>JACGTP010000063.1:639901-651258 GCA_023678845.1 Mischocyttarus mexicanus | reverse complement strand
GAAAAAACTCTTCGTCCTTGGAGGCAATCCATGAATCGATCCAATTTTGGCAATCCTCATAAGATGTTAATTTTTCCCCTGATAAACCATGAGCCATTGATCGAAACAGGTGGTAATCCGAAGGGGCAATATCCGGAGAATACAGCGGGTGGGTTAAGACTTCCCATTTCAATGTTTCCAGGTATGTTTTCACTGGTTTCGCCACGTGAGGTCGAGCATTGTCGTGCAGTAAAATAACTTTATCGTGCCTTTTGCTCCATTCCGGCCGTTTTTCCTTCAATGCACGACTCAAACGCATCAATTGTAACCGGTAGCGATCCCCAGTGATGGTTTCATTGGGTTTTAACAATTCATAATAAACTACACCTTGTTGATCCCACCAAATACAAAGGAGGAGCTTAGATCCATGAATATTGCGTTTTGCCACTGATGATGATGGTTGTCCGGGCTTAACCCATGATTTTCTACGCTTAGGATTGTCATAATGTATCCACTTTTCATCACTAGTAACAATACGATGTAAAAAACTTTTTCTTTTGTGCCGTTCCCGCAAAAACACTTTATTTGGGATAAACCTCAACATATTTAAATAATAGTAACATGATGTTATTAACAATTAAAACATAATATTTGTCGTAAAAATAAAACCTTGTTAGAGCTGGTTTACGATAAATTTGTTTCTGAAGGTGAAAACAGAATACTTTAAAACTCATGTCATCTTTAATATAACGCTACAAGTTAATTCCAACACCTAATATATAAAATACAAAGATAAAGATTAGAAAATTTCACGTATAAGATACTCGAACGTTATATTTTTTCTTCAAAAAAGGACGTTCTATTTCTTTAGAAAATGATGCAACGAGACGGGCGTTACCGATAACTCTAGCGAGAACGTTGGCGTTAGATATTCATAACAAAGTAGATGAAGCAATTAATGAGAAGCCTTGAGGCGTATAAGCGTAAAGCGTTGATCGAGCTCTATTGGCTTCTATAGAATATTATGTATGTCGTATTACAAAAGAAAGACTATCGTTTATTCACACCTTTTATCTTTTATCAACGAATTATTATCTCCGTGTAATGAACTTTATATATATTCACAAATTTCTTCAACAAATTTTCTAAACAAATACACCCAGTTAACGCAGAACGTTAATATGACGTTAATATGACGTCATTTTTGAAAAATTACTTAAATCAAACGTCATATTAACGTTTTGTGTTAACTGGGTATATACACACATTTATATTATGTAAACAAATTATTAGAATAGATATTTTTAGAAGAAATTTTCAATCATTCTCTCTTTAGATTATGAATCTTATATCAATCCAAAGATACCATTGATTTAAATACACCTAAATAACACTTAATTCAAATGTATTGATAATAAATTCATTTCATCTAAATCTTCATATATTTTTCTCTGTCAACGTGGAAAGTTAAATCAAAGTAATCGAAAATAATGAAAAGTATATTTCGAACGATACATATATAACCAAAAGTGTATGTATGATTATTATATATAAATATATATTTGTTCATTTTAAAGTACCACGAATTTCATTGCTGATTATTTCTAATAAATACAAAATTAATTATTCTAAATTTACTTGAAATTAATTTAATACATAGATATTTCTTTTTTGTTTACCTCAACATATTGATCCAATATATGAACTTAGAAGTTAACAATTTTAATTGCTATTTATCTTAACAAAACTTAAACGAATTTCTAAATTATATCACTTTATATCTAAATTATATAAACACACTCATAGATATAATATATTGAGTTGGTGGAAAAAAATGTCGGATTTTTTGGTCACAATTCAGTGAAAAAATCCGACATTATATATAATGAATTCATTTCTAATATGAACAAAAGAGTTCCTATATTTAAAGAAATTATCAAACCACACACACACATACACACACACACACACTCATCATAATACGTCCTTTCTTTATCTAAAAAAAAAAAAGAACGAATTTCATTCTACACGATAAACAAATATAAATATAAATATATTAAAAATGAAATAAAAAAAAAATATAAAAATAATATAACAATCGATCCAATTGTTATTTATCTATGCAATATCTATCTACCTATTATCAACGTTAACAAATATCAATCAATTATTTTACAGGTGGGTTATTTTAGGCAACTCGGTCTATTAATTTCAATAAAACAGTACATACTAAATTATTAATTAATCATGCTACGACGAGTATAACCCTCAAGCGTTAATTATTATTAATACTATGGTAGAAGCGTTTAAACTTTGTGTTACATTCCTATACCCCAAAACCTATCCTCACTGACTTCACCCACCCCCTAGTGGCTCACTTTATCTATCTACCTACCTACCTACCTATCTATCTATCTATCTTTCGGTGTCCGTCACGTTGTAATGGATGCTCGCGCATAGATTCTCCAGCGTTGTTTCTTCGACGTTCATCGATAAAATCGAAGGTCGGCCATTCTCGAGCGTAACGGACGCATAATAATCGATTCATATAGGTGGAGGAGTGAAGTGGGAACAGTGGAAGAGGGGGGGGGGGGGAGAGGCACGTATCGGCGTGTACAGGTGCAAAAAAGCGTGACTATCTGCGCAGGATATCGCATAATTAATCCAGGTATATGAAAAATATCGATCGATTTATCGATGAATCAAACTATCCTAACGTGTGTTTTTATTTTTTAATTTTTTTTTAACGAAATAATTATTTTGAACACTCCACCACTCCTTGTCTACTGTGCTTTTTACAATGAAATATTATTTGATCGATTTAAACGTGGCTATTAAAAATATATTACAAATGCAAATTTTTATTTGTCATTTTATGTATCAATCGATTTTTAGAATTTTGTTTTTATTCTTTGTAAGAATTAATTTGCGAGAGTAAAGAATTTTAATTGGTAAAATCTTTAATGTATTAATACTATTTATTTATTTATTTTTTTTTTTCAATGATTAAAAATTGTATTTATTCGTTATTGCTGTATTTACTTGAAAGAACATAACGGAAACGAAAGATGAACCGATAAAAATTATTTACAGCACGAAAGATATTTTCCTTGAAAATGAGTCACATCTTAAGGATCTGTTGCACATACACATACACATACACACATATACACGCACACGCGTATAGTGATTTTAATCCAACGACTTGTTTCAATCCGTACGACGAGTTTTATTTAATCTTTTTGTTTTTTTTTTTAATTATCTATCGAAAGATTTAATCGAAACGAAAATTATATGATTGGAAAGAAACTACGAGAAAATATTTTCTCGAATAAAAAATGTTCCTTTGTGTTAGAATTTTGACATAGAAGTGTATTGGCATTGTACACAACAAAAATATGTTTCTGTTAAATTAAGAAATAATATTTGATAGTAACAAAAAGAAAAAAAATATAATATAATTTATAAATATGTGTAGATACTTAAAAAAATATACGTGGATTTAAAAAATTAAAAAACTGATTTAAATCTTCAATGAGATTTAACAAACAAAAATAAAATTGTATTTTTTGGAGTAAAAAGAACAAGTATTCTATGTAATTTTTGTATTTAGATGGTTGAAGAATTTGCATAAACGTTTATAATGATTATTTATTACTATTACTATTATTATTATTATTATTATTTGTAGTATTGCATTAAACATGTATCAGATATGTGCATTTAACGGTGCTATCCGAGACGACACACCCACGAACCACGTGGTTCATTAACAACCTCTGTTTGTCTATTATTATAATTGGATTTTGTTGTATGACGTGATTAAAGAACAAATAATGAAAAAAAACCATACAATTGGAGTAGGAGAAGAAGAATAAAAAAAAAATGGAAACGTTGTTGAAGTAAGCACGTTTAATCGATTAAAACTTACTCTCCTTTTTTTCAACTACGATCATGCATATCGATGATTTATTTTTTTTTTTATTATTCTCATTGATCTACATATTCTTCAGTATGAAAATCCAAACAAGAGAGATTGGAAATTAAATTGGAATATTAATCATTCGGAATGAAAAGAAGATAAGACACATTAATGAACGATCATTTAATCTATTTGAATTTATTTTATTAATCGATTAATTCATTTTATTAATTGATTTTCAAATATTTATCTTTCATTCTCTCTCTCTCTCTCTCTCTTGTTTTTATATTTTCCTCGAAAATATCGAGATCTTGTCAGGAAAATTGTAAGTTGCGTAATGTTACCAATTAAATATACAATATATTATAAAACTAGTTGTAATTAATTTTTAAATACTTATACGCGTATATACATAAAAGTTAATACGTATTTACGTAAAAGTGATTACTTAAATACGATTCACGTAAGAATAAAAAGCAAAAAAAAATATATATACATTATTTGTATTAATACTTTTATATATTTATATATACATATGTATAAATTGAAAAGTAATATGTGAAAAATATAATTATTGAAATATTAGGTGTTGGAATTAATTCGTAGCGTTTGATGAGAGATAGCGTGGTTATTACAGTATTTGGTTTTTACCTCCAGAAACGAATTTATCGTAAATCAGCTGTTATTAGGTGTTTTTTTACAACATATCTTATTTTTCAAAACTGCCGGAATGGAGCAAAAAGTACGATAAAGTTATTTTACTGCACGACAATGCTCGAACTCACGTGGCGAAACGCAAGTGAAAACATACCTGGAAACATTGAAATGGGAAGTCTTAAGGGGATATTGCCCCTTCGGATTACCACCTGTTTCGATCAATGGCTCATGGTTTATCAGGGGAAAAATGAGGATTGCCAAATTGGCATTTTTTTCGACGGTGTATTCGACAGTTATCTGAAAAATGGGAAAAAGTAGTGGCAAGCTATGGGCAGTATTTTTAATAATGTAATTTTTTACTTTCATTTCAAATAAATCGTTATTTTGTAAAAAAAACGCTATGAATTAATTCCAACACCTAATAGAAACTCGTACAAAGCTCGTTTGTACAATTTTTCAATGTCACGAAGACTATTAAAATCAGTGAATTTTTACGTACGATTAGAGAAGGAGGAGTATGTTGGAAGAATTTATAGATTTTAAATTAGGATTGTGTAAGGGTAATATTATATATTTTTCTTATAAGAAGCATTCTTAAATCTTAGCAAACAATCTTTCAGCTCTGAAAATATTTTATATATATCTGTCCTTGTACGAAAGAAAAAAAGATACAAATTTTTATGTATTTACATAACTTGTCTAAACAAGAAGAAGAAGAAGAAGAAATAATATTCGTTTAAAAATAGAATATAAAATCTGGTAAAGTTTTGGTAAGAAAATACGATAAAAGTATAATTTTATAACTTAATCAAAATCTTGACTCTTCTACATTTTCGATAGTATATTCGTTTAACAGAAACCATTCATCAAATGAGTATCACGAGTTTCATAGTTGGATAATCGATAAGAAAGTTATTTGTTCCGAATCGTTCCAAATCGTTCCAAATCGTTCCATTTCGTTCCATTTCGTTCCTTTCTGGAAAATGTGTTAATAATTTATGAAACTTTCTCCACCGATTATTATACCACCGATTGGTATTATCTCTCGAATGACTGCTATTCGTAATCCTAAAGTTACGTGTTATCAGAAAAATATTTCTATATTTTATTAAATTTCTGTATTTCAAAATCTTCATATTATTCCTCCAATTCTTCATCTTCAAAATTTTTTTGTTTTCAATATTACTGCAAAAACTAATATTTATTTATTATTATTATTATTTTTAGTATGCATAAAGAAAGAAAAAAATTATAAGTAAACTAATGAAACGATATTTATGATGCAAATAAAAATTAAATGGTACATGTTCTTTTATGAAAGAAAAAATAATACATAAACGATAATGTTTAAAAATACAGAACGATAGGCACGAATAATATTAAAAAATGGGTTGTATGTATTATTATAGGAAAAGTTAATAAGCTTTCATGGTGATACAGTTACGTTTTATACGAAAAATTCTATACGAAATTTCAAAAACAGTCATTTGATCGTGCATGGTAGGTTTAGTGTTAAGAATGTGAACGTGTGAATGTTTATGTATGTGTATTCTTGAAAACGAATGCAAGATCATTCTTTTTATAAAACACATATCATTTAATAAACACTCACGATCTTCTATTTATAACCTAATCGTTATGTATAATCTTGCAAATAATACCTTCTGATTTTTTCTTTGTTTTTTTTTCTTTTATTAATTAAAAATAATCCAAACATCTCTTCATTAAAAGATGATTAATTTATTATTATTATTATGGTCTATAAACCTGGAAAATTTTTATAGTATTTACATCAAAGCTTATATATTGTTTTTTTATTTATTTTAAACGTGCTATGATATTAAACGTAATTGGATTAGAATTAATAAATGAAATTTATGAAAGAAACAACATGATCTATAACTAAGTTATTATTATTACAATCATAGTAAATGTCAATATTATCATTCATTAATTAATATGTTTTTATCTCATTTATCTTATTATTTTTTTATACATTTATCTCATATTTTATTCGCTAAGAGAAAAACTTGTAGAAATAATTTCGTTAGAGTTAAGTAGTACATGATGATTATTATTTGAATAATTAAATAGTAATTGACATAAAAGTGAAAGTTTAAGATAGTATATAAAGGTGTCCCTCGTTTAACACGGTTTATTCGTACTAGGTTAAAAGATAACAAAAAACTATCAAGAATTTCACGACGTTGGGAAAAATTGTAATATTAAAATAAAAAGCACGTGTACT
This sequence comes from Mischocyttarus mexicanus, assembly GCA_023678845.1. Lineage (NCBI taxonomy): Eukaryota > Metazoa > Arthropoda > Insecta > Hymenoptera > Vespidae > Mischocyttarus > Mischocyttarus mexicanus. The sequence goes on along the minus strand of JACGTP010000063.1, from coordinate 644,452 downwards.
TGAACGATGTACCGGTTATTGCATTCCCCGATAATAAATAGAAGAAAAAAAAAAATAACTATAAAAAGAAAAACACAGATTCCACGAAAGAATAATAATTGAACGGAAATATTCAATCAAATGACGATATAGAATATTAAATAATATTCTTGTCATTATCAATGACATTATTATCTTACAATTAGTTAGATTCTCTCTCTTTTCTACGAACGAAGGATAAAAGGAAATATATAAACGATAAAATCTAGAGGTATTCTTAAATAGGTAATTCCCGCTAGGAAATAACAAATAAAATACATTTCAAAAGAAAATAAAACAAAATTTATACGTCGATGACTAATTGAAAAATCCTTGCTAAAAATACTGATAGTATTAAATCAAATAGTAATGATTTTCCTCTTCTTAGGGAAGTAGATATAATTTATTAACAAAATATAAAATATATGAAACTTGAACCGTTAGTGTATTTCTTGGAATTTCTTTCTTTTTCTTGTTTACTTCGAAGTTATCGTTCACGATTACGATGGGGTTAAATTTATCGATCATCGTATTTGTTGCTAAAAAAAAAAAAACAATAATAAAAAAGCAATTAGGTAAAGATTAATCGAGAGATATATTATTTTTTTTCTTTAATCGATGATCTTTCATCATTATTGTTAACTATCATAGTATATTTTATACCTAAAATATAGAGTATACTTGATATTAGAATATACTGATTTCACATTGATATTTAAAAATATTGTATACCCATAAGAATAAATATAATATCAATCTTTACCACTTACAGTTCATTTTTTACCAATACTTTTTTCAATTATATATTACTAAAAATAATATATAAAAATTGTAATTTTAACATTTATAGTATTTTCCACAAATACTCATTTTTATAACACGTGCATTGTTTAAAGTATATTTTTAATACGAATGGTTCCTACAATTTTATTTAAAAAAGAAAAAATAATATCGTCACTTAAAGTGTACAATTATTACAAATACTTTTTTATATAACACACATCAATTGTTTAAAATACATTTTAATAATAATACTATCTATACAATGAAATTCCAAAAAACAAGAAAGTAATATCGTTTATTAAAATCCGGTTTAACAGATACGAAGATAAGCGTATCTTCGTAGGATATAAAATCCAGGTCACGATTAGTAAAGTTAGATCATAGTTATTGCATATCTCGTTTAGTGATACCCGAGGCGGACATACTCAGAAAGGTGAAAGCACTATGCGTATGATAATCTATGATTCGTACTCTTACTTCAACATTAAATCCTATATGAATTTGTATAAAATGTATGTGTGTTACTACACAAAGATACTGGTTTGTCTTAACAAATAAACGATATAAACGTATAACGTTGTTGATAATGATCGAATCGAATGTACAACCTTGACGTAAAATAAGTATTATATTGTCTCCTATGTATATATACATATATACATATATATAATATAATACACACATACATATTAATATTATATACGAACGAGGATAACGAGATTTTCAAATAATGATCTCTGTTGATCAAAATCAAATTTGTTTTTTTTTTATATACATATACATATATATATTAACGAAACGGACAAATCATAGAGCATGAAATTCCATTGGTAAAACAAGTTTTATTTATGTTCAATTTAAGTCAATTATCTTGAAAAAAAAAATCTATTCAAATGCAATAATGGGAACTTGATGAAAACGTCGTAGATCGAAAAGAGAATAAATTAGTTAGCAAATATGTAATTAAGAGAAGAGAGCCAATTAAATTCGTATTTTTTTTTTTTTTAATGTTACTTGTATATAATTGTTAACCTTATCTTGGATATGTAAGGATTAATCGTCCTTCCAAGATGTTGATGTATATTAAATTAATAAACAAGTATATTATTGCGTATTATTTTCCCGTTCTCTTTTGCATCTTCTTATTATTTTTTTCTTTTTCCTCTTTTTGATCTAATTAAAGGCAAGAAAGAGAGAGAGAGAAGAAAAAAAAGAATCTTTTTTTATTTGTTTATTTCTTTTTTTTTCATTTTATGTTACATAAGATATATCGACTGATAGGAATTGAAAGAATGTCAAATAAATTATTCTTCGGTTCGTTTTTATTATCAAGTTAACTGTTAATTTTCACGGAAAATACGTATACATATTGCTTTATCCTGAGAAAATGTTAACGAGAAAATTGTTACAGGAAATAGATAATTTTCCTTAAACCGTCAATCGTAATAAAGTTTAATACAAAATAATGATAATACGATATACAACAATTATTTGTCAAAAAATTCCAATCGTATTATTTATTTTATAACATATGTATAATCAGGTGAAAAAAACAAAAGAAAAGTTGTTTTAAAACGTTACTAAAGAGAAAACAAGTAACACATAAAATAACGTCATATTTTATAATCGTAAAAAGCAACACGTAAAAAGAGACTGGCCAATGACGTTATCGTCGAAACCTGTCTGCATAAAAACGAAAAATACGAGCTATCTTCTTCTTCTCTTTTAACTTATTCCTTCTTTTTTAGATGCTCAGTAAACAGGAAAGTGAAAGAGACAAATTCTACTTACAAGAAAGAGAGAATGATAAAGAAAGAGAGAGAGAGAGAGAAAGTAAGAGAGAGAGAAAGAGAAAAGTTTTTATCAGAAAAATATTTGTATATACTTATATGTATATATAATATACATATAATATATATTTTACATTATATGAATTAAAAGTATATTAGAAAAAAATATAAATTACATATTTTAAACCATATACATGTAAGTTGAAACGATAACAGTAAAAAAATAATTATTTACAGTTACAGTTAGCAATCAAACACAGTTATTCATTTTTTGATTTAAATACAAAAAAAAATTTACATCTTAGCAGAGCGTGGTTTCGATCCACGGACCTCTGGGTTATGGGCCCAGCACGCTTCCACTGCGCCACTCTGCTGTTGGACTTTACAGTGAAAAAACCATAACAAATGTGAAAAAAGAAAAAAAAAGAAATAAATCTCTGACAATTTATATAAATACTCTAACATAAATAAAAATAATTTATTCCAAAAAAAAATTAATATATAAAATAATATATATTTATAATGTATTAAAAAATAAATACTAAATCGGAAGAATAAATATTAAAAACACTAAAAAAAAATAAGAGGATCAAAAATAATAATAACAATAATAATAATAATAATAATAATAATAATAACAAAATCGGTAAAATCAAAATCTGGTACCATAATTTTATGTTTTCAGAATAGGGTAAAGATAATTAACTGCAGGAATCCTAAGAAAGAATATTTAATTTCCTCTTCTCTCTCTCGGTATTTCCCTACTTCTTGACCTTCCACACACACAAACATGTTCGAAGGAGAGAACAAATTATTGCAGTAGTATGACGTCCTGTATAGGACGATCGAATAAATGAACATGGAAAATGAGGAGGATAGTGGAGAAAGAGAGGGAAGGTTTGGCGGTGGGAATACGGTGAATAAAAATTGTTTAAAAGAGTGTGTACATATAAAAAAAAAAAAAAAAGAAACCTGTTAGGCAGTTCCTTGTCCACACCTCCCCAGGCATCACCCACTCCTCCTCCACCACCACCTAACCCCTGTCCCCTACTCGCGTTCACATACCGTAGTGTGATGTGCTTTAGTGTGTGACAAGAAAGGGAACGAGACTCGCGCTTACAATTAGATATGAAAAGTATTCGCGAGCAGATAGTTCCGTGAAATCGACTAAACCAGACGTATTCGAGAAGGATCCTTTCTTTCTTTTCTTCTTCTTCTTTATTTTCATTTTCATACGTTGCAATACTTACTCATTTTTTGAATTTTTCTTTCTTGAGTAAAGACTATCTCTCTTTCTGTGTGTGTGTGTGTGTGTATGTGTGTGTGTTCGTTATCAATAATTTCACGTTTTAATTATACTTTAATTTTTGGTTTTATTTTATCTATAATTTTTCTCTCTCGTTTATTAAATTGTATAAGTTTTTGATAACACGATGTATCATCTAAACGAAACGTTGTTTCTATTCGTATTATTTTTTTTCACAATAACCATGGTGAACTCTGATTTAGAAGTGAGACTATTACACGTGGTAAATAAAAGTTTTTATATAGTTTCATATGTTTTAGTTTTTTTAGAAATATTTATTTATGGTATTTATCTTTTTATCTTTCGAAGAGTGTGTTGTGTATCTTTTAAAACATAAGTGAGAAAAGGGATGGATAGAGGGTGGATATTTTTCTCTCATTTTCTCAACTATACACAATTTTTCCTATTTATTTGTCCTTATTTTTTTAAATTTTAACTATTCTTGTCGCTGTTATTTTTCTTTTCGATATAAATCTTTATTTTATTAAATAGAAAATAATCTTCTTAAAAAAATATATTTCATGGTTTACTGTACGTGTGTATTTTTTTTCTTTTTAACTATTTCTACACGTTGACAAGTTATTTCGTTGGTTCTATTAAAATTATTCTAAAAGAAAAAATAATACAAAATAATATTAAATAAAAAAAGGTTTT
>JACGTP010000063.1:573106-637628 GCA_023678845.1 Mischocyttarus mexicanus | reverse complement strand
ATTTGTATACATTTATCACTTTTTAGTGTCACTTTTTCGTTTCATCGAGTTTCAAATCACAGCAGTACTAAAGAAGTTTCACTTCAGAAAAAAAAAATAAAATAAATCGTAAATCAATGTACGTGTGTGTGTGTGTGAGAGAGAGAAAACCTGTTGATTATAATTTTGATTTTTTGTTTTATTGCCAGGAAGGAAAAATGCGAGAATACAAAATCGGAAGGATGTTACGTGAACGTTACGATGGATATTTCGGTGAGGATTATTGGCCTGACAAGATCTACGGTCTTGCTACTGATGTACCAAGGACTCAGTTATCTATCCAACTAGTCCTAGCAGGATTATTTCCACCATCGAAGAAACAGACCTGGAATCCACATTTGCCCTGGATTCCCACCTGGACACCTTTAACTACTGAACCATCCGATATACAAAGTTTACTGTTTTCACAATATTGTCCAAGGTCAGTTTCATTTCTATACAAACATCAATTCGTTTCTTTATATTCTTATATTTTCTGTGTTTAAAATAATACTTCGTTTTTGAATTAATATTAAACAGATGACACTACGCAATAATACATTAAAATTCAACACTTTAACTCGAAAATTTGAGACACGTTTATAGACAAACTTTTACTTTTATATTTAACTATCACGAAGTATTTTAATATATTCAACATCTTTGTTCGTATATGCGAACGCTTAATTGAAATCTTATAAAAAAAAAGAAAAAAAAAAACACACACACAAGGATAAAAAGTAGAAGGTTATTTTCTATCTCGTTGTAAATGCATTAACATAAATAAATATAGAATTTTTGATTGAAATATTTTATTGGGGGAAAAAAAAAAAACAAAAATACATTTTGAATTTAAATCGTCGTTGTTGAGTATCGTTTTTATTTATAAGATTTTATCTTTAATTAAATTAACTAAATTATAAAATAAAACATATTATCTTTTTATTATCGAAAATCATTCGAATGTCGATAAGAAAATATTCAACTATATCATTTTGTTAGACCTTTATTCACGTACAAGAATTTGATATCATTGATTGTATATATTATCGATCACGTATTTTAAAATCTGATCTTTACGAATATTAAATATACATAAGGTATGTTAATACTTGGTAGAATTTAAATTACTCCCTTATCAATGTTTTATTTCTCCTGTCGATAGATTCCAAGAGGAGTATGAAAAATTCATCGCTAAAAATGAAATTCAAGATATTATCAAGAAATATAAAAATGTTTTCTCTTATTTAACTGATCATTCTGGAAAAATGATTAACAGTACTACGGATGTTCAATTTATGTATAATTTATTGAAAGAACAGGTAAACGTCTGTGTATATTCTTTTACATTTTATCTATCAAAAATAATTTCTTTTTCATTTATTATTATTTTTTTTGTGAATCAGAAAGATGGTTTAGATTTTTCCTTATTTTACTTCATTTTTGTATTTTTTTCTTTTCAGTCAGCGCAAAATTTAACGTTACCTAATTGGACAGAAAATGTATTTCCTAGTCCAATGAAAGAAATCACAATTCTTGATTTTAATCTACACTCTTATACCAAAACCTTGAAACGTCTCAACGGAGGTACGTTTTCTATTTTTTGTTTTTTTTTTGATACCAGATTATTACTTAAATTAATCTTTTAGAAATTAAGAAAAATATAAAATATATCGAACAAATAGATTTTAAATTATGATTTATTTTCTATGATGATATTATTATCTTATTGGAAATAGAAATTTAAGTGAAAAATATTTTCGAATAAAAATTCATTAATTGCAATAATCATCGTGCATATATGTAACTAAAGTATGAGTCATCGATATTTTGAAATATTTATTAACTCAACGATTAAAATGCTGAATAAGATCGAATAAGATTCTTTTGAAGAATTCTTCAAAAGAATTCTATTCGAGGATAAAGAAACGCATTTTTAATGGTAAAAACTTGACAAAGATTTATTGTCGTTATTTAACGATCTTATTATTTGATCATTTATCATTCGAAATTAAGGAAAAGAATTTCAACAACATAAAAAAAAAGTAGAAGGATAAAATAAGAGAATATCAAATGACATATGTGATGTAAAACGGGATAAGTGTTGGTACTTAAACAAAAAAATATGTTGTTTAATATATATAATTATAAATAAATATAAATATATATAATATTTAAATTTAATGATAAAAACTAACAGGAAAAAAATATTATTAATGTTTTTCCAGGTATGCTATTGAAAAGGATAATAGAAGATATCGAATTGTATCAAAAAGGAAAATTAATGCCCACAGATAGAAAAGCATTTTTATTTTCTGCACACGAAGTGAATGTAGCAGCATTGGCAAAAACACTTGGTACCAATGAACCTTTACTTCCCGCTTATGGGTCTACCATAATACTGGAAACACTACGTGACAAGAAAGGATCTTACTTTATTCGTGTAAGTACAATTTTACGTATTATTTATTTTCTAATTGGAAAATATTACATTTTTTTTTCTATTTTTACAATAAACATTTTCATTATCATATTTTTCTTGTATATTTTTTCTTTCAAATTCACTTCTCGATTAATTATTTTTACTTTCATTTATATTTAAATAACGTTTGATGTAACTTAACACATATCACGTATAACGTTACGATTTATCGTGAACTTTTACAAATATTATTTATACAAAGTTATAAACAAATTAAATCGAATATCGTACGTTATATAAAACAAAAGGATGATTTGATTTATATCAAAATAAAATATCTGGAAAGCGTTGTTAATACGATAATGCGTGTTCGAAATGTACTTCCACGTAATTCACGGTAGTTTTCATATTAACCGTGAAAGGAATTTATTGAGAGAGAGAAAAAGATAAGGAACTTAAATTATATAATAAAATTCTATCCATAACAATCATTATTTTCTTAACAAAAAAAAAAATAAATGATAGGAACTTTCCTTTAATCCTTAAATAACACAATTATTAAATTGCAATTACATTTTCTCGTGATATATTGATCTTATCATTTATTTTAATCAACTTAAGGAAAATAAGATTACAAAAAAAAATTAGATAATGTAAACGTTTTAGCTTTGACCATTCTATTATTCCTTTCTTATGAAAAGATGCAAATTCGTGTGTAGCGTAGTTTCAGCTAGGCGTGTTGCATAAAGGAAACAAGTGAGACAAAAACAGTGCAAAAGGATTAGATGTGTCTAGGATGTGTGAGTGTGTGTAGATGTTTATTTAGGATATTAGATACAGATATTCTAGGATAAAAGTATAAAGATCATTTCCGAGGTTTCTAGACGTTTATGTGTATCGTTGCAAGAAGCCAATGTTCCTTTGTTGGATGGAAACGTAAGAAATGCAAATCGTAGTTTGGGGGGGATTAGCTTAGAAAGAATCAGTCAGTCGAAGGTATTAATTTAAAATAAAAAGTCGGGGTTAGTTAGTCAGTTAAGAGTGAGAAGTGTAATGAAATAAACTCAAATTAGTACAGAACATTCGTTTCTCAAGTAATCTCAAGTTACTTTTCTTATGCACCTTTCTTATGCACATCATCTTATGGATTATTAGAATTTAAGATATCATAAGTGGAATGGATAAAAAAGTTGTTTAAAATAAAGAAAAAATTGTGGGTTAATTATAGAAAAGTACTATGACACTCGTATAGTTAATCTAATCTCGTGAAAAGCCATTTATTTCGCGAAATAAAGTTACTCGGTTTTCCTATTCTATAATTTTCCTTTTGAATAATTTCTGCTTACACTGTCTGTCGTGACTTCTCTATTTTATTCCAAAATGTCGCTTTTGCTTAGTTAGTAAAACTCTGCACGTGAAATAATGAAATATTACTATGACAAGAATATTCTTTAAGCTTTTTCAACTAATGCAAAAGATAACCACAAAAATTAAATTGGACATTAGAAATTGTTGAAAATAATTATTAACTAATGAAGAATAATTTATTCTTTTAATATTTGTGTCACATAAATTGTAATTATTCGTACACGTTTTATTATTAAACAAATCTTAATGGAAAAATATCTTTGAAAAAAAAACTTTAAAAATAGATAGTAGTTTGTACATTGAATTATTCCGACATTACTTACCGAGCCTGTATAATATAATTAATAACGTATAAGAAAATAAATGAACTATAATAATTAAAAAGAGAATAATTGAAGAATATCGTGACGATATCTTATGAAAAAATAAAATAAAATAAAATACAATATATTATTTTTTATTTGTTAAATTACAGGTACTGTTATGGACAGGAGTAAGTGAAAAATTAATTATCCAAACAATATCTGGGTGTACCGAACTTTGTCCTTACAATGAATTTCGTAAACTTATGAATGACGTAATACCAACAGAAGAGGAAAGTAAATGTCGACGAAGAAACCATAATCATCACCATACCTCATCTTCAGCTAATATCATCGTAGATACATTTTGGTTACATCTGTTAACGATCTTTTACGTAATTTGGAAATCATTAGAGTAAATGAGAATTAAGAAAGGAGATCCCCTTGACGAGATGATAACGTATCTACTGGTATTACTATTACAAAAATAAATTAACTATAAATTGACGTCATTGAACGAACATTGGGATAGAATATTATACCTGGAAATAACGTTCTCTCTCTCTCTCGATTACTTCTTTCTCAAAAAAAAAAAAAAATCAAAAAGAAACCTGTTACTATTTATTTATTCGACGATCGAAGTGTACTTTTCAAGCTGAATGATTCGTCGTTTTTTTCTTTCGTATTATTTCGTAATCGAAATATTAAAAAAGAACAAAATTATAATAATTTTATAGAATAATATTCATTAATATACAATATAAACCTAATCAAATAATTTTTCTTTCTTATACAATATCATCAACGTTTAACATTTATTCCAATAACATCTTCGAATAACTAAAAAAAATAAGAAGATAGTTATGCAATCGATCAGATGAGAGATCTTAAACATAAATCGTATATTAATTTTTGCAAACTTAATGCAAATTACCATCAAACGTAATTACGATCAATACTTTTCTGTTCCTTTTTTCTTCAATTTTTTTTTTCTATTTCTATGATACAAGAACTGTAAAACACGAAATGAATAAAAGGGACAATATGTTATATAACATTTATATAATACGTGAGATATATTGTTAATGAAAAATTATTGTAAAAAATTAAAAAAGAACAAAACTGGCGATAACGATTGAAGTTCTGATCTCGTAGGGATATACATGATAGGGTAATATAGTAACGTTTTCAAGAGGATTTTTACGACTTTTCCATACGATCCTGGCACGTAAATGAAAATGTCAATTTAACGAGTAACAGCCCGACACCCGGACTAAATGCACCGAGAGAAGATAAAGTAGAGTGTGACACTCGATAGACATGAAACGAGAATAGATTCGATTTCCAAGTGAACCAGAGGAATATCTCTCCTACATTTTCGTTCGTTCGTTCCTGGGTGAAGAGAGTTCAAATACCTTTTCGTAATCGATACCGAACATTGCTCACTTCTATGAAATTATACGCGCGAGGTTACATAGAAAGCATAGTTTTGATACATGCATAAGTACATACACACATACATATACATACACACACACACACATACATATATATCCATACATACGTAGATATTATTCATATTAGTTAGTGCATCATACATTGGTTAAAATGCAATCGCGTTATTTCACAGGACTCATATAAATAAAATATTTACACATGTGTATATGTAAACATATGCATGCACGAATGGATGCATATATGCGTTTGTTAAATTAACGAGAACGTTCATTTTTTTTTCAAGAAAACACAACGAACTCTTTATTGTAAAGCTTTTCAACAAATAAATAAAAACAACCAACACAACTATCATTATCTGTCTACTTTATTCAAAAATTCGAGATAACGTGAAAAAATATAATATTTTTATACAGGGATACAAAAAATAATAATAGTCGTGTTGTATTTGTACCAAATTCCGAGTAATTGAAATATCGCGTGATAACGTGAATAGAAATAACAACAAAAGAGGATTAACAAATAAAATAGAATATAAAAAAGAATATGGATGTGACGGTATTTTGTGGATAAAGTAAAAAAAAAATATATGAAAAAATTTGTCGAATATGCGATCGTTTTATATTTAAAAAAAAAAAGAAAGAAAAAAAAAAGTGTGGTAAAAACTAAGCGACAATGCGACAAGAGAGGTGTATATTTTCTTTTTAATTAAAATATTTCCCCTTGACGCATATAGGTTGTAATTTATTTACTTACACACACACACACATTATTACGATCATTCTATGTAAAATACATTCCTATACTATTCGTAATATCTCTTTAACACGTAAGCGTACAAAATCCTGTTTCTTTATCTTTCTCTTTCACCTTTTAATCATTTGCTTGAAATAAAAACCATAATTGATAGCTTAATTACTGTTAATTTGAAAATTCATACATTCTTTTTATATTGTTAAAATTTTTTCTTATATGTATACCTCCCCTCTCCTTCTATACTTATGTTATAATTATAAAAACATTTTCTACATATATAAATATTGTATATATACATATGTGTGTGTATATTATAAAAATTATTATATATATAATTATATATCCTATATATATATATATATTACAAATATATTAATTATGTTATACTCTATATATATTATAATGTATATAATAATATATAGTTAATAATGGCAATGTATCTCAAAGTGTAGACCCTGTATGGGAAGAACGTGTAATTAAATTTAGGGGGTAACCAAAATTTGAACAAAATTATCAAATTTCTGAACACGTATTAAAAATTAATTAAATAACACTTTAATAATACTATGCTTATAATATGTCTATGAGTTTATGATAATGAAATAAAAGATAGTATAAACTCTAAATCCAGGATATACACACACAAACACATGTATGAATAAGTGTCTATCTAAGTATATAAATACATAGTAAAATAATGAGGCAATAAAAAATTATGACTTCTCTTTCCCAAACGCAAGTTCTTTTACATGAAACCTCATTCTCTCGTTACACGTATATTTGAGTTAGAAACTATGACGTTACACCAATCGAGAGAATTGTTTGAAGAATCTTTTGTTTCTTTTCTTTGAATACAAATTCGAGATATGATAAATTAAAAATAAGACATTAATGGAAATTTCCAATAGGACACGATAAGAATGAAATAACTTAATAAAATTCTAATTATAGTAACTATATTTAACCGTTTCATTGTTTCAAAAATAAAATCTATCATTGCATTGACAATTCGCATTCTTTTAATATACCAAAGAATGTTGCGTTTGATTATACAAGAATAATTATGCAACACATACGTATATATATATGTGTGTGTGTGTGTGTGTATACATGTGCTTGTAAACTATTTTATACCTTCTAGTATATTATATAAATAAAAACGATAAACGTTACAATTCGATGATGTCTTCACGATGGTAAATAAGAAAAGAAACATACTGTGTCTCGCTATATATGTGTGTGTGTATGTGTGTGTGTGTGTGAGGTGGGGATAAGAGAATTTTACGTAATATCGAATAGAAATTTCCTCCTGTAGTTTTTCGCAATCAATTCACCTGTAAGTTTCTTTTTATTGAAATGAAATACCAACAAACGAACACACACATACACAGACACATACACAGACACATGGAAAGATATTCTTTCTCTCTTTCATTCTACTTTTATTCATTAAAGTATCATACAAACCTGACGATCTATCGGATTTTGTGAGAAAAACATTTTCTATACTTGCAATCATACGACGATGCACGCACGCATAGTTTTTTTTTCTTTAATATCAAACATATTCTTTTTTCTTTGAAACACTGCGTGCGTGAAACTTTGATAATTTTCTCATAATTTCCGTAAGTTACGTAAAAACGTGAAACATTATTTTTTTTTTTATAATTTCCACTAATTCCCACTTGTTAATTAATAAAACGTTAATTAATACTAAGTGGAAGAGTGAAAGTATCTGTACCAGATTTCCAATTTTTCGAATAACGAAAATGATTGAATCCTACTTTTTTTTTTCAATTTCTTTACTACAAACCATGTATCATCCTAAATATACATGGAGGAAGGAGGTAATATAGAAACAATTTATATATTTTTGTGTTCCAATCCAACTCTAACAGGTTTATCTTTGAAAAATACTTTTTTTCTTCCCTTTGAGTATCAAAACTTTTCAACCCTTTCTCGTATGTATTTCAGAGAAAAATAATTGTTTAAACGAGTGGTCGATATTTTGCTAAATAAACTATCGATATATATATAAGAATATTTATATTTAGTAAAATATAAATAATAATTTGTCGATATATTTAAAATAAATAATACCAATATTTTATATTGGTCAAGATTACATATTGATACAAATAGATACATGTGTTATATATATTTGACTATAAATACTAATTTGACTATAATATTAATTCGACTATATAAATACTGACAGTATTTTGTATTAATCAATGTAACAATTTAACTATTAAATATTACACACACACGCAAATAGGATATATATATATTTTATTGATCATAAATACTGATAATTTATTTGGAAAAAAATTAAATACCCGACAAAAGAAAATGTTGAAACAGATATTATTGACCCAATAAATAGCTAAAGGAAAATACGTACATACTTTCACGATTACCTATTTAGGATTACGTCAAGCACGTAACCTTGACGTGATACAAATCCTCTCACATTTTTTTTTCCTCCTTCGAGAAATAACGATAGATCGATCGATCATCGTTTTACGTTGTCTGCGTGGTAGTTACGTTCACATTTCTCGGGAATTTTCATGAACGATCGAGGAAATAAATATAAACGATCCGTTATCCGTTTACATATCCGTAAAATCGAAAGATTCGTAGAATATTTTACAACAAAATCATTCGAATACATACATTCATCAATATATCCATAAATACATACATACATATATACATACATATATACATTCATTCATTCATTTATGTATACATACATACGCATATGTATATACATAGGATGCATTTATACAAACGGATACAGCTATCGATGGTATACATTTATTCCACTCGTTTTGATCGCTTGTTGCACATGCCTGCCTAGCAATCATGTGTGAAAAAATAAATTAAAAGGAAAAAAAAAAAAAGAAAGAAAAGAATTAAAAAATATTGCAAACAAAAAAAGAGAAAACAATTCGAAGGATAGTTGGATGATCCAAATTTTTGTTTGTCGATCTTAATGGCAAATTCTAATTCCACGAAAGGGTAGGAGAGTGCATTATAAACAACACACAACCACAGTTCAAGCAGTAAATGGAATTCGTATGTCTATCGTATCGTAACGTATCGTATCCTATCCTATCGTATCGTATCGTATCGGATCGTATCGTATCGTATCGTATCGTACCGGTACGTATCGTATTTTGGTACCAAGTACCATTACCTCTTGAACGTTTCGATTTTGCCTATACTTTGTTATATTTTAAGTATTATATTGTTACGAACAATCATAGGATTCTTGAAATATATCTATAAGATCATATTTTAGTTGGAAAAAGGAATATCTGATAGATACTTCAAATACATATATTCAAAAATAGAGTTTACCATATCCGAACGAAAATGGTGCTTGGAATAATCCTATGATAGTGTTATATATATATGTATTTATGTATAATGTATATGGTGTTTCACGGGTTTACCAAGAGCTATGAAATTACAAACGTAACGATAAAACCTCGAGATAAATTGGAACGTGCGAGGTAACCGCGCTGATTCTACGCTCTGTTCGTCACAATAAATCCCACATGCGAAGTACCATTATAATATATTCTCATAGAATAAGAATAAGAAGAAGAAGAAACAGATAATAACAATGCAACTATGTATTGTTTTTTTTTCTTATACACCTACGAAAGACTTTCTTTTTACTACTACAAACTCTAATTCGAATTGTTTATCCTTCTTTTCTCTTAAACAAGTTTTAATTTCAACTATAAATCATATAACAAATATTACTTTTCTTTTCTTCATTTGTTTAAATAAAATTTTAATTGGAAAATTGGTCAATTATCTGTATTGTTAAATAAATAAATAATTAATTTTTTTCAGAAAGTTATGGTTTTTTAAACAATATTTTAATTAAAATAATTAATAACTCTAAAAAAAAATAATTATTGTTTTGTTCGAAAAAAAAATGACCTTGGAAAAATAATATAAAAATTTTAAATTAAATGTGAGTTTTCGTAAATGTGGAGTAACAAATGGAAAAAGTAATATTTTCTATGGACGAATCTGATTGGTCGAAAGATTGGCAATAGATTCAAAATGGATTCCAAAATGGATTCTACTGACAGTGAATTCGATGTTAACTATGATCAATTTATATACACGTTAATGATTAATTAACGAAAGATTAGGTTAACTTAGCTTCAAACGATCTTTAATTAAATAAAAGAACATAAAAATAAAAGAGAAAGAAATAAAATGAAACATCGAATTTGTATCGATCGGTTAAAATGAAAAATCAACGTTAACTTACTTTGACAAGTGTAGACGTGTGTTAGACGAAGAAAGAAGATACCTTTTCGAAAAAAGATCCTTTCACCTTTCTCTTTCACGCCACTGTTTTTATTTATTTCCTTATATCAAAACTTATCGTAAATATTTAACGCACGGCACGAAGTTAAAAGTAACACACACTGCGTTTAGATTATCAAAAGAAAAAGATACAAAAATAACATTATTTTCCATCTACGTCGAGAGTTAGGAAGTTTCGAGTTGCGACGTATTACTTGCACACTCGTATTACTGAATACGGAAAGAAGGATAGAGACGAGAACGCGCCAACGATTTCACTTTCTAACGTGAACTCGCAAATATTTATTTCGTCGATATATATCACTTTGAAAAAGAAACGTATCTTTGAGAGGCACGATCTTCTCTATGATCGAGATCAAATGATCTTCTGTGTCACGATCGCGAAATCGTTAAAATATGCGCTGACAGGTAAGACGTATCTAGTACGTATGTATCTATGTATATGTTATGTATATGTATATATATATACATACTTAGAACTATGTATCAGAGATGGGCGCGAGCACGATGTTAGAGCGGTGCACGTTGCTGAATTGAATCCTTCGTCACGGTTCGGGTATCTCCGGCAACTTCGTAAGCAGGTACGCAAAACCGACCACTTGAACTTAAGAACCCCGTTCTTTTCAAAAGATAAATATATTTTATTTTATGTACCATAACCGAGAACAACCTCGACTTTAATAAATATCTTATCTAAATATCGATTGTTTATTATCGTCGAAGTATAATCTAATGTTTATTTTACGATGACTTAAGATAATATTAAAAACGGATCAATTATTAGAATCCGTTTCTATCGCATTGTTAGATATAAAAATCTTTCAGATATAAAATGCATCTAAAAGACGATATATTTTTTTAATTTCAATTTCTATTCTAATTAAAAGATAAAGATAATAAAAGTGAAAGATCATGTTTATTATTATTATTATTTTACATAGAAAAGTAAAAATTAAAAGATACAATAATAAATATTATAACATATTATTAAAATATAAAATAATAAAAGATACCTCCTCTGATAGAAGAACAATCCCGCTTCGGTTTAAAATTGATCACACTTACGAGTATTGACCAATCGTAGTCTCGTATTATCATAGTATTATTTCACTGTTTACGCATATAATAACTTTTGCAGACGACGTTCGTTTGACGAATGGCGGGAGTGCAGCGAACAGCTGTTTAGTGGAGCGGTGAGACATCTAGCGGAGCGCGGGCGTAATTTCGCACGCGACGACGAGAACCAAACGATGAGTTGTAAAGTGGGGATAGACTGGATGGTACGTATACGTTAATACATGAATGTGTGTGTTAAATAAAGTGTGTGTATAATACGGGTCGGAGACCGAACGTGTCGTGTCTCTCTTCTTACTAATACTAGAATCCAGCGAGCAGTCGCGAGAGTCGAGCCAGGAAAGATGGCTGCTGGCTGTTGTGGAACGAAGAAGCAAAAGCTCAATAATTCAAGCAGCATTCCGTGCAATGGCTCGACCGTATTGCAAAATGGCACCCAGATTCACTATTCCACGATAGTACAACCGGAGATGGGTTTCTTTTGCTTTGACGTACTTTACTGCCAACTACATCAACTTGACCCTCCAAAAACGCCCAACTTCAGCAACGATGCATTGTGAGTATACCTTGGCCCTCTTTGTTCCCCCTACTTCTTCTTTCTTCCTCTGCCCCCCCCCCCTTACTCCTCGTCACCCCTCACCGTTGTCATCTCCGCGCGCCTTTCTCAATTCTGTCTTCTTATCTTCTTTCTTTCTTTCTTTCTTTCTCTCTTTCGTTTTTTATTCTTCTTCTTCTTCTTCTTCTTCTTCTCATTTCTTCTTTCTTTCTTTCTTTCTTTCTCTCTCTCTTTTTCTCTCACTTACTCACTCACTCTCACTCTCATCATTTTTCTCTTTCTTTGTTTCTTTATTTCAACGTTTGCATCATAACTTTTATTTCTTTTTTCATTTTTTTCTTCTTCTTTCGTAATTTCTCTTTACCTATTTCTATCTCTCCTTAATATCAGATTTTTATTTTTAACAAAAATTATTGATAAAATATACATTTTGCGAGTCCTTGAAAAAAAAATAAAAGTCCTTGAGAAAAAATCCTTCCATTAAACTAACCTCTCGATTTAGATTTATGTTTTCAGTTTCAAAATAATTTCGTTTAAAAATCAGCCTCCCTCCTATTATTGTTTTTTGTTGTTGTTGTAATTCGATATCTTTAAAATTCGTGTTTTGATCGTCTGCACGAGGTTATATATACAAATGATACTTTCTTTTTTCAACACCTCGATCACATCATTGCTTCTTTGCATAGTCATCGTTGCAGAAACGTTTCTATTGTTTCCTTTTGATTACATCTTGAATAATTTTTCTTCGTTCTATTTTTATTTCAATATTGTAAACAAAAATAATCTTGAGACTAAACAGATTTATTTTGATGATATGTGTTTTATAAAATTATCATTTTTAATTGTTCTCTCTTTTTAGATAATTTATTATTATTCCTAATTTACATAGATTTGCATTTTAAAAAAAAATTGGATTTATTTATTTGGACATAAAATAATTCTACTCTATGGATGAATTATTATTTTCAGCCCTTTATTCGTTACGTGGTCTATTGGAAAAGACATGAGATTAAGAGGCTGCATCGGTACATTTAATGCTATGCATTTACATGCCGGATTAAGAGAATATGCTGCTACTAGGTATGACAGAATATTGATGAGAATGAAACTATTAACATCTTTAAAGTCAGAATATATTTTTGTTTTTCTTTCTAAAAGCGCATTTAAGGATTCTCGTTTCAATCCAATAACAAGAGAAGAATTGCCACGCTTACATGTTAGCGTATCTATCCTTAGAAATTTTGAAGATGGAATTGACTATTTAGATTGGGAAGTTGGAGTTCATGGTATCCGTATAGAATTCCATAATGAAAAGGGTAATAAGCGGACTGCTACTTATTTGCCTGATGTAGCACCGGAACAAGGTCAGTAAATATGTCTTTTCTTTTTTACAATAGATTAGATTATAGTTAGGAATTGATATGGTTATCGATGATAGCTTATACTTGTTAAGGTTTCTATTCTAATTCTTCATATTGTATATAGTTTAAGAAATGAAAGACAGTAGTTTGAAAAGAGAAGTTAAGGAAGGATAAATACACTATCAGGGAGCTGGTTTTATTTAGAGTAGTTGATAAATTACAAATTAGAATTTTGAAATTTTTTTCCTTTGTATACTTGTCCGTTCATTTCTTCTTCACGTTAAAACAATATCATAATTAGTAAATAAAACTACTACTTCCAGAAAATATAAAATTATCTATTGAAAGAATGAGAGAAAGAATTTAATTAGGAACAAAATTTGATTAATTTTTATGCTGATATTTACAGCAATTATAAAATTCGCGAGTATTCTGCAAAGTTAGAACTTGACATGTTTAGGATGGGACCAGATACAGACAATAGATTCCTTGCTGCATAAAGGTGGTTATAAAGGATTGGTAACTCCAGACATTAGACGTAGTGTGAAGTTAACTCGTTACCAGAGTGAGAAGGTCACCGTGAGCTATCAAGATTATATGACACATTGGCACTGCCGAAGATACTAGCAGCTGGCCTGGGGTCCTCCACAAGGGCCCCAACCTTCTCAAACTTCTGTCGCAGTTCGTTATAACAATACTGAAGCAACATCCCATTATCAATACAATAATAGCACTCAATACAACCCGTTTGTGGCCAATCAGCAGCATACATTAGTGATGGTACAACCTAATCATCCATCGTTCATACATCCGCTACCCATGCCTCCTGTATCTCCCGTTGTGGTACCTGTACAAGATTATCCATCTTTTTGGTGGGATCGTGCAGGACCTTCCTTTCCTCCTCCACATACACATCCTCGTACCCATCGATTTACAACACAAGAAAATATGGATCGTGGGGTGCGCAAGCGAAAATGACATTGGAGGCGGCTGTTACTTGCAATCTTTCACTGTTTGAAGTGGTGCCTATTGTATTTTGTATGTTTTAGCATACACAGTCTCCCCTTTATGATACCATACAGTCCTCCTTGAGGATAATAGAACTACGAGTATGATGGCAATATTATTACTTAAAATATTATTCCTATATCAAACTATTAATAAATTCACCATTGCTTATTTTATTAAAGAAAAGAAATAATAAGAAAAATATCTCCTTGAAAATGCACTTTAAACAAATGTGAAAGAATTTAGAGCGTTTTAACTCTATGCCTTGTTTTTCTCTCTTTCTCTTTAAAATAACATATTAAGCGAGATATGCTAGTGCTAATGAAATAAAACTTAATTATTAAATGAATTTTAGCACTTAAATATGCGTTTAGCATATTTTGTACATGGTTAGCTCCTGCCATCATACTAAGCAGATCTACATCGATATCTTTATCTGCAGTGTATGGGTGATATAAATAATTATATAGCACAGCAAAGATATACAGTCTCTTTAAAACTGTACAAATTTGATCAAAGATATAATATATCTTTGAATTATTGCGTATAATCAGCAAGAAATATAGAATATTTATATTATATAAGTATATGTATATGTATATGTATATACACATATATATACACATATGTTTATATTATATAAATATATGTATATGTATACACACACACACATATATATATATACACACAAAAGGTATACAAGCGGATGCTTTTTGTATTTTTTGAATTTATGTTTTGTTAATTGGAATATATAATTAGGCTAGAGTATGTTTCACTTTATGCTGTTGAATATTTTTATTAACAATTGTAATTGGTTATGAAGGAAGGAAAGAAAGAGAAAAGAAAAAAAATTACTTTATTTTAGTCTGGTCAAATTGCTGGTATGTTGTTTTCTTTTTATATATTCTCTTTTTGTGGTTTTTAAAATTTATTAAAAAGAAAAAAAAACGAAAATTAGTATAAAAACAGCGCAATTGGAGCTTATTTGGATTCATATTCATTCTATGTTTGTAAGTGTGAACAGATAAATCATAATTTGATGTTACGTATGGGCAATGTTAAAACGGCTAAATTGAATTTCTTTGTACTAATGGTATAAATAAATATGTCTGTTATAATTAATTAGATTGTATTAGAACGTTCCATTAACATTGTACCATTTTGTTGGTGATTAGTTAAAATCCCTCAAAATGTATTTAGCTAATTGTAAATATATATATGTATAAATCATCTAACACATAATTTATACCATTGCTACATCGAAGTTTATTTTAATGATTGTGATTGTAATATAGTCCAGCGTTTTATTGCAAGAAAAAAAAAGTTTTGCGATTGATGAGAAAAAATGATATCGAATAAAAAGAAAACGAAAAGGGATATATAGTTACTGTACCTTCTAGCGTACAGTTTAAACTTATAAAATACATCTCAATTAGTCCCTTTAAAATATACCACTTTAAGAGGTTCAAAGAGATAACTTTACAAAGATTATTGTTATCTTGCTCATTATTATACAAGTTCAGCTTAAAACTTAAAAGAGATAAATTTAAAGACGGTACCTCTAAAGAACATTGAGGCGTTCCAAGTGTGTGTAGTATAAAATATTTGCAGAATGGGACCTCTACTGTAAATAAGCAATGGACCGCACTATGTGACTATAGAAAACAAAAAAAGAAAGAAAAAAAAATATGTTAATTTCTAGTTGTAATAATAGATTTAAGGTACTAACAAAAAAAAAAAAAATGACGATCTCATTGTGATTTTGATTATTCTGCGACTTGTGATCGTAAACTCATAAATTCTTGTGTACATTATAGTTGCATTATATCGCTACCTACAATATAAAAAAAAAAAAGAAAAGAAAGAAAAAGAAATAATAGTTCAATGCATATAAATATTAATTTCTATTTTAAAAGAAAAGTTTCAAATATATATATATAATGATTTTAGGTGGCTGATACGCCAAATGCAGCTATTAATGTACTACGATTAACTAGTGATGCATTTTAGATTATTATCGTATAAAAGAGCGTCCGGCAGAGAAATTGAAAAGAAATAATTGGCGTCCTATTCTTCCATATATTGATATCCTATCTTTACTTAGATCCCCCAGTTACTTTGTGGCTGGTTCCATTCACTGCCAATTTATTCACTGTTGTGTCGTTTACATAAGCAAAGCTTGCTAAGACTAAAGAAATCGTGTTGTTAATCTTTTGTTAATCAATGTTTTAACTTAACATTTGATGTTATTACTTACATTATTACATTACATTATTATTATTATCAAGGTAGCTAGCTAGTATTTGAGATCTCCGTACCATTCAAGCCTCGGCATGATGTCCAACCAACTGCCAGTATCATACTTAATTGTAGATTTATCGGCAAATCAAACTATCGTATACATGAACTAAATTAGGCTATGGAATCCTAATTACGTCAATGATAGTAAACGCTACTTGTACGTACAGTGTACATATCGTATCATTGATGTATTTCTTAGTTCAAAATGTCAATGGAGAATAGCAAAGAAGATAAATATCTAATGCATTTCCAATGGTAACTATTGTTTTCATTTTTTTTTTTCTTCTAGTTTTTTTTTTATATAGCGTGTTTCTTTCAAATCAATTTAAATATGTTAAAGTCCCAAATCCTAATAGGTGAAAATATTTACGTGATACTGTTGTACGTGAATTTTTTGTGTATCGTACAGATCAAACTACTTTCTTTAGTAGTTGCTTTTCATCTTATTAATGATATTTATTCATGCATAACAAAGTGACGTTGCTTGTAAAATCAGAAAAAAATTCATGCATCTTATTCTATTTCATAAAAATATTTTAAATCTTATTATGATAATACAATAGTTATTTTAACATACTTCGTTTATATTTAAGAAGGAACGTCTTATACGCCTTGCATTAACTTTGACTATATTACTGAAAATGATTAAAAGTTATATTTCTATCCAGTTCCGCACTGTTTGTTATGCATACATGATACACATTAAGACACCAAAATTTTTCTGTATAAGCCTACGTGTTGCATGAATAAGATTTAGGATTTTAAAAATTACATTCAAAAATTTTTAAGTCGAGATGACATAGTTACTGTACAAGACAGCGAATCTTAATAATTTGAAAGACATAATATTACAAAATGTACTGTGCCTAAGCCTGTTGTTAAAATTGGTTTATATACCGCCTACAAAATAAAAACAGCAATGCATAGTGCACACTAGCACAGTAAGTCCATTAGAACGAGCAACTTTGGCAGACAACTATAAATAATTAAATATATTAATAACAACTTATAATGCAAGGGGATGAAGGAATAAATACATTTTATATTGTCACAAACCTTGTTTGCTTTCAAATGTATATATTATATATAAATCCCATACAACATGCATGGTATGACATTCATACATACAAAAATAAGCAAACAGCAAGTACTGCAACATGATTTGACGATTATACAATCAAAAACATTTTATTCAACAATTTATGTGACTAACAAAAATAATTGATTTTCAGAACATAGTATCCTCATCGGTGCTTTCTTCAATCATATTTAATACGTCCTGCATATAAGATATGCAATTAAATTGCTTATATGTAATGAACATCGCAGCTACAGAATTGATACCGCTTATTATTGGTAACGATGGAAAAATAGGTTTAACTAAGTTGAAACCAAAATATAATACTTCTTTCCAGTTTGTATAATATGGCAGTCTAAATGTTCCAGTCCGTTTAGCAACCTATAACAATATTAAATACAAATATTAATTAGCATATATCATCTCTGTATCTATTTGCAATTATAAGAATATGAATAGAAATGAAAATTTACCATAACATTTACTATCGGTGCCAAGATTATGGGGTATACAATGGAGGAAAAATTTTGAACACATATTGATTTCATTTCAACGCATAAAGGACAAGTTCGCATTGGCAAAAAAGTATTTTCTGAAACCTAAATACATTTAAATCTCTCTCTCTCTAATTACATTTTATATATCACCATTTATATTTACAATGAAATGGTAAATAATTAAAAAAGAAAAAAAGAAATATTTTTAAGATTTATAATGTTATACCTGTACTTGAGCGAGACTTGTTAAAATCCCTGGACATACTATCAGAGTAATACCAGAAGATGCAGTACCAAATCTACGTATTTTCATTATGTTCCTAAGTCTTAAATTAATATATAAACCTGATATTGATGTGAGAGCTCCAAGAACAGGTATTCCATATTTAAAGGGCCACCTTTTGGGTTAAAACAAAATTTTACATTATTATTTATATTCCACAAACTGATAAAAGTATTATGAAAGAAATATAATTACTAGTATTTAAAAGGGTTGATTGTTTTCTAATGTCATTTAAAAACAATATAATATTATGTCATTATTTGTTGTAAAAAATTTATACAATGATTTATATTGTTTGAGGTTAGTTACATTTCTGTGTCCGGCTTCCAATTTCTTATTTGTTTCCACCGATATTGAATAGCTTCTTTTTCGGATAATGTAACAGCATATTTTGGTACTTCGGTATCTGATACTTTTAATGCCATTATTAAATGCAATTGATTTATTCAAATTAAATAGCAAATGATAAAGAAAATTAAAACATAATCTATTTCGGCGGTAAAGTAGAGCACGTTCGATTCGTTCATTCTATTTGACGCAACTTTATCGGAATTTAAATCTAAACGCGCATGATCGTGGTAAGAGGGGGGGGGGTGGATGGGAATAGAAAATTATTAACACTACGATAATCTTATTTTAAACAAAATATTATTTTATTATAATTTCAATAAATAAAAAATTGATAACTAAAAGAAGAAAAAAATAAAATGAAGAAAAATGGAGACGAAATATTTACCATCGAATGGCTAAGGGTAGTAAAATAATATTGTTCAATATAAATTCGCATGATAAGATATTAACAAAATAATCTTATCTCTTTTTAATATACACACCTATGAGTATATATTATTTTTCATATATTTACGATTAATCGATATAAAAAATATCGAAAAGAAATATTTAACGAGTTATAAAGAAAACTATAACCGATATAAATATATATGATTTAATATTTTAATTGAAAAATATTATTCCAATCTCTATCACATCGTCCTAGATGCATTTGAATTTCTTGCTGACATAAGAAGATAATAAATATAGCGTTTGATCGATGCTGACGCCTATGAACGAGACGTCTAAGTTTCTGTCTCGTGTTTAACGAGTGCAACGAGGAACCGTTTTACGAGAGAAGTATGCAATAGAAAGAGAAAGAAAAAGAAAGAAAGAGAGAGACAAAGAGTGAGGGTGAATAAGAGAAAAAGAGGGTTGGATGGTATAGTTATCGATAACGAGCAGGGAAGTCATCATTGAAAGAAAGAGAGAGAGAGAGAAAAGGAGAATGAGTTTACCGAAGAGAAAACAAGTTGAAGAAAGAAAGAAAGAAAGAAAGAAAGAAAGGAAGAAAAATATAGCGTGTGTCTATGAGAGAAAGAAAGAGAAAAAGAGAGAGGGGGTACAGTAGGTCGTACGGTGGTTGTAGGGGGTTGATCTCGGCCTTCGGGGTAGCGCGTCACGAGGGCTGGGGTGACGTCACGAGGCAAGCTGGGATCGAACGACCAATCGCGGGGCCGGTGCTGGTTGCGCGCTCGTGTTTCTTCGCGTTGCCAGTAGTGAGTGGATTCCGCACGGTTTTCCGATTCCGCGACGACGGCCAGAGTGCGACGCCATATTGTGCGAACCGAGTGAGTGAGAGAGAAAGAGAGAGAGACAGACAGACAGACAGACAGAAAGAGAGAGAGAGAGAGAGAGAGGAATAATAGAGTGAGACGAATAGAGACATACAGACAGACAGAAAAGGAGAGAGTGAGAGAGAGAGAGAGAGAGAGAGAGAAATAGAGAGCGCGCACGCGAGAGATCAAGAGAAAGCAAGAAAGAAAAAAAGACAGAGAGAAGAACGTGTATGCATCTAGCCGGTGGATAGAAAGAGATAGAAATAAAGTTACAGATCCCCGGTAGTGTTCATTTCGGTGAGTTTCATAGGGATGTTAATACTTTGAGCGTGTGTTTCTTCTTGTGTGTCGTAATAAGGGCGGAAGAGAGATAGAAATAGGATATACACAAGTTATTGTAGACGCAGTCGTCGTTCTCGTAGTTGCCGTCGATCGCAGACGTCGTAGTCGTCCTCTTCCTCGTCGTCGGTCGTCGTCGGTCGTCGTCGTTGTCGTCGTCGTCGGTCGTCATCATCATCATCGTCGTCGTCGTGATCGTCGTGATAGTCGGTACTGTTTCTCGGCTGACGCATGACAGTAGTAGTGGCAGACGGATCGTGCGCGGAAGCCGTGCGAGTACAACGCACCACTGCCACCTTCTTTATTTCCTTTTTACTCGTCTTACTTTCTCTTCTTTCCGGCTTCGTTTACGTTTATTATCACTCTCTCTCTTTCCTCCTTGCACGTTAAACGGAAAGCTTACTTTCAACAACGTGAGAGAAAACGTGTGCTATTACCGGTGGTGTTACTGTTACTGCTACTGCTACTGTTACTTCAGCTGCTGCTGCTGCTACTGCTCGTGTGTTTGGTGGTGTTAGTTAGTAGTGTTGGTGTTATTGGTGGTGGTGGTGGTGGTGTGGTGGTGGGTGGTTGGTAGTGGTGGTGGTGGTGGTGACGATTGTGAGGGTTACGGTGACGGTGGTTGTTGTTGTTGTTGTTGTTGGTAGTGGTGGTTGTGGTGGTGGTGGTGGTGGTGGTGGTGTGCCATTTCACCACCGTTGATTGTTCGATGAGAGGTTCTGGATCGTGGTAAAGAAGAAGGTGGTGAGATCCTAGTATAAGTCATATTAGTGTACTCTACGTGATCCTCCTCTAGTCTCAGGTGAAAGAAGAAGAAGAGGAAGCTTTCCGAAGAGAACACGCACACATACACATACATACATATATATACA
The DNA here is from genome assembly GCA_023678845.1 of Mischocyttarus mexicanus. Taxonomy (NCBI): domain Eukaryota; kingdom Metazoa; phylum Arthropoda; class Insecta; order Hymenoptera; family Vespidae; genus Mischocyttarus; species Mischocyttarus mexicanus. The sequence continues at coordinate 615,969 of JACGTP010000063.1, read as the reverse complement.
CTGTGAAAGGGAGAAAGAGACAGAGAAGAAGAAGAAGAAGAAGAAGAAGAAGAGAGAGAGGGTGTGAGTGTGTGTGTGTGTGTGTGACCAAAGAAGAGGGAACGAGAGGTTCAACGGAGGATAAAGGATGCCTGTCCGTAAGCAAGGTGGTAAGCTTCTATAAGCTTTTTTTAGAGTAGAGACGCAAGCAAGCGAAGATTTCTTTTCTGATCGTGTGTGTGTATAACATACATACACATATGTATAACATGTATATAGACGCACACACACGGGGTGTAAAAAAATACGCGTAATTATTTCTATCTCCCAATAACTTCATTTACCTACTCCTATCATATTTTTCTTTTTTTATTATATTACGCATATTAAACACGGTTTTGGTGTATACGTATATATATATATCTAATGTACGTATGCAGGTTCATATATTGGTAGTAGTAATAGTAATAGTAGTAGTAGTAGTAGTAGTAGTAGTAAGAGGTACGGTTAAGGGGCACCGGGTCACTCGGTCAGCTGTCATCATGGTTGTCGTTCGCACAACCACGCGAAACTACGTATATTTCTATCGATCGTAGATTTCGTACCCCCTTTTCATTGCCCCGACCCCTGTCCAACCTCATCCACCTTTCAAATATTCGAATTCGAATTTCCCGCGCCTATTTCGATTACTCCGTAACGTAACAACGTGTGCTTGCATATATATAGTTACCAAAAAATAATTACCAAAATATAAATGTGTATATGAATTTGGTAACTATTTCGATGTTTTCCTTTACTTTTATTTAATATTCCTTTTTTATTATTATCTCATTCGTATGAATCGAACTATACGAAGAGATCTCATGGTTGTTCAATATCGCATTTATAGATCATTTTAAAATATTATTTTTAATGGATCTAAAAGAGATACAGCGGTTAGGTAGTGTAGCATTTAGCTTACATCAAAGTGGAGAATTTTGAAAGAGATATTCAAGAAAATTCTTGAAATTCCCTTCTCAGAATATTCGCAAGAATACCACAGTATTAGCATAGCTGTAATTTATCTGGTACACTTTTAACATTTTAGATTATACACAACAATTAGGGAGTAGAGGGGGTTTCGAACAAACGACGCACCTTTTGCGTTCGACGCAAATTTTCAATGAAAAATATTACTAAGTTGTATAAATTTTCTTTTTTGAAACCTTCGCGATGTGTGACACGAAAGCATAGGTCGAACATGGTACAAATCGATAAAACGTTAGGAAGGTTAGCGAGTTAGATTATCTGGTAAGGTTGCAGGTATTTAATCTACATTGATCTAACAAGGTCGTAAAAATTATTCGTAAATCGTTTCTAAACTAATACCTCTTAAGATTTTATGTTTCTTTTTCTTTTTTATTATTATAAGATTATATTTCAATATAATATTTAATATTTTATTATTATTATTATTATTGTTATAGAATTATTTTTGAAAATGGTTTAATATAATTTATAATGTAAATAAAATAATTGTTTTATAAGTAAATATTATTTTATAATATTACAAAATTTGGTTATATTATTAAATGAAAACTTTGTTATAATTTTAATATTATAGTAATTCGTAAAAGAAACATTATTTCTATTTGTAAATTGTTCAAGATTATAACGATTATTTTATAATACAGTGTTTGGTACGTGTATTGAAGTAACATACGCGTATTTAATATTGGTATTCGTATTTTAGTTCGTGTAATTTACAATACACACAGGTACACGAATTACCACGAATACCGAACGAAATATACACTAATAATACATGGCTGATAAAATACATAATATTATAAAATACATGGTTACGAAAATATTAAAATACATTTATGATAAAGATCTTTATTACATACGCATACTTCCGGAATATTAAACCAATATTTCCGTTTGCCTCTGTTGTATTTATTTCACATAAATCTATTTTATCGTTCACTTCCTAATTGGCCAATTGCCAAAAGTTATCTCAATTTAAAGATTTTTTCTACAAATCTTAAATATAAATTCTTAAAACGTAATTATATCAATATTTTATTGTTAATTTTGTAATCATTTAAAAATAATTCATTTACTTGAAATAATTTCGATTCGAATATGTTTTTAAATTCAAACATGGGATAGCGTTATTTGGATTCATAAAAAAGATAATTTAGTGTCTCCGTTTTATTACGATTGTTTATCGATTGAACAGTATCGATTGTTTTCGAATAAAGGTCAAACATAATTTACGATTAATTCTTTATTCGTTGTCTTCGAATGTATTTTCAAATAATTCATCGGTGTTTGATAATTCAATAATATAGTTTTTAAATATAAACTTGCAAACGCGAGGTAACGTGTTTGATAATTTTGCCAGACGATGACGTTTAATGCAATGTAATTGTGACAACATTTATACATGTGTATATGTATTTTTAAATATACAAATTTAAAGTAGCATTGGCTTAAGAGCAATGTTTAATTTTGTAACATAATAAAAGCTGAGATATCAAGCTTCTCAATAAAACAAAAAGGGTTGTATATAAATCGGTAATAGTATATAATCGTGATAGTATATGTTCCGTGTACATAACATAAACGTGATTGAAGAAAGATAGAAAGTAGTATAAAGATGAACTTGTGCTTGTACCTTATTTCACGATCTTCCTTCAACGATGTAGGCCAACATAACGCGTGTTGCAATAATCGAGAGAGAAACTTACGCGTTTGTGTTTGGATGATTGCCAAGAGAACGCAATAATTTCAGCTCTGGCGTGGTTCTTTTTTCACAGTTATGCGTTAACTTTGCTCATGGTCAAGGGGTTTCTTATAATTTTCTTCGTTACAAAGACCTTCGCACATTTTCAACGTTAAAAAATAAACTGAACATTTCCTTCTTTTTTTTTTATATCTAACAAACAAACATAACAAATTCGAAGTATATAAGTTTTAGAACCAATAAACATTAAATATATATACATTTAGTTAGAAAGAAGATTCAAATATTAAGGAACTATATATTTTGAGATTTTACGATTAGAATTTTTGATTGGTTGTACCAGAATGGCCCAGATATTTTTACGGATATATAAAAGCTCTGAAGTAATCGTCGATGATTGCTCGATTCTCTATTTAAAACTGTTCCTCTCGTCTAGTTTCAAATTCTCGAACGTTCAACCGTAAAGAGAGAAGAACAACATCCAATCGTTCATCTACAACTAACTCAAAAGATATTTTTCATTCTTAGAAATGAAAATTCCAAATACTTCATATTAAATTGATTGATTAATTCATTCATTCATTTCTTTTTAACAATGTAAACCATAAATATGACGAACAATTTTTTTCTTCATATGTTTTTTTTGGGAGTTTAAATTATGCTTAAAAGTAAATGTTTTAATTGCATATACAAATCATAAATCTAAAGATCAACTTAAAGTAATTTTGTAATTTTTGCTCATATCATTTGGAGAGTCTAAATACATAAATTATATTGAAAAATACGTAACATCTTTAAAAAAAATCATTCTTAATTAATCATTCGTAATAATTATTTCTTTTAAATTGCATACGAACAAATCATAAATACTAGCGAACAACATAACGTAATTTTAATTTTCATTTCCAAGATTATACATTGAAAAGTTTTAATCATTCTTTTTGCCCTTCCTCTTCTCTCTCTGTCACTCTGTTCTTTTTTCATTCATATTTTGGGAACATAGAATACCGCATCTTCGTTTCTGAACGCTTCAGAAATTCCAACCGCAAGGGAACTCATCTTTGAATCTTTGATAATCGTCGTACGAGAAAACTTACCTTCGTAAGGCGAGAAGGTAAGGCAAGAGAATGGGAGAAGGGGAAGGGAAAGGGGTAGGAAAGGGAGAGATAGTAGAAGCCATACACCAACGACGGTGATAGTTTTCAATTTCGCGGTGCAGGCGCTTCGTAGGCAAAGCCGAGAAGAAGAGAGTCAAGGATGGTTTATGGCTCGACGATTCGCTTGCTTTGCCTTCACTACTTTATTTATGTATATATATATATATACACACACACACACTTATACACACGTTTATATGACGTATATATATAAGTATCCGTGACTCTCACACCATTAATATGATATTTTCTACATAGAGATATGTACGTTAAATATCATCACATAAATTAGGGTCTAAAAAAAAATATATTTATATATTAAAATTATTTATAATAATATATTATATTGTTGTTTATTTATTTACAAGTACATATCCTAGATTTTAAATATCTAATATATATTAAAATTATCTAATATATATATTTATTATTTAATATAAATATATGTGAGGATAGATTGAAAATTTCAGAATGTTTCAATAACAAACAGAAAACCAACAAGACAAATTCACGATGAGAAATTTAGTTTCTTCTTTTACCTAATTTATAAATTTTGTGTTTTTTTTTTCTTATTAAAATAAAATTAATTATTCGATTCGACAGTATTCGTAAATACATTATTATTCGATCATTTTATTAAGATCTAGTTTTCTTCAAAATTATCGAACGCAGAAGAGAGAGAGAGAAAGAGAAAGAAATGAAAATCTAATTTTTTTTTATTTTATATTTTCATCATTGGGTGTAGTGAATCTTTGAAAAAGAAAAACAAAACCCAAAAAAGGGGAGAGAAAAAAGAAATTAGTGCAGGAATCAATTTTCGAACGGGTTACGAGAAGAACCACGTAAAAATAGAACGTCGAGAGTGGTAACCAATGTAAATACATTCTGTTTTCATTTGAAAACTAAAGCGACATGTGGGTATTGATAAATTTCGTTGAAAGGTATTCGATGTTTTGTTAATAAAAAAAAATGATCGAACTTTATAGCGTTATTTTGTTGTACGTTAAAAAAGAAATGAAAAAAAAAAAAAGAAAAAGAAGAGAGGAAAAAAGTGATACACACTGTATATACGTGTATACGTATTATGTATATAAATTTGAAACAAAACAAAAAAACACATAAACCACACATATATGATACGATTAAAAAAAAAAATAAAATTAATATAACAAAAATCAATGGAGAGATATAGGATTATATCAAACACTAATTTTATACATAATTCATGCATTACCTAATCAATTGAGAACGCTGTACAGTTTAGCCTTGATTATATTATACATATATACATTATATGTATATACGTGTATATATATAACTCTAAGAGACACGTGGTTCCCAAAAGTTTTTCTTTAAGCAAGCCAAATTGTAAATTTCCAAATATTTGGGTCCAAGAAGACAAAAAATATATCAAGAAAATAACGAAAGATAGTTTTATAGAAAAATTTGACATTATGATAAGATAGATATATTTTCTAACATAATCAATCATTATTTTTTATATATTTATCAGAATAATTATTTTTTATCACACACTATGTTTTTCTTCTTATACATAATATATTACAAATGATATATTAATATTTTCTTAACTGAACAAAATTTTAAATTAATGATACAAAATTTGATTTATTTACGTTTGTTTGTAAAGATTGAAATTGAAATTAGCTCAATAAATTCAAGATCACAGTTGATCTGATATCAAATGTCAAATGTGGCCCGTGGGTAGTAAGCACTTTGGGAACCCCTGTTCCAAGGAGTGGTTTCGTTTTACCCTCATCGAATGTGTACAAGCTTATACATAAAGATATATATATATGAAGGTAATATATGTGTATATCTATATGTAAGTGTAAGTGATAGGAGGAAAAGCAACGTAGCTGATAATAAGAGCAATGAATGGGGGAAGTAGGGCGAGTGCTTATATGCTCTTCTTCCGGAGAACTCTGTCATCGTTGTTACTGAAGTTAGGTATTTAGAAGTATCATAAACTATAGTTATCGTTTACTACCTCCTTTTAACCAACTATCTATCATATCTCTAGTTCTGTCTCTGTTTCTCTCATTTTGTCGATAATTGTCAGGTACACGTGTTTTCGTTGTCACTCGATACATTATATCAATATACGTATATATATATAACTAGGGAATATATGTGTATGTACCATATATAATTAGGCTAATTCATGAGAAAGTGTTTCTCCTGTAAAATAAAACGTTTAATATTAGATCGTCCCATAAGTTTCTTCCTTATTTTTCCCTATACAATATTATTGTGTGTGTTGTATTATTATTTTAATATAATTATTATTATAATAATTAAATATTATAGTAAGCGTTTAGTATTTTTCTCTCTTTAAATGTATTTAAATTTTGGTTATTTAAATTTAAAAGAATATACTATATTACCCTTGTGTTGGTGGTGGGAGTATATTTTAATATTAAGTAAAATAGATATGAAATTTTTAAATGATTTCTTGTTTTTAATTTATTAAGATTTAAATTAGTGGAGCAAAGGTGTACTCATTAAATGCAAATTAGGATTCTTAAATTTATGTATGTGTATTATTATTAATAATTAATATATAATTTTAGTCGAATTAATTTAATCATTTTATTTTATTTTATTTAAATATTTATATAATATGTTACACAATTGGTTAATTAAAATTAAATATAAATTTAGATCGAAAAGATAACTTTTTCAAATAGTTACTATTGCACTTTGACCTTCGGCATCATCGTGCAATTGGCTAGTATGAATGCATTATGTAAACCGAAATATAATTTTGGCAAAAGTTCTTTGAATAGTTACGTACGTAGCACGATCAGCACCTTTCAAGTGGCAGAGAAGAAAATTTAAATGGCTGACTACTAAAGTACTCGCTGCCAGAATCCGATGCAATATTGGCCCTTTTATAATGGATTTTAATCTTACGAGATTATCTTTGCAAATAAGTGGTCTGGTACTTGGCTTTGTTATAAATCACGAAGTAGTTTATGGAAATTAAATTTTCTCTCTTTTTCTTTTTTTTTTGTATTTCAATTGATCGATATCAATCATTTTACACATACATTTACAAGTGGATTGAAAAGTTTTCAAGCCTAAAATAACCAAGAATTTATTTTAGGTCAAACTCCTTTTTAATTTTAGAAAAAAAATACAAACTTAAGCTTGAAATAGCTTCGTTCAGGTTTACAACTTTTCAACTTAATCTCGTATATTAAATAATAATTATTTTCTTATTTATTTTTTACTATTTTTAATAATATCAATTTAATCATAAATGTATATTTAATACTGACATGTATATTAAAAATAAATTACAAAAATGTACAGAAGAGTGGAGGGGGAGGGCGTTATTGAAAAAAAAAAAATAAAAGAAAAAGAAGGGGGGGATAAATAAAAGAAGTTATTTGTAGCTAATGAATTTTCTTTGCCAATTTAGTATCGACAGAGATAGTAACTTGCGTGTTTAGTCTATCACCTATACTATTGTATATTTCCTATAGGTGTCTCGAGTATAGCTAATTAGGATAGGAGCTATGAGTTACATGCGAAAGATCTATATACCTAGTCGTCTACAGATACATACGTTTACTCATGTGGTATGCATGTATGAATACGTTCTCTCCCTATACATATTCATTTGTCATTCACGTAAGCATAGATACACATATATATGCCAATTTCTCTGTGTATATATGTGTTTATATGTAGATCCATTAAACGGATTTAAAGTAGAACGTTCGGTACACGTATTATACATCGAATGTCGTTAAAAATGTGTGCAAACGAGCTTACAAAAATACACTTACTTGTATTACATTAACTAATACATCCAATTGATACATGTGTGTAGATAACACTAACACGAATAAAATATATGTGTTGAGATTGTATATAAAAATAAATGTGAAAGGAAGCTTACACTAATACCAAGGTACCACCTAAATGCACGTATAGTTTTGATTAACTAATACAAAACTTTAGAAATGTATGTTGATGTGAATGCACGTTTATATAAAAAACATTTATATATATACATACATATGTGTGTGTGGTGTGTGTATATTCGGAGGAAAGGGTAAACGGTCTAGAAATTAGTGTGAGTAAATACGATCATGCACGATGGACGTGAGTGGTCCTAATGTAGGACGCAGCCGACAATGGCTAAATTTAGGGTAAGATTGAGCCAGTCGATGCGCGAATGGTGCCCACGCATGCCACAGGTGCGCCCGTCGAAACTGATTTCTCACCTTTAGCTTACCACCGAAACCGTTACTTCTCGATCTTCTCATTTATTCTTGCATAGTAATATATACGCGTATAACTATAGTTACATATACACACGTGATATATATATATATACACGTATACGTATATATTTATATACTAAAGAGAACATATGTGTTAGACATATTGTTAGATACAACAATACATTACACTAATACATACAAACGTGACTACTAATGCATACTCATAAATATACTTACACGAATACATAACCACACGTTAATCTTCTTTATGCATGCATATATATATATATAGTATAAAATACAAAGACATTATTTTCTTCACGTCAGGCCGAGGCGATACGTCAAACTTTTGTGTAGTCGCGAGTGATAAATAAATACGAACGATATTGGCATTTATCCAATGTGTATGTGTGTTTGTGTACACCATTGTGTCTTCCTAAGATTTGGGATCTTGTTTTCATGGAAATATTCAAATTGTTAAATGCACTTTTATTTAAAATATATATACAGTGATTAAGAAAGGTTGAAAGAATTTTATTTTTTGTTTTTTAAGTGATTAAATGCACGTTCACACGTATCATGTAGTCACGTTTAGAGAAGCATTTGTTGCAACAAGATCGGTATCGTCTGGCTATGTGAAAAATGTTCGAATGGTATTAGGTGACACAGACGATAATTATGACGATTATTCGAACGAACGAATACACACACACACACACACACACGTATACACACGTGACGACGACAAGCAGTAGTCTCGTGAATCTTACGCGAATAAATTTTTGTTTTGTTATATCATATGCGATAATAAATATTCTTTTTCCAAGTAGAAAATGATAGTTTGTTTTTAAACGATAGATGATAATCTTATACAATTTCAAATCGTACTACCTCTTCTATTCGTGTCAGTTAGTTTATCTTCGTTCGTCTCTTTCGATCGTATCCGATCATTTGGACCATTTCGACAATTTTCTTTTTTATAATCTATATCGTTTAGATTTATTTTCCTTTTTTATTTTCGTTTTTATTTAGAAGTTAAATAAGTGTTAAATCATAAATATATTTTGAGATCATGTGGTTACCTGTGATTTCGATTCTCTGGACTATCGTTTACCTGGTGCGTCGAAAAATTAACGAAAAATTTATTGAAACTTCATCGTCGTTGTTGAATGGAAAAACGAATTATCATCTTAGCGAGATTCGTAAGTAAAATTATAATATTAACAATACTTTTAGATTAATTGAATGTTTTATTTGAGTACTTGGGTGGGAGAAAGAAAAATTAGAATATGTTTTATTAATTAAACGATTATTTAACTGGGGTATAGATTTATTTAAATATAAACTACTTATAAGAGAAAACAAAATAAATCATCAAACATACCTGTGATTTATTTATCAATTAAAATTTATTAGATATACGTGTATTCGAAGTACCTCAAAGTTCACAGTAATTATATTCTACCTTTAAAAGTGTTCTATCAATAAAGATTGATAGAAAATAAATTAAACGAACGAATTTTCGTGGATGTTTGAACGTTGATAACGACGAGACAAAATAACGAAACAAAAGAAAAAAATAGAAACAAAAAAAACGAAGAAAAAGATGACCACGGTTGCATGGAATTTACGAAACGATTGTAGTATTGCTCGATAATTAAATGCTCGTTCGTTTGCGAGAGAATTATTTATCGTTTATGAAGATTTATGGGTAGCCACGGTGCGGTAGTGTCAGCTAAGCGCATTCGGTACACATATAAGCGCCCGACCGCATAACAGAAACGCCATGTCGATTCCAGATTTGAATTCTATCTGGTAGCCAGCTAGCTAGCTAGCTATCTTTCTCTTTCTCTCATTCGTTCTATGTGCGAGAACCAATTCGTTCGTAATGTTGACCCCGCTTGAATTCGAGATTTAGTCAGGGTGGGGCCAGAGGGGTAGTAGGTGGGTTGGTGGGTGGGTGGAGAGATTATAGAAAGCTTTGCGATGATTGTATCCTATCATACGTGCATATACTCGTTTGTTCGCGCGTACGTTAATTAATAAATTAATTAGAAATTAAATGTTACGTTATTTATGTCAAAGGTACAGTTCTTTTCCTTCTTTTTTCTCTCTATTATTTACGATATTTCTAAAAATAATTTATATACGTTATAGAATGATACGATAAATTTTTATAGAGATATGGGTTTTTGAATGTTTCAATGAAATCGTAGTGAATCCGAGTAGAATTAAAATAACAACGATGATTTAATTTAAATCTGAAAATATATATAAAAATAAAAAGATATCGAAATTATTCTATAATTTGAATTACGTTAGAAAGAATGTATTGTTTGAACCAATGTATATGTGTTAGAACATTCTTAAATATAAGAAGGATGCATTAGAGTAGTAAGCATGTATTAAATAATTGTTAAATTATCATAGAAAACGAGTATTATAATTTAAATGTAATAAGTATACGTTATGCGTACTTTCCTCCTTGAAATCGAGTGTTAAACTGGATCGATATTATCTGTGATAGTTTTTTTTTCGAAAGTTGTTTATATGATTATCGGAGGGCATTAATTCTATTAATTTCGAATATTATTTTCGTTATACTTACACCACTTCTAAGAAATCTTATTCTATGCGCATGTGCGTGCCTACAAATTAATAGAATTAATCCCCTCCGATAATCATATAAACAACTTTCGAAAAAAAAACTTTAATAGCTTACTTCGAGCCAGTCTAACAGTCGATTTCAAGGAGGAAGGTACGCATAACTTATACTTATTACATTTAAATTATAATATTCATTTTCTATGATAATTTAATAATTATTTAGAATATGTCTACTACTCTAATGCACCTTTCTTATATTTCAGATTTTTCTAATACGTATACATTGGTTCAAACATTACATTCTTTCTAACGTAATTCAAAATATAGAATAATTTCGATATCTTTTTATTTTTATATACATTTTGAGATTTAAATTAAATCATCGTTGTTATTTCAATTCTACTCGGATTCACTCCTCGTTTTCATTTAGTCATTTTGTATTCACACTTTCTTCTGTTATATCAATAATTATTTTATATAGAAAGTTACTAATATTGTAGATGTTTAAAAACTGATGATTCTATTTATAATAAATAAAAAAGAAACAATATTTTTGACGTAGCACGTGAGCCCCATTAAATTTCATTAAATTTTTTATCTATTATCGCTTCCAGTATTAACATAAATCCAGTATATATATATAAATCTATTTATTAATTATCTAAATATAAAGAAATTAAAATAAAAGTCAATCATTAGAAATAGAATAGAGCTGTTCAAAAGTAGGTCACTGGTAAGAAAAATAGGTCAGCGATACAGAAGTAGGTCAGCGATACAAGAGTAGGTCAACGATACGAAAGTTGGTCAGCAGTACAAAAACATAGTAATAATCCTATACGTACTCAATGTATAGAAAGATAGGTGAAGGTGTACGTCCGAGTCAAATGAGCTCATCATCGGTACTGTTTACATCTCTCGGTGACTTCTAGGAAATTCGTTAAATATGAAATACACAGAAAAACATTCCTTAACTACCGGCTTAGTTGAACGTTCAATGCTTTGTTTACGATCGGCTCTCTCCGTCGCTCCTCGGCCGGTGTCGACAACCGAACGTTGTCATTTCTATTCTATTATGAATTTCGTCGTTAGATTTGTAATTGACCTTCGTACATCTTCGGTACTTGTCGAATGTATTCGGAACTACTTTTCATAATAATCGATAGTCGTCTTCGAGCGTCGGAAGGAATAACAACGATATTAGAGTATGTCATTTATTTCGTGTACGTGGTTTTTTCTTATGCAAGTGCATATATGAGTGTGTGTGTGTAGTGGTGAAGAGTAATATGTACATACATGGATACCTGGATTTATGGATATAAGGACAAAGTACATCTAAACGTAAGCTGACCATAATTTTTAATCTTTTTTAACATTTGATTCTCAGTGTGGTAGGATTTAGTGTTAAACAGGTTATATGAATAATTTTCGATAGAAAAAAATTTAATAGGTAATCGTAACGTTGTAGAAGATTTTAAACCGAACATTGTATGATACGCGATTATAATTCATCACGAATAGCTTTCGCTGCATTCATAGAACATGAAAAGGATTTAAAATATGATCTCGGTGACAGATTTATTTCATAATAATGCATAATCAACTACATCTCGGCAAGTGATTCGGTCTCTTCTTTTATTTATTTTTTAAATACTCAAGTATTTTTTTTTTATGTACAAACGCGTTTTGACTTGTTGCTTAAATACATTCAAACATTCAAGCATTCATTATTCCTTGTTTTATATTAGACACATATATTCACTCACTCACTCTCTCTAACATCTACTCTTTTGTCTGTATTACCAATGATTATTAAAAACACTTTAAAGAATCATTGTGAAATAATTTAAAACTTTAACGAAAATCTTATCGGGCGTGTGAAAAAAAAACTCAACAAATTTTCATCGCTATTGGATCAACGAAATTCAATTCGAAACTCATTTTATTTTGCTAATTTAATATTTAACGTTCTCCAAGTTTATTCCTTTTCCTTTTTTTTCATAAAAAACATTACCTTTATTTTTTTATTAATATTCTATCATTTATAAATATACTATATAAATATATCGAGAATTGTTCAGTACATATCAATTTTAGTAAAATGAATAAAATTTAATAAGATTCGGATAAAAAAGATTAGTCGAATACTGTTGTTGATAAAGTTTCACGGTAAATCTTGAATACGAGTGGGATATTAATAAGAGCGTTCTTAGCAAAGGAATTAATTTCAACAGACGTGAACCTGGGAGAAAGGTTTTCTTAAAGATAGGGAGAGAGGGGTGGGAGAAAAAAAAAGAAAATTGGAAAACGCGTTAGAGGAGAAAATTGGCGTAGGAGCTTCTGAAGTAATTTGACGTCTGGTCTGGCAGAACTAGGCTTGATTGAATTTTCTTTGGCTACGAATGTACATATTATATATTATATATATATATATATGTATGTACTACTATGTGTGTATATATATACAAGCTCACGTATAATATTTAAATTTAAAAATGTAATTCTAAAGAGATGGGGTATAATGTGATAAATTCAGGAAAGTTTTCAACTCTCCAGTTGAGAAGATAACGGGGAATTAAAATAATGGGATTGAAGGTAGGAGTACGAAATTGCGATAGTAGGATAAAACTTTATGGTTAAAATATCGAGATAGTCGAATATTGAATTTTTACAAGCGTTAACGAACGAACGAACGAACGAACGTACGTAAAAGCGTACGAAAAGTTTCATTTTGGATTTGAACTATTTCAAGATTTGCTCGATATTCTTGTAGCAGTATAATTTATACCTACTTAGTATATATACATATACATTCATCTATACGTACATACATATATATGGATACACACTTATACAGATATCTTGTATTAGCCTCATTTACCAGGTAATATTTTTGTCGGAATTAGACTGAAATATATTGCATATACATACATGTATGTATTCGTACACACATGCATGTATTTGTACATACATATATGTATATATACATGTACCATACGCACGTAGAATGCATGTATAAACATAGTAACGAACTTAACGAGCTTCCCTCTTCTAACCCAAGTTAGCCAACTACGTGCGTTATCGTTAAATACGACTATCTACCCCAATTCTCTTTCTCTCTTTCTCTCTTTTACGTTCTCTATCCAGTAGAAAAATATTTGCCACTTTTTTTCTACGATGCTAATTCTTATTCGAAAGATAATAAAAACGTTGTTTTTTTACCTAACAATGAGAAAAGTAAAGAAAAATAAGTGGAAAATGCAGTTATCCATTTGATATTGTTCTTCTTTTGGTAGAATTGCACTATAAGAAATAATAGTTCTTTTATTTTACTTAACTTTTTAAACATTTTATTTATTTCAAAAGAAAAGGAATAATTTAAAAATTTTACAAAGTACGACAAAAATATCAAAACAATATTTATTTCTTTGTATTTAAATTAAAAAATTATTTTTCTATTTATTCAAGATTAAATTAAACAACGTAACAACAAAGAAGATCTACCAAAATTTCGAATTCTTTTGAAAGTAAATCGATACGTCGAAATAATCGATAATGGGGTTTGTTCTTAAACGATGCTTTGTGACATGATGATAATAAACATTGTCCTGGAATGTGGGCAAGTATAAATTGTTTCGAGATAGTGAAGGGGAAAAAAAAAATAGAATAAAAGAAGAAACAAAAAAATGGGATAAAAGAAGAGAAAAAAAATATAAAACGGATAAAGAGAGCTGGATGATGGTGGTGGTGGTTGTGGTGGTAGTTGTCGTGGTTAGGGTGGTGGTGTGGGTAGTATAGTGGGTTGAATAAAGAGAACAACGAACGAACGAACGAACGAACGAACGAACGAACGAACGAACGAATGAACGAATGAACGAACAAACGGGACGGGTAGCTTGATTTTCGAAAAGCTTATTTCCGTACGAACGGTTTACTACGTCATACTGATCGACCAGAATAACTAAAGTGTCTACGTCACTGGCTTAGTGGGAAGGGTGGCCCTCTCATCGTGTCGTTTGCCGTCCCAGAAATTTTCAATGCGAAAGAGAAAGAAGAAGAGAATTAGAAAGAAGAGTAGGGGGAGGAGGGAAGTAGAGAAACAGGCTGATCGAATGAATGGAAAGCAGTAATGTCAACGTGTCAGCTGTGTCCGAAGGGTTGGGAATGATACTAGCTGATGATACTGATGAGTGGGTAGAAGGGGGGATGGTAAATGGAAACGAAAGATGTGTAAATGATGTATAACGTATAAAGTGGGAACATACATAAGAATGTGTAAATTTTATGTTCATTCAATTTGTTGTCTTGGAAGTAAAATGCATTTGAAATAGAGAATATTGTATTTTTATGATTGGTTTGTTTGTTTGATTTTATTATAGGGTTGATGGGAAAAATGAAAAGTTGTAATTGTATGAGATGCAAGTAGATTTTGTAATTGTAATTATCGTTTGGTTTATTAGATGAATTTATTGAATTTAGTTTGATATATATATATTAAATAATATTATATTCACTATTTATATCCTATCCACTATATTATATTATATTATATATATAAGTTATACTATATAAGGTATATATATACTATTATATCTACTATATATATCCTATCCACTATATTATACTATATTATATATATAAGTTATACTATATATATATGTAAGGTATACTATATAAGGTATATATATTTTTTATTTTGACACTGTATGCATGCATGCATAATGTATATGTATGAATGTATATATATATATATATATTTAGGAATATCTATAAAGTATAACTACTCATAGCTATTGGATGATAAGTAAACTTTTAGTTGGAAAATTACACTGGTGTATAAAATATGAGGGTTGGAAGAAGACATAGATAAAGATAGATATACACATATAGTGTATATGTGTATATTTTTTGTGGGTGTGTCTGTGAATGAAAGGGAAAAACGTATATATTGAGATACTAGAGAAAGCAGATACACACACACACACATATATATTTACATACATACACGTATATAATATACATGTATATCTACAAGGACTAGAAAAAGAAAAAAGGAAAAAAGGTAAAGGAAAAAGAAAAAAAAGGGAACGGAGACGTTAGCAAGCTGGTTGAGAATATCCAGGTTAACGATAGTAGAAGGAAGGAAGAATTTTAATCAGGACGAATTTTCGAGACTCTGTGTGTGCCCTTTTGTTTTAGCCTCTTCTTCTGTATCCAGGTCGTGTTTTAAACTCTCTGAGATCGTAATTGCACGCAAACGTAACGTCTACCTAACGCGTAAATCCTTTGTGATAAAAGGGGAAAGAAAAAAAAAGGAAGAAAAGAAAAAAAATAAGGGATAGGTAAAACAAAAAAAGAAGAAAACAAAGTCAAAGCAAATGTATTGTAATTCAGTTTTAGAAAAAAAACAAAAATATTTAATCTCTCGTTAGAGATTTTTTTTTATTTTTTTCTTACCTCTTCTTCTTCTTCTTCTTCTTCTTACAATCGTAAATTTTATTCAGAAGAAAAAAGAGCTAAATTTAAAATGCATAACTTATAAATATGAAATTATTATTAATTCATCGTTAGACAATTTTTCTTTACATTAGTTTCTTTTATATCTGTTGGATTGAACGTTAAAGTTCTTTTGAATTCAAAACTTAATCTAGCATTTTCTAGAATACGAGATTGTATTCGAACTATGTAAACATACCCTCCTAATCTTTATTTACTTTAGGTGCTTGGACGCAGTTGCATTTCTTTCTTTTACCTCTTTTCCTTAGAAACCATTCTAGCGTAAAGACATCTTATCTCTGTCTCTTAGCTCGATATAATAAAATATAAGAAAGTGTGTTTCTCTTTTTTCTATAAACTTGTGAATCATTATTCCCATTTCTCAACAATATCAAATGTTTTATGTATTTGTTTTATTATTTTCTTCTTCCAAGTTTAATAAGTTACGTATTAGATGTTCAAACTAATCAATCAAGATAAGAATATATTTTTTTGGATAATAGTTATTCGAAAATCCAAAGATTTATTAAACATTATGACAATTTATTGTTTGTTTTATTTATTAAATATTTTTTTATAAATAGGAATAAAAACCTTTCATAATTGTGACCTATTTTACATAAAAAAAAGAGACAAGACGAGTTAACATCTTTGTGGTTTTGTAAAAATGATTTTTCATATTAAAGAAGATAAACATTGTATCCTAGGTTTGTTTTATAAGTGGTGGTCGATTGAGGGGAAGTGGGATTAGGGAGAAGGGGTTAAATATTTGAATCCGAGTATTCGTGTTTCCATCGTCTCGTCCTTGTACTCGATATTGCATTAATACGAATATCAAGCGCGGAAATAAACCCTGTAACAAGGGATTTATTTATAGAAATCAATTCCGGTGTCAGCCTTGACCCGCGAAAATTCAACTTACTGACATTTGCGAATAATAAGAAAAAGAAGAAGAATGAATGAATGAAAGAAAGATGGGCTTCGTTCTCTAGGTCAATGTAATTAACACTTTTGTACTTTTATTTTTCTTTTTACTTTTCTTCTTTTTTTTACATCGTTCTATCCACTTTACTCAGCATTATTTTCTTTATCCTATCGTATGTATGTGTGTTTCTTTTTTACCTTTTTATTTATATCTTCTCTCTTTTCGTCCCTTCAACTTTTAGAAATAATATTATGAAAGTATTAAGGAGTTTTGTCAACTCGTTCATCCTGCATTGAGAAATTAGTAAAAAGAAGTAGATGAAAAACATCACTGTTTGGATGATTCCAAATATTTTTTATTGAAAAAAATCGTAGCTTTTTATTTACCCAATTACACACACGACATATGTGCCCATAATTATGAAAGTGTTTTAAATCAAAATTAAAAAAAAAATGAGTTTATCAGTTATTTTACATCACGTTATTTTAAATTATATTAATTCAATATAATTTTGACGATATTGTCAAAAATGAACCATTAGACAGTGGTTGTAATTTCAATAATTTATAGAATTCAAATACAAAATCAAATACAATTCATTAAATATCTCGAAACAAGAAATGTATGATTTAGACCACTTTCATAATTATGGGCAAATATATAATATTAGTTCTTTCCATAAGTTTCTTCATTATTTTTCAGTACAAAATATTTGCGTGTGTTGTATTTTATATTATTTTATTTAACAATATATGATTTTATTCTTATTATACCCTGTTACACGGTATTAACAAACATTTTCTTAAAAAGAAAATATAGATAAGAAAATTTTGTACGATGAAAAAAAAGAATGGAACATTGTTTTAAAGAACGAATCAAATTTAAAATGTGATATATTATTTTTTACTTTTCTATCGATTTCCAGGTGAGTCGTCAGAGTACTATACTACCCAATACAATTCAGAAAACATTCTGATGGGATTCACGCAACCAGGTACGAGAAAAAGTGAAGGTAAGAGAAGAAAGTAGATGAAATACATAAATCTCTCGAATGATAATGTATCATAATATAATTAAATATGAATAGAAATAAAATATTGAGGAATTAGTTATCGAAATATAAATATTATAATTATAATGTTTGAAACATTTTAGTTAAAATTTCCATACACCTTATTCGTTTATTTAAAAAATCTCCATTAAGTAGAAAATACTTGAAGATATCTTAAACAAATTAAATGATTTTAAATCCTTATTAATATACAATATATTAAATATTATTATATTATTTATATAATTGTTAAAATAAATAGAATTATATATGTACATAAAAAAAAACGAAAAAGGTTATTAATGCAACTATACATTGGAGAAACTAATAAATTAATTTTTTTAATTTATATATATTTTATATAAAATAAAAAAATATTAGGTTGGTGGGAAAAAAATTGTCAAATCTTTGGTTACAATTCAATGAGGAAAATCAGACCTTTTTTTTTTCTCTATCAATTCAATAAATATATCTACGTGAAATAGGTGTAGGGGAAGGGGAGGAGGGGAGGAATGGATATCCTAAAAGTGTGATAATTAAGACGTTTCATAGATAAAAGGGTAATTGCTATTTTCTCGGTTAACAATTTGCCCCTGTTCACTTTATTTATCTATCTATCTCTATCATTCTCTTATCTGTTTCTCTTGCTCTTGCTTTCTTCTTCTTCTTCTTCTTCTTCTTTTTCTTTATGAATATTCATTTTCCACCTCTTAGGGAGCACCGTAAACAAGATTATATTTTCCCTTTATGAATAGCAAATTAATCTGCATTTATCTTCGAGCTAGGTGAACGCTTTGTTAATTAACGTCTACTCTGTTATTGTGTAATACGTAAACGTGAATCTCTCTCTCTCTCTCTCTCTTTTTCTCTCTTTCTCTCTCAAATATTCTCTTCCACACGTGTGTATGTGTGTGGAGAAGTGGAAATAGGGTTTGGAAGAGGGTTAGTATGAAAGAGGAGAGAGCGAGAAAGACTGTGAGGGTATTGTTTTGGAAATCGAGCATTTCCACAAAGCTCATTTGAAATCTTCTCACAGCTGTGAGCTAGTAACGTTATATATCGTTCATTATTGTTTCTATGGATTAACATAAAATCGAACAATTATGAATCGGGAACAATGTCAATCGTTGACTTTCTCTCTCTCTCTCTCTGTTAAGCTTTTCAATTCAAATTGAGATATGAAATGAAATTCTCTTTTTGTCTCTCTCTCTCTCTCTTTCTTTCTCTTTCTCTATTTCTATTTATGTGATTATCGTTTACATATAATGCAAAGGCAGTGGAACGCTAATGTTTAAATAAATGTATCGAAATTGAGCAATTTACGATGTTATTAGCTGTTTTTTAGTTTTATGAAACACTATACATCTTTAATTTCATTATTTTTTTATACAATATATATATATTATATTTAATTAACAATTTATTTAACATATTTTATTCAATTTATTTAATATATTTATTTAACAATTAAATAAATATATTACAATTTTGTAATACATCAATTTTTTAACTTCTTCCTTTAATATACGTTTTTGTTTAAATTACATTTAAACAAAATTCTTATACTTCTCTAATACATTAATTAAATTGTATTAAAATGTACGTATTAAATTGTTAAGAAAGTTTCTTGTTACCTTTTTCATTCTTTCTTACAAAGTTTGACATTTTTCATTTAACTTAACATAAAATTATTTATATATTAAATTGACTTTCTCAATTATGTCCTCTAAGTTATGATCTTCCTTTTAGAAATTCATTCCTAAGAGAGTAATATAAACGGTGTAGGTATAAATGGGATTAATCTCGTGACGAATCTTGGTCAATAGCACGTGGTATAGGATAGTTGGTGGAACTTAATTTGGCTCGTGTATGTGTCTTGATGCTACGTCAGAGTCATTTTACTATGACAATGTTAGAACATATTCAGCTTTTCCTCAACGATATATATACCTTTCTATTTTCTCCTATTATCTCTCATCTTCTATCCTCTCTTCCTATCCTCTTATATTTTATGGACTATAGTAAGGGGGTTTAAAGAGAGAGAGAGAGAGAGAAGGAAGGAACATATTCTCCAGGAAAATCGACAATTCGTTCTGGCTATCCCTCGAGAGACGAGTCGAGTCTCGATCTGTTTCTTTAACCACCACCACCACCATCATCCTCCCTTGTCCTCCTCTTACCTCCTTATCCGTTTATTTTATAGATCGTTCCACTGCAGCTGTTGCTGCATTACGGTTCGAATGCAGTATATACTTATTTACTTACTTACTTACCTATCTACCTAACCTGGATATTATTGACCTTTAATATTTTCTACTTTTCTTTTTTTTTTTAATATATTTTTAATCATTTTTTTATTTATTTATTTATGTTTAGATATTTCGATTAAAAATTTGTTAATATACAATTCGAATTCTATATATATCGTTTAAATTATTTATTTATGTTATTTTTTGATTTATCATCTTTTGATATTTTCTATTATTTTTTAATTTTGTTTGTATGTTACTTTGTATTTATCTTGTTTGTGTTGAATTTACGGTTTAAACAGAGTATACACTTATTCAAATACTTTGAGTATTATTTTCCTTCGATGGTTTTATTTTCTTTTATTTTAATTCTTTTTTTTTTGGAGGGGAGAAATAATTTCTAGATTTATTCTTTTATATTCTTCGTAGTTCATATTTGAAAAAATGTGTTACCTTATACGTTGTATTTTAAAAATGAATTGGAGGTAGTTGGAGTATTACTCGTCAAATAAAGAAACTTGTATATAAAACTGCTGTAAAATTCAATTAAATTGTTAACGAAATGGATGTTGGTTGGTTTTTGTTAGAAAAATCAGTAATCTTATATATCCCTGAAATTCATAGATATTATTTATAAAGTTTAAACATTTATAATGTTTGTACGCATATATAGAGAAGAGAAAAATATTCTCGTAAAATTTTTAAAACGGTTCTATCGATCATATACCACGTGTGTGTGTGTGTGTGCTCTTGTGTAAAAAATAGTTCATTATAAAATGAATTTAAAAGAAAAAAAAAAAGAAAGAAAGTAATTTTTCCATTTTCGTTTACCAACCTTCAAATAACTTCAGATCTCTGAAACTCGCAAATGTGTGTTTTAATTATTTTTTTTTTTTTAATCAAAATTAAAAATTTTCATTTCAATATCAAATGACAAAAGTTACTCTTTTTTTTATTTAACTATGACAAGAGTACTCGTCGTACACAGCTGAAAAAGGGGTGGGGAGTTAATTTTTAAAAAGAAAATAAAAATTTAATTATTTTTCGCTTTGTCAATTAAACAACAGCTTGTCAGTTATCTCGAGAAGTGAGTGAAATAAAAATACAAAAAAAAAAAAGAGGAAAAGATAGAAAGAGAGAGAGAGGAATAGAGAAATAAAGGAAGATGAGAAAATAACAAGTTGCTGGCAGAAAAATACTAGCAATTTTATTTTCGTGTTTTTTATTCCTCGCTTAGGCGGGTTATTCATCAGAACAAGGGTAGTTGGCTTTTGTGAAAACAATAGGACCACTTTGTGTAACATTTAATCGAGAATCGTTGTATTTCTATTTAGTATATTTTCCATATATATCACTAATACACACACACATACACATATATACGTATATTTATTATTTATACTCTAATTGGTTTTTATTTTATATTTTTTTCCTTTAACAGAGATTTGGTTATCGTATAAAATTAATTACCATTGCACAGAAGGACCCAGCTGTTTACAATATCTTCAATAAATAGAATATACATAAATTTTTTTAAATTCTACAGTTTTTTGTTTCCATCTTTTTATTTTTTTCTTCGATACTACGAAATTTTAATTCATTTTAATTGATAAATTTAATTCTCAGTGAAATAACTCTAAAAATGATACAAACGTATCGATGTATAATTCAAGTAGGATTATTTTAAACTATTTGTCATTGGTAATTATTAAACATTCGTTAATATAATATTTCAAAGGAAAGAGATAAATAATTAATCGTTAAACAGCAAGTGTCATCTGTATTATCAAACTTTCGTGATAATTTAATCACTTGTAAAGATTCTTTAATCGTATTATTTTATTATTCTTTTTCTTAATTCTAATTCTAATCTGGATAATAATTAAAATGCATATGTAAATATGTAAGAGTGGGGATTGTTTTACTCGTGAATCTTCAATCATGCGAATTTTCATTATTTTCTATTATCATTTTTAATTAGGGTTTGTGTATTGAAAAGAAATGAAAGATTATTTCTGTATTTTTCTAGTTTTTCTTCGAGATACAAAAGTGAATATTATTTAAATGAATTTCATTTACGTTCACTTGTAGAAAATATAGAAATATATAATTCTACTCATATTATATTTCTTGTTTTATAATCACGTCACGTTGTTCCACGTGGATCATCTTTGTTCTCGCGAGGACTGGGTCTTCATTTTGTAAAAAAAAAAAAAAAAAAAAAGAAAAATATAGCAGTAGACGGTATGCGAGCTTAAACAACTACCCATTTCAATGTTATTATAATATTTTAGAATTAAAAAATTTCGTATATAAAAAATATTTTAAACATAATAAAAAGTAATCCATCGTTCTCAGTTTGAAACATACATTAAAATAATGGATTTCTTTTTAAATCCATTATATTAAGCTTGAAGTAAATCTAAAAATAATGGATTTCCTTTTACTACAATAATATATATATAAAAATAAAAGGAATGAATAGAATTAATCGACAATGATTATGATATGTATTTAAAAGAAATTACATCTAATGTGTGTTTATTTATTTATTTATTTATATATAGAACTAAAACGTTATCGGTTATTTTAAAGGACTGATAGGGTGGGGGGTGGGGGGGAGAGTATGAGAGAAGAGTAAAAAAAGCTCGTTTGATGCAATTTGTATCGCATTCTAAGGCGACATTTTATCGTCGACGTAAAAGCAATGCGCATTGGCCGGTTATTTATCGATCCACATGAAAACGTGATTTATCACTAACTCCATGGTCCTTTTGTGATACACGGTGCTTTGTACGTGGGTATGAGTGAAGCAAACGTTCGGATAATTCCATGGATGCTTTTATACTTTTTCTTTTCCATAACGAACAGACTCTATACACGCACACACACACACACAAGCATACACATGCAAATAATATCTTCTTTAACCCTTTAAATAGCTGAATAAAAATAAAAAGCAAACAAGAACAGGTAAATAATAAATTTTGGAAAATTCCTTTATCTTTTATTTTTATATTTTTCTTTTTTGGGTTTTCCCGTTTAAACGACCAACGATAAAAAAAAACAAATATGTATATATTAATATTGGTTCTTCTATTTATTAATAAACAAAAAAAAAACTGGTAGTATTGAAAAATAAAATAAATAAAATTTGAGAAATAACAAAAATATTTCAAAATTTGGGGTTTATTATTTTTACAATTAATAACAACAACGTTTGTATTTGGCATCGATTCGAATATATCTTTAATTAAATTTGAAAAAAAAAAAGAAGAAAAAAAGGATAGAAACGAAATAACAAAATTTTGTATGTTTACCCAACGACACGGAATATTTTTCAGAGACGCATGTTCCGTTGAACGGAATATGATGAACTACGTGTAATTGGTGATCGGTGTGTGATTCCCTAGGACTTCGGTATCATAAAATTGATTATGAATATTGATAAATATATCTGGATACCTCTCGTCAATACTGGTGAATAGTTTTATGGGAATCAATGATTTATAGGTGTATGTGTGTGTATTTCATTCAAAGGAATTATGACATCTAATGTATAAAAAAAAATATGAAAGAAAAAAAAACCATCGATTAAAATCTAGGTGAAAATCCGTCACAATTTGTGTATAAACAAAATGTTTATACCAGTTAATAATAATCTAACTTTTGTTTATTTATAAACAATCGACTTCTTTTATCATCGTATTTTTCAACGATTGGAATATGTTTTTTTTTCTTCTCTTTTTTTTTGGTTTTTTTTTATTGATTTTAACGTTCTCCAATCAAAATCAATAAATTCGAAAAAATATTTTTCCATATTTGCAATAGAACACGTTTCGTATTCTAACTCCCTCAAATAATAAACATCCAAGTGATTGACACGTACACGCATGTATATATATATATGTGTATATATATGTATGTATGTGTATATAGATACACATACATATCTGTCTATTTTTCCCGAGTTGTATGTCGTAACCGTCATCGTTAGGATGTATTCGTAGGGTTTGTAAAAAGTAGGTCAAATCGTTCAGAAACAAATTTAGGTTGTANTGTATAGCATTTTTGGTTCGTTTGTGAGAGGCATAAATGTTACAAGTGTTTTACGTGATCAGTGATTTTTTGCTATCGAAAAAAAATGGCTTTGATTTCGACGTCATAATCATATACCCATGATTTGTCACCAGTTATGACCCTTTTGAGAAAATCAGGATTATCATTGACGTCATTCAACAGCTCCTAAGCGATGCTCGTGCGAAGATTCTTCCAGTCAAAATTAAGCAGTTTCGGAACAAACTGCGCTGACACTCGTCTAATTCCCAAAACATCGGTCAAAATTGCTTGTCACGAACCAAACGAGATGCCAATATCATCGGCAACTTCTCTAATGGTGATTCGACGATTCCTCGACACTATTTTCTTTATTTCTTCAACGTTTTCATCAGTTTTTGACGCGCTAGGGGTGTCCAGGGTTAGGTTCGTCGTTAACATCTTCTCAGTCTTCTTGGAAGAGCTTGTACTACTTATAAACATTTTTTTTACTCAGAGTACACTCACCGTATACCACTGTCAACATTTCAAATGTTTTCGAGCACTTAATTCCATTTTTTTAGACAAAATTTCATGCAAATTCTTTGATCCATTTTTTGTCGACAACAGAAAATCACCGAATACCCAAAACACTTCTAATCTTTATGTTTCCCACAAACAAACTAAAAATGTTATATGGCTGAAACTGTCAACATATGTTCGGGATGAGTGTACCAACATAAGAAAAAAAAGAAAACGAAAATCGATTAAAGGCATTCCATGAAATTCAAACATGTTATCTTACTTTTTGATCATACCTCGTATGTGTTCGTGATTTGCCTTTTATTGAGAGAGATAAAACAAGATTGTATTTAAATTAAATTTGAATTTTATTAAATACAGGTTATTTATTTGATCAATTTATTTTTATTAACTTCTCACTTCAAATATTTTTTCATTGATTTTAATTTGAATGAAAAATGGCAGGCCAATTTGAATACCGAAAGAGAGAGAGAGAGAAAATTTGAAACCAATATTTATCAAATTTTATGCCTCCATCCCTTTTATTTCGTCCTAGTTTTATTTAAAAATTTTTAAATGGTATCCTCTACCTCGTGGTACATCAATTTAATGATAATCAAAATTCGTATCTCTGACCATGTTAACAAAAGAGAGAGAGAAAGAGAAGAAAAAAAAATAAAGAAAAAATTAAATGTCTTTGATCCAAATTGACGTGTATTTCCATTTTACTTTATCATTCCTCTCTTTTTTTTTGTTTTTTTGCAAATCAATACCAAAAATCGAAAGTTATTTGTCGTGACGAGTTTCGAAACGAATGTTTACTGCATACAAAAGAGATAGGATGTACAAAACCAGGAATATTGCTGAAAAATTAACAAAAAAAAAGTCTACTCGAGTTTTGCAACATTTGACGATCGTGTGTTTTCTAGGATTTTTTTAAAAAAAGTAAAGTTTACAAAAATCATTCCAGTCAATCATAATTTGATATACCATAGAGGAGAATTAAAAAAGTATTAAAGTTTAATACGTGTTATAAACGTGTTGGTAATGTGGATTTTGTTTTTTTTTTTTATGAAAAAAGAAACAATAAATAGAAATTTTTAATTATACAATTTTTTCATATTTTTTTTTTCCTTTTGACGTAACTTTTTTTCAGTTTCTGCCATACTTTTAGTATCACGCAAATACAATATCACGTGTATAATTGTTTTTTAAATTTATAAACACGATATACAAGTTTTATTATTATTTTTTTTTAATATAAATTTTCAACTCCACCCGTTGGTTATTTTGTGCGATTTTAATTATTATTATTATTATTTATTAATTAATATTTATTTTATATTTATTCTTATATTATTACTGTGCGTTTGCATAATATTTTCTTTCCTTTTGATTAGAACGTTTATTTATTCTTCGAATATATTAATATTTATTATTATTATTATTATTATTATTATTATTATTGCAAAGAATATATTATCATCGTAAACGACATTATCGTTTGTAGAAACTTGAAATACAAATAAAAAAATAAGATTATCATTTAAAAAAATATAGATTTTATTATATAAAAATGTAGATTGATTAATCGATTTCATTTACTTACCGATGCGTAAAATTCGTTACTTAAAACGTAAAAGTTTCCAACAGATATGTAACATGGTTTTAATGAATTCATCATCAATAACAATAATAATCGTCGTGATTTTGGATGAATCAAATGCCAAGGTGTGATGTAACTACAAATTATTTATTATAATATTATTATCAATTTTTTTTTACAATTAGTGGCATAATTATTTATATTACGTGTAATTTCTATTGTTTTACAATTAAATACTTGCTTTAAAATTAAATAATGTTTATAATATTATAGAAAAATAAAATATAATATTAATTGTAAAATTTGTCTATAAGAATTTCCAATTTAATTAATCACGGTGTGCGTTTAATATTAATATTATTATATTTTATAATAATTATATTTTATAATAATTATATTGTATATATATATTGATAATATACTTACGCATGATCGAAAATAGCCGAACTATGATTAATTATACTTTGACAAAGTATATTAGCTATCAGTCCCCAACTAAAAGTTCCTAATAAATTTAATATTGCCATTAAAGTGTCTTCCATATCGTTCGAAATAGTTTTAACTTTGAGCAACTAATCAAATAATATAAAACAATTAACGAAATATACCATAATAATAATAATAATAACAATAATAACGAAGAAATAAATTCAAAAGGAAACTTACTAGCAATATATCAACTCCAATGATAAAAAAAACCAATAAAAGTTTCTATTAAAATCATTTTATGATAAATGATGTTTGTGTATTCGACGAATCTGTTGCGAGATTAAAATTTTTATTAAAAATTATTTGAATTTATTAGAAATAATATTCATATATATAAATATATTTTTTAAATAATAATCTTGTAGTGTATATAAAAAATTAATTACTTTCTTTTTTTTTTATTTTTTTTTGACATTAAAATTTCATTTTGACAATTAAAAAAGAAAAAATATTTTATAACGTAAGATTAATTAAAATACTAACTCGATAGCACTCTTGTGTGCTTTTATAGAACGAATAATATTTCGATAAATTTGTTTATTCATCTCGTTGACGTATTGTTTTTGTTCTATGTTCTCAAAAGCTTCGTTCAAAGTATATCTGAAAAATGTGATTTAATTTTTTGTATACGATCAGCTTTACCTTTCATTTTCATCTTTTTTCTTATCTTTTCTTATCTTTTCTTTTCTTTTCAATAATATATTAATTTCTTTCTTTTTGTGGTTTTATTATTTTTGTTATTTTACCTAACGAAATGAAACATTGCACAAGCGTGTTTAACACAAACAATGAAGAATCCATTAACAGCTGTTGTTAATATTCCAAAAGATGCTATGAGAAAGTATACGCTTATCGTAACCGTATAAAAATATTTAGTTTGTTTTAATAGTAAATTAACTGGAATAGGTGATTTGATAGGACGACTTTCGTTTAATGGTAAAACAATGTCTAAGGCTTTAGGTAACATTGTTTGAATGAATGCAAAAATCATTGCAACGTAGTACAATCCTAGAAAAAATATAAATCACAAAATAAAAATATGAAATATATCAAATATTTTATTTATTTATTTGGTCAATACGGTTCGAAATCATTTTCTTCTCTAAAAAGAACAATTATTAATTAATTGTTTAATATAATCTAAACAAATTTTGGATGATTTAAAATAAAGATATTAATTCAATTTGTTATTTTGTTTTCTGTTATTTTAAATATAAATTATCAATATTTATAATAAAACATCAAGCGTATGAACCTTGGTTTTACTATAAATACCGATAATCATTCTATTTAAAAATATCGAATAATAATTATTTATATATTTTTTCAAAATATTCGTATTAATTGATTGATTGATTACACAAAATACTTGACCAAAAAATAAATATATAATTTATTATATTTGTTATATTAACAAATTTGTATTCACCAATAAGAATGATGTTATATAGTTTGCTAGAAGATGCGTATTCTTCCAAAATATAAATTCCTTTAGTTTGAATAATTTCATTCCAATCACATTCTATACGATTCCAAATCACGTTAACCTGTGATTAATGATTAAAATGAACAATAACAAATATATTGTATATACATAAATAAAAACAAAATAATTGCACCATGTAAAGGATAGAAATAAAATTAGGATAGAAAAAAATATTATTTACCATTTTGATTTCGATTAGATCGACGTAATAATGTAAAACGTTGCAAAAATAACATAAACAGAATAAAATTATTTTTAAAAAATAATCATAATTGAAGCCAACCGATTGGAATTTGATTATTTCGAACAACTACGAAACAATGTTATGTAATTAATTTTAAATTACAATTAAAATAATTATCATAAATAATATATCTACACACACACACACACACACAAACACATATACACAGAGACAAAAATTTTGTTATATACGAATAAAGAATAATATTACCATTATTCCGATCAAAACAAACAACACTACCTGAGTATAAATAGTTCTAATTAATTTAATTTTATTATTTTGATATGGCCACATGCCTATCATAGATAAAAAAAAACGATTGATATTGTAATAACGATCAATGGGGTAGCTCATATTTTCTCAAATGCCACTGCACATCTGAACCGAAAATTATTCAAGGACTTTTGCTTGAACCCTTCGATATTGACCCTATACTTTTTTTTTCTACTTTTTTCTAAAAGTTTTAAATAATCCACGAATACATATTTGACAAGAAAATAGTTTTACGAGTCAAATGTAAATTATTTAATTAAGTATTAATATTCAAACGGTGGGAATACGAAAGATGGGGTGGTTAAGATGTGGATGGTGGTGGTAAAAGTGGTTGTGAAAGTGTATAGGTGGTGTGATTGTTGGAAGAGTAATTTTCGATATTTCTACTAGGTTGTTGTTGTTACAAAGGCTTGCTTGCTTGCTTGGAATATAAGTGAGAATATTAACATGTGCCAGCTGGATCGATCGGTTACAACGTTTAAGCTCTTTACGTATAATTAAAATACACCCTAGGTTGTACAATATTTTCTCCTCCTTCTTTACCACCACCCCTTGACCACCCCCCTCCTCCCTATTTTTTCCACGTTCGTTCACTCATTTTTCTCTTCTACTTTTTTTTTTTCTTCCTCTTCGTCATCTTTTTTTTCTTCTTTTCTCTACCACTCGAGTTTCACCCTCGTTCATTTTACCATATGGAAAACGCATCTACTCTTGCGTAGTTTGAATTTTGATATTAGTTTCGTTAAACCATGAAGGTACTTACTCTATTAGATTTTTTTTGTTTATTTATTCTTATATACAAGTTTTTCTTATATTTTAATAATTATTATTTTATTATTATTATTATCATAGATTAATTTATTCTTTGATAGTGTTTAATTATTCGATAGTTGTACACTATTTTAAAAATATTTTCTTCTTTCCTCTAGTCTTTTTGTAATAAAATATTATTATATGATTTAAAAGTGTGTGTGTGTGTGTGTCGGGTATTGCACGAATTTTTTTAATTTAAAGATTAATAAAAAAAAAAATACAAAAATGGTATAAAATTCTTCATTGGCATTGTGGATTTCTTGTTTTTGTAATATTATTGTCATTTAAATAATATCTACAAAAATGATGTATTAATTATTCTTTTCTAAAATATTATCTCTAACACAGTTTATATATTTAATGATTTATTTTGTAATTTAAAGATAAGAAAAAGAAAAATAGTTTTATTCACACGCACACACAGAAATAAGGAAACCCAAATAGCTCAGGAAAATTATATTAAGGATAATCAGAAAATGTATATTTCAAGTGAACACATTTGATATTATTAGTGAATATAATACATTTAAATGTTTGGATCGAAGATCAGAGAAAAAAAAGTTATTTTATCGAGTTTTATCGTCCTTTGTGTTCTTCGTTGAGATTCGTTCGTGATTGATCTTATGAAAATGATCGGAGTAACATGCCATAAGATACAGATGACTGTAACAACTTTAAAATAAAATATATACCATTAAATATGTATATTGCAATATATTGTTTATCTTCTTTTTTTCAAATTAAATGAATTTGGAATAAAATTATAAGTCGTATATACCGATGAGAAAAATGTGTGCGAGGATATGAACATTTTTCCAATAGACAGATAAGACGGTTTCATGCTTCTCATTAATATTAGGGTTGATAATTTTTGTACCTTTGGTGTAAACAAGTACCAGGGTACTGTGCACCTAGAATTTTATACAAATAATATTATACTACATTTCATACTTGACAACCTAATATTATTAATATTATATATAAATGTAATTAAAAATGTATATATAAATCAACAATAATAAATATATAAATATATATATGGTTGTCAAGTATGAAATGCAGCAAAAAATGCACACAATTGTGTATTAAAATTAGCTCCATTTCATACTTGACAAACCTAATATACAACAACAATAAATAATTTTCCCTAAATATAAATAATATATAAAAAAAATATAATACTATATTTTTAAATATATATCGATATAAAAAATAATATCTTAAATCTAATGAATTAATGAAATTATTTCTGGAAAAGATTAATAAGGAAAATATCTCTAACCAATTATTATATTTATTAAAATGAAATATACCAACGTTTTGTCGAAGACGATGTGACTATGATCCAAAACCCTTTGTCCAATAATACAATTAAATAATGTCCAAACAATCATACCTGATATGTGTAGACCACACATAATTGTCATGGTGAAAGATTTCATGGTGGTGGTAGCTTGCATAAGCTGGAAGAGATACGTTTAAAGGTTTATCATTTTATTTCAATTAATAAATGAGAGAATGAGTGAGAGAGAAAGAGAGATAAGGATAGACAGGACAGATGAATGAAGAGAAAAGGACTGGAAAGAGATTATATTCCTTTGTCTTTTAATAATAATAATAATTTTCTTTGAAAGATTACTCACTCCCATTATGTCGGCAGCAAGGATGAGAAGAGTCATTATAATTTGAACCAGATAACAGATCTCAGCGAAGGAATTTATTATTCCGGTATATCTTTCGTTTATAAAAAATATAAGAAGAAATGAAATAATAGAAAATTGTAAGGAGATGACAAAAAGATTGTTCACAATTTAATTATATATTTTTCAATTATTATATTTATACGTGTATATATGTACATACCAAGAATCCCACGTTTAACGTGTTATTTGTCTAACACGGTTTCAATATATGATGGTATGAATTAACCGTGTTAAACGAGGGACACCTAAATGTGTAAATTTGTAGGTATATCGTAAAGAAATACTCACTCTATTGCCATTTTGTGATAATTAATACCACGGATTAATTTATAATAAATATCTTTGCTGTCGATTAAGTGAGAAATATTTTCTTCTTTTTCGTTAATCATGTGTTCTAATATATACCTAAAATATATACAATAATATGTATTATATTATATAACACTTTGTATATAAAAAAATATTTATACACTATAATAGTATAAATTTATCAATGAATGAAATCTTTGTTTAATCTTGTTAATGGTTATAGTCTTACCCAACAACGCGAAATATCGCACAAGTGTGTTGAATGAATGCTATGAAAAATGTGTAATTAGCCAATGAAATGATTCCAATGAAAATGATGACTACGTTACATATTATTAATATAAGATAAGGATTTTTGTTCTTTTCTATGATTATTAATTCTATCGGATAAATTAATTCGTATGTATTGTTGTTATTCATTAATTTGATATCTTGCAGTATGATTGGTACAGCAGAAAATAGTAATATCACGATGACCGGTATATAAAATGAATCTGAAATCATTTCATAGACAATTTTTTATTATTTCGATGATAATTAAAATTTGAGGATAATCCAAAAAAAAAAACATTCAAACAAAAATATATTATGTTGTTCAATTAATTGTGTCTTTTTTTTGTTTTTTTTTTTTTGATCATCAGTTATTTCTTAAAAATTAGTAATCGGTTAAACTTACATATCAAAATTCGTGTTAATACTCTACTTTGATTGGCATAATTTTCAACGATTTTCAATTCCTCCGGTTTTAATTTGCTCCAGTCGCATATAATGTGATCTGCGAAAATTTTGATCTACGATTGAAACAAAAAAAAAAAGAAAAAAAAAAGAGAGAGAGAGAGAGAGAGAGAAAGAAGAAAGTTAATCGATATTTACGATATCGATAAGGGGTACTTAACTGTATCATCGCGTGATAATACGTGGTTTTTTTTTTAATATCTAAATTTAATTAAAATGAAACCACAACATTTGACGAAAATCTTACACAATTAGTTATCGTTAATTTTAACTCTAGTATAATAATTTCTATACACATATGTAAAAGATAATATCTTATATATTTTATAGACATAATAATAATATAATAAACGTACTTCGTTCTTATTAAAATAAGCGGTACAATATACCGCGATGATACACAGACATGGTAAAAAAAACATGAAATTGTTGAGTAACAATCTCATGGTTAATTCCGATGTGAATATGTTCAACACCTGAGAGAAAAATATTAAAAAAGATTAATTATACATTACTTTTTTATTATTATAACTCTTGGGATTTATATATATATATATGAAAACAAAACAAAAAAACACCTAACGAGCTGGTTAAGGTTGCCATGTGTGTAAGCTGGATTATTGCAGCTAACTGAGAGAAGTGGAAAAAAGTTATACAAATGCGACACATCGTATACAGTACTGGTTCAGTTAACTACTGGGTTTAGTATAACGTATTCGTTAGTATGATAGAATTATTTGTATAGAAATAAACAAAAACAAAATTTAGATTTTTGTTTTAGTAAAGAAGACAATTTTCATTCATAATTATTTATACAATTAATCGATTTATTATTAATTCTTTGATAAAAAAAAAAATAGTAATTAAAAGTAGTTAACAATTTATTGTACAGTGTGTGATTTATTATTTTTATTAATTATTTCAATGCTATCGGGTATATTTAAATAAAATATATTATAAATAAATTAATATAATTATTTTATCATTTTAAGTGTGATCCGATTGACCGATCTTTAAAGTAATTAAAAAAAAAAAAACAAACGAAGAACGGTATTGGAAATAAATCGAGTTCTAACAAAACAGATTTTAAATTAATTTTTAAATAATTATAACAACAAAAATATTATTATTCGACATTCTTAAATAATTCTTACTATTATTAATTTTTATATTTAAATACACGTTACCTGGATTATTGTCGTGAGTATTAAAAAAACATTAACGATAGATGTTCTAACTCGTCTAGCTTTCGGATCCTGATAAGGCCAAAGTCCGATAAACAAAAGAAGTTCTCGATTAAGTTTGTAATAACGATTCTCAAAGAAGTTCATCGTCCTTTGACTATCATGAATCTTCTGTCCTATTTTCCTATACTCGTCAGATTTCCCCTTTTCACTTTCACATACTTTCAAAAAGTATCATTTTATTATTTATTTCTTCCCATAAATTACACTTTCCTACTACTACTCTTACCACTAATAATAATAATAATAATAATTATATCAACTGTTACCACTCGTTTATATAGAATCGTGTGAATATTGAACATAATCGTAGAAAGAAAAATATTAAATAAAATATCTCTTTATCGATAAAATAATAATGATCGTGTGGTCCCTTCTGTAAACCATAGTTCGCTAAGGTGCGAACTTTGACACGTGTTTGCGTGAAAAAGAACGTTCTGGGAAGGGTGAAAGGTGGAGGGAATAGGAAGTTTCATCGATTATACTCATCAATGTCATTAAAACCTTTTATTTTCTTATCTTCTTTTTTTTTTATTGTGTATTTCTACTATCAGACGATTAGGGCCATACGACATGCGCCCTTTCATTCTCGACGTAGCACTTGACGGTAAAAGGTCTCTTCTTTTACAGAAGTAGAGTAAATGTGAGTGAAAGAGAGATAGTTAGATAGATAGATAGATAGATAGATAGAGAAAGGTTTCTGTTTCATTGACGTGACGTTCTCTTTGGACGTAACTTTTCAACCGGAAGAGAAGATCGATTCCATTGGAAAGGTCCTCTCCTCGATGAGCACCGTTAACTCGTAAAGTCCACAGTTGAGTTTTCTACCTGTTGCTTGTGTATCCTCACTCAGAGATAACTCATCTACGAACATCGAAAGAGAACATTTATATTCGCAAGGTTTCATTTTTTTCTTTTTTTATTTAAATATTTTTTACATCTTCGATGAACGATTGACGAATTTTGTTTCGTTTCGTAAAGAAAAGTATTTCTATTTAATAAAATAATTCTTATTTTTTTTTAAATCAAGTATCGTTGTATTTGACGTTACTAAAGTTTTAGTTAAAATTGCAAAACTTGTTACTCTCTTTTGTATTTTTAGATTTATTTATAATTTATCTACAACCGAGAGATTTTACCACACGTGTAACACGATCCTATCGGACACGCACGCATCCCAAAGAGAGAAAAGGGTTGGGGTGGAGATGGTTTCGTCCAGACGAGACTTACCCAATCTAAGTTTTATGGCTTCGAGGATTTTATTCCTGACTTACGAGCTGGTTGCATACACACGTTGTTCAGCATGTTCAAAGAGTTCGTTTCATTTACAAGAATAAAACAATCAAAGAGAGAAAGAAAAAGAAAGAAGATAAAATCTAAAAAATAATTTACAAATATCTTTTTTTATTTTCTATTATTTTATCAAGAAACAGGACAATGTCGATACAATTTTTATTTGTTAAACTAAAAACTATCAAATGGTTATATTAAATGTCAAAAATAAGATATTTTATAGACATCTTTAACAATCTATTTTTATTTATACAAATATTTTACTAAAAATATTTATACAAAGTTTGAATAAATAAATTAATTCAATTATCTCGGATTATGAATAATTATTTATCAATAATAACACGATTAACGAAAAGAATAAAAAGGTATATTAAAGTTATTTTCATTTTATCAACATTTTCTTATTCTATTTCTATATCCTATCATTCTCATCTTTTTTTATTATATTTCTTAGAAAACACACATAGAGATGATGAAAGAGGAGGAGAAGGAGAAAGAGGAGAAGATCGAATCACGATGAATCTCGTTTGTACGTGAAACGTTTTATATGTAAGAAAAGATAGAAAGAGGAGAGAATGGGGAGGAGAAGAAGATAGGACAGACAAGAATAGATGGATGAGATCTACACTGTGATGATAATAAAAAAGTAAAAAAGAAAAAAAAAACAAATCATTCGATAGCAATGGTAACGTAGTATTCTTTTACATCTTTTACTCATTTTTTCCCCAAGATTTTTATAGGCACCCAACCATCCATTATTTCTCTTCGTTCCCATAAACAATGGGGGAAATTCTCGATGAACGGTCTCATTAATGAAGAGAAACGTTTAAATGTTTTTCTTCTTTCTTTATTTCTCTCTCGATTTCTTTCTTCCTTTCTTTTTCTTTCTTTCTATCTCTTTTCTTCTTCTCATGGAAATCCAACCGCGAATTTGAGGAGCTTTTGTAACATTTAAATCGAGCGAAACTAAATTTGGGTCATCGATCGTACCAAATACAATCCTCTTTCTTTCTCTTTCTCTTTTTTTTTTTTTTCTTTTCATTCTTCGATACTAAACTCTTCTTTTAACGTACTCTCTACCAAATTATACGTTTCGATACTTTGTTTGTTTCTAGTGTTTACATAGGTTCCCACCCAATTTATGATTCTCATCGTTTTCTCGCGCGTTATTGCGAGCAAAGCCAAATTTGGTTTATTTGTGAAAAGACACACACATATATACACATTCACTAGGAAACACGTTTTTTGGTTTATGTCGTATGTTAAACCGTTTGGATTTTTCATCTCTCTTTCTTTTTTTATCTTCTTTTCTATCTGTTGTTTTATCTTTTTGGTTTTGTTTTTTTGACTGATTGACTGTAAGAATTTGATCTTTTAAAGTACCATGTTTGTAAGAGCAGAAGAAAGGATTAATATAGAAGAAGATTCGTGAATTTAATTGTTTATAATGAAAGATTTATATTTCTTTGTTATATTATTGTTATTATAAAAATCAGTGTGGTACTTGGTTTCTAAAAGTTTCATTGTTCTTCTTCTTAACAATAAGATCACTTTGTTTTTCCTTTTTCATATTTTTGTACACCCCATTGAAACGTATTTTAAAGGTTCATTGATATTCCTTCGAATAGAAATGACAAAGATTTTCTATACCAAATTCGAATTTAACGAGTGATGATTGTTTTATATTTTATCTTAATTTCATTCTTACTTTATTTTGATTAATTTTTATTTTTATTATATTATCATTACTTCGTAAACCTATTCTATTATAAATGAAATAGCTGTTTCACGTTAATACAAATATATTTTATTTTCAAATTAGAATGTTTCAGTTTTATTTTATGTTAACACCACGCATAAATTTAATCCTTTGCATGTTTACAATTCTTCGAGATTTAATCGTAATGAATGGGGTTAAAGACTTTGTCTACAAATTTGTAAATTTCCATAGTTCCTTTCACTTACACGGGCTTAAAACACATTCCCTTCTTCGTGTTGTAAATGTAGCCAATTGAAACACATTTTCTAAATTAAATTAAACTTGTTGAGGACGATCTGTAGAAATTTGTTAATTTCCATAATTTCTTTCACTTACATGAACTTACAAAAACACTTTCAACCTATTCCCCATGCTCTAAACACACCACCCATTTGAATAACATTTTCTAAATTGAGTGAAACTTGTTGAAAAGATGATGTAGAAATTTGTAAATTTCCATAATTTCTTTCACTTACACGAACTTACAAACACTTCCCATCCTTTTTCCCATATTCTAAACACACCCAACTGAATCACACTTTCTAAATTATCTAAAAACTTGTTAAACAAAATTGTGTACAAATTAATTAAATTTCCATAATTTCTTTCACTTACACGTACTTACAAACACTTCCCAGCCTCCTCTCTCGTATTTTAAATATAAACACAACCGAATCACATTTTATAGATTAACTAAAACCTTCCGAAGTATTTTATACAATATCCAGACAATCTGTACAATGATTGCAACAATACATTTCCCGTAACGTATATACCGTTTTTAGTTACTACATATATTTACTATAGGAAAATCGTTGAGAGGTGATCGGTGGTACATAAAAGATCGTACGTTTTAACGGTCACGATCGTTAGGGACTTCGGCGCACGTAGAGAACGCGGATTTATCGATAAACTTTTCCCTCGTTCATCAATATGACTCGTAGAAGAAGCATAGACCGTACGGAGGAGTATATCGATTACGTTCTCTCAAAAAGCTCGCGGGGAATATAACTCTCCCTTAGGGATCGAAAATATTTTAAAGAGAATAAGTGTAAGAGAGAGAGAGTAAGAGAGAGAAAGAGAGTATGAGAAAGTACGAAGAATAAAAGTACTGCAATGTTACATTTCTTTCTAAGAATAAAAGATCACTTTTCTTTTTAAATATCATAAAGAATGATATCTTTTATATATCATGTTGCGTATATTTATTAAGTCATTTTTGTACTAAACTTAAACAAATTTATACTCGTTGTGCAAAGAGGATGGTGCAACAGCTATGTTCGAAGGAAAAGATTCATGGATGACATTATTTACAAACGATTTAGCACTGGAATAATGAATACATCGATCTATACCATGGTGCATGTGCACTGCTGTTGCACTCTATAGATGAAGAACGAAAGGGGGAGAATAGTTTGGTAGTCGCGAGGATTCAACAAAACGTAGCGACGTTGTTTTCGTCCCATTCCAGAAATACTATTTCGATTTGTACCAATCATTTCTCTAGTAAATACTCGTACACGTGTGTATGTGTGTGTGTGTTGGTTGGTATTTATATTGTACATAGAATACGTTTAGTGTTACATGTATATATAAATATACATGTTTTTGTATTTTTCTAAATTTTATTTCAGTCAAAATACATCAACTCTTTAGCTAATGGATATATTTTTTCTTTATTTTTTATTTTAATTCAAAACACTATTGGAAGTGATCGTAAAAAACAAAAGGAATTGATTTTTCTTCTTTTTCCTTTTCGCCTATTTTACATTATTTTAATTAACAATTTTCAATTATTCTACGATGAGTGTGAGATTTCAAGTTAAAATAATATCGATTGTTTTAATATCGTAGAAAATTGGTTAAAAAAAAAAATAAGAAAATTTTCTACACGTATTTCTAGATCACATAGGTTACAGTTTTATATATGTGTACGTATTATGCAAGAACGATTTGATCTTTCGTTCAAGATAACTTTTGAAAACTGAATGAAAGTGTTGAAAATCCTACGGTTAGGATACACACACTGTGAGTTTTACTAACTGGATTCATTTTGAGTCAGGCACGATGTATAAATCAAGGTAGCTGTTATCGTACAAGTTTCACGTACTCTACCACACCTCCTTCTATGTTGAATCGACGATACCATTGGTAATTTTATTCCTTTTTTTTTTCCATTTTTTTTTTTCAAAAGAATTATATCACATAATAGAATGATCATTAGTTATCGTTTTGTTTTGTTTTGTTTTTTTTTTTTAAATAAAACCTTCGAATGAGTTTTATCTTTAAACTATCTTTTATCTTTCTCTTTTCTTCTTCTTCTTCTTTTTTTATTCTAAATTTTCGATTCCAGGGAGAGAAAGGTCAGGAACGATTTTTATCTAACCGATAGTCCGACAATTTTTCTCCTTCGTCGGGCAAAAGTTTTCTCTGTGTATATATGTGTGTATGTATATATATGTGTGTGTCTTCTTTTTCACGAAGTAAAGAAAATAGATGGAGTAGTAGGAATACGAAATGAAGTGAACCGAATGGATGGTAAAAATTTTCGTCTTTTCTTAGTCCAACGTTGTAGATTCGAACTATGGACCGACAAAAAAAAACAAAAATGATAAAAAAGAAGAAGAAAAACAAAACGAAACGAACGATAAATAAAAAAGGTGAACTGTGAAATGAAGTATATTCACAGATAAATAAATAAATAAATAAATATATAATATTGTCGAAATAAAATATTTCAGAATGAGTGAATGTTAAAGGAAGGAGGAGGTGGTGGAGGACGAGGAAGGGGGGTAGGAAACAAGATGTATTGAACGAGCGTGGTTCAACCCTGATAAGATTTTATTGAACCCTCTTATATTACATTTTCATTCGAATCAACGACCCATCTACACGGTGTCCCATCTCCCATCGTAGAAATCAAATTTTTATTTACACACATACAAAAAAAAAATCGGAGGCAGTCACGAGAACTGCCGAGAAGTGAAAACTTAAAACTGCATTTTGAATTTTTCAAACTGATTATTGGAATATTAAAAATTACAATTAAAAATATCAACACATTGTAATATATCTGATGATTGTACGTGTGTGTGTGTTATTTGAAAATTTCATTATTTATACAAAAGAAGGTTACTGCAATATTTCACACATTCTTATATATTTTTGCAGATTACACACGTAAAAAGGATTTTGACCAAAACCGACACACTTTCTTTTGTATAAATCGTGAAATTTTCAAATAACACACACGTACAATCGGGTATATACAATGTATTGGTGTGTATATGTGTATGCTTGCGTATTAGCATGTTGCTGACACGAACCCATAAGATTTTACTTTACCACAAATCGTTTAATGTGCCTAAAGAAGTATTCAGTTCAAAAAAATCTTCTCCCAAGAGCGATTAAATCATTTCCAAATCTTCCTTCTATCCCATTTACCCTTTTCTTATTTTTTATATTTATTTATTTAAACCCGTAAGAGAGATTAGTATTAATTTTTATCTCGTAAAAACAATTACGTATCTAATAAGAGATTCTAATTTAATGAACACAAAAAAAAGGAATCGTATTTGTCAGCCCTTTTTTTAAGACAAATGATTAATAATAATTTTAAGATATTTTATTAATTTGTTCTTTCTATTCACACACACTCATACACACATACAACACTTTTCCTTCTTTCTCGATCACTTTTATCTTCTATTTAATAATAAACAAATTGACGTGTAAAAACAATCGCAAGTTAAATCACATTTTAGGTACAGAAAGTAGAGAATTACGGTTTCTTCGACACGTTGTTTTAGAACAAATGGGTTAATAAAATGATAAGATTTTAATACTGAACACCCTGTGTATACAGGATTCAGAGTAGTATTACATATAATGTATTGAAGCGTGCATGTTCTTAACCACATTTCTAGATCCTTCGTATCG
Source organism: Mischocyttarus mexicanus (assembly GCA_023678845.1). NCBI lineage: Eukaryota > Metazoa > Arthropoda > Insecta > Hymenoptera > Vespidae > Mischocyttarus > Mischocyttarus mexicanus. Next base: position 575,065 of record JACGTP010000063.1, on the reverse strand, counting down.
TCTTTTTTTAACATTGAACGAACGAACGAACGTACGAATCGATTCCATCACGAACAGGGGTGGGGGGGGGGAGTACCAGCTTACATAGGAATTCTTTTTTATCGGACATTTTTTTTCCCCTTTTTTTTTTCTTTTTTTTTTTTTATACTTAATCCATACGAGTACGTGTGTGTGTGTGTGTAAAAGTATATTACATTTCTGACTACGTTAAGTATACGTACGTTAGGTATAATACGTCTAATCCTTCTTACGTGTTCTTATTTATTTTTTTTATTTTTTTCTTATTCCCTACAGCCCGTTATTTCCCTTCTCTTCTTTTCCCTTGCCTTCAATTTTTTTCGTAGACAATGAAAAAAGGAACGAAAGTGTACGAATGGTTGTTTACACCGTTGGCGAGGCTTTTAAACTTTGAAAATTATGCGAAATGTATAAAGAAACATAAAAAACAGAAAAAGAAAGAAAGAAAGAAAGAGGATTCTTATTTGAGCAAACTCTCATTCAAATTCTAATGCAAAAGGGAAATGATAAAACCGGAAGCATCGAGACATCGGAATTACTTTCCGGAAAAGAAAGGAAGAAAAGGAGGAAAAAAAGAAAAGAAAAAAGAAAGAAAGAAAGAAAGAAAGTGAAGGGAGGAAGGAAATAGGACAAAAGGGGATGGTTCTCGTCATGGGTGGCATGGGAGGACTGATCGGGGTGAGAGGGTGGGGGTTGAGGATGAGGATGAGGGTGAGGGTGGTTCTAGAGGATTGAGAAGTAGGAAGAAAAGTCAGAGGAGGCGTGTGGAATTCTTTTCGATAGGAATTGGAATACGAGTTATCGAACTCTCTCTCTTTCTCTTCTCTCTCTGAGTCTCTATTTTTCTCTTTCTCTCTCTGCTTTGATTCTCGATGTTTGCGAAGAGGCTTTCGTTCGCAACATCGAGTACAACTCGAGAGAGAATTACTCGAAGATAGGTCAAACTTGTCAATAGTTTTGAAAGATCATCAGGAAGGGGTAAACTATTGTATAGGATAAAATGAGAATAATAATTGTTATAGTATATAAATAATCGATACAAATATTTCTATAACTTCGTTGAAGATTTTTGTTCAACGTTTATTAAGATTTAATTAAAAATATTATTACATTGGTATTATTTAATGTATAAATATAAATAATGTTTTATATATAGTATAGTATATAATAAATAGTAATATGTATATATAATATTACTATTATTATATATATAAAATTAATATAAAATAAATATAAAATTAATTAATATAAAATATAAAATTAAATAAAATTAATATATAAAAAAATAATATATATATATATGTGTGTGTAAATAATAATAATAATAATTATGAAAATATTTATCACCAGTATTCTCTCTTACCACGATTAGAATTAAATTCAATATTATTATATTATACATACAATATAATACTTTAATAATAAAAATATATAACCAATTCTGATAGAATGTTTAGTAACAAAAAAGGAATGATTAAAAATTTATTCAAACGATAAATTCTTTTTCTATTCTTCTCGATCAGATTATATTTTCTTTACTTTTCTATTTTCCTTTTCTTATTTTTTTCTTTTCTATCGAACTTGAGATAAATAGGTGGTTAACATAGAGATGCGTTTGAGACGCACGTTAGCCCATATCCACAGGACCGACCGTCCCTAGCGCAAATTCTGACACCAACAGCGAGATCTACGAGCTTTCCTATCTGGCAGGTACTTGGCTCATAAATTCTCGAGAAATGAGGGTGTCGGTATATCGTACAGATACGAGGAGCTTGGTGCTTCCTTCATCCAACCCTCTATCCACCAAGCAACCAACCCCTCTGGCACTTCTTCGCGTTAACGTACCTACCACCTTTAACCAGGATCCTGAGAGTCTCTTTCCTTGAAAGCATCCCTAGAGAAAGACTAAGGCAGAAAGAGAGGAGTGTATGTGTGTGTGTG
>JACGTP010000063.1:530846-572980 GCA_023678845.1 Mischocyttarus mexicanus | reverse complement strand
TTTTTTCTTATGCAAGTGCATATATGAGTGTGTGTGTGTAGTGGTGAAGAGTAATATGTACATACATGGATACCTGTATTTATGGATATAAGGACAAAGTACATCTAAACGTAAGCTGACCATAATTTTTAATCTTTTTTAACATTTGATTCTCGGTGTGGTAGGTTTTAGTGTTAAACATGTTACATGAATAATTTTCGATAGAAAAAAATTTAATTGGTAATCGTAATGTTGTAGAATATTTTAAACCGAACATTGTATGATACGCGATTATAATTCATCACGAATAGCTTTCGTTGCATTCATAGAACATGAAAAGGATTTAAAATATGATCTCGGTGACAGATTTATTTCATAATGATGCATAATCAACTACATCTCGGCAAGTGACTCGGTTTCTTCTTTTATTTATTTTTTAAATACTTAAATATGTTTTTTTTTATGTACAAATGCGTTTTGACTTGTTGCCTAAATACATTCAAACATCCAAGCATTCATAGTTCCTTGTTTTATATTAGACACATGTATTCACTCACTCACTCTCTCTAACATTTATTCTTTTCTCTGTATTACCAATGATTATTAAAAATACTTTAAAGAATCATTGTGAAATAATTTAAAACTTTAAAAAAAATCTTATCGGGCGTATGAAAAAAAAAAACTCAACAAATCTTCATCGCTATTGGATCAACGAAATCCAACTTGAAACTCATTTTATTTTGCTAATTAAATATTTAACGTTCTCCGAGTTTATTCCTTTTTCTTTTTTTTTTATAAAAAACATTACCTTTATTTTTTTATTAATATTCTATCATTTATAAATATACTATATAAATATATCGAGAATTGTTCAGTAGATATTAATTTTAGAAAAATTAATAAAATTTAATAAGATTTGGATAGAAAAGATTAGTCGAATACTGTTGTTGATAAAGTTTCATGGTAAATCTTGAATATGTGTGGGATATTAAAAAGAACGTTTTTAACAAAGGAATAATGAATTAGACAAAGAAAACAACGTGTCGTATAATAATTTCTTGAAGAAAAATAGATCTAACAAGATACATCTTTTTTATATGCATACAGTTCTGTTGATATATTTGATTGAGTGATACTAAAATAACGTCAAGTTTTTCACATAGTTTATTTGAAATATCACATTTTTGATAACCTTTACACCAACGTTCTTCTATTTTCTTCTCTCTCTCTCTCTCTTACTATACGTTATTACTTTTTCCTTTTTTTTCTTTTTTTCTTTTTCCTATCCAAGTAAGTAGAATTTTCTTTATCTTGGCCGCGCATACGTTTCTTTCCGCATTCTCGGTCGTGGCCAATCGTCGTGCTAGCTGACGGATGTCGCAAGCTCGTAATTTCCATGCTTTTTTGGCTTAGTACCAACTTTCATCGTAGTACTTTGCGTTCTCCGAGAGAACACAAAGAGGAAACCGTGCTATGAGAATAAAAGACATATATATAAAAAGAGAAAGAGAGAAAGAGAGAGAGAAAGAGAGAAAGAGAGAGAGAAAGAGAAGAGAGAGGAGGTACATAAAAGGGATATATAAAAGAACAAACAACTGGGAGCAATTACACGAAGAAAATACGAAGAAAATACGAAGAAAATACGAAGAAATTCGACATTAGCGAAGAGTACCGCATCAAAATTGTGAAGAATAGGAAAAGGGTGGAGTAGGTGGGTTTCTTGGATTGATATATACTTCCCTCTTCTGCAGAATTATATAAATTATTTACATAGAGAGAAAGAGAGAAAGAGAGAGAGAGGAAAAATTCAACTACACAATAGTATAAGAACATGTAGGATATTTTTATTTATCTTTCTGCGTGATATATTATATTTTGTGTATTTCTGTATTTTTGTTTCTAGATCGTAATATTTCTTTCTTTCTTTCTTTCTTTCTTTCCTTCTATCTTTCTTTCTTTCTTTCTTTTTTCCTCTCTATTTTTTATTTATTTACTTTTTTATTGAATAATATGTCATCTATCATTCGTACGTACACATATATGTCATATTGACGTTCGTATTTTAATCAAAGTATCATTGAATTTGAATCATTCGTAACGTTTGGTTTTACGGGTTATATATCAAATCGAGACAGGAATATAACAATTATTTGAAATCGAGAAATTATTAGATTTGTGTGTATGTGTGTGTAGGGTAATACAAAAAAATATAGAAGTTACTAGAATGTTATTGAATTAAATATTTAAGCAAACACGTTTCAAGTGCTTTTCTGTATGTTGGGTTTTTTAATTTGATGAATTTTTTTTTGTTTCATTCGTCTAACTATCGAGAACTCTTTCTATTTTCTTCTCTTCTTTTTTCTTTTTTTTTTGTGTGTTTTATTACATTTATCTTTGCAGTGATTCGTCGAAGATTCTATATTTTTTATTTATTGATTGATTTATTTATTTATGTTTTTTTTTTATGGTCGTAATAACTTAAAACAATTATTATTTGTAAAAGGATCGAAGTTGTAGTAACTTTAAGTCGAGTTAAGAGGAATCCTTATGAAATAAGGAAAGACTTGAATTTACTGATTGTGAGATAAGAATCGAATAGGTCCAGTCTTTTCAAGGATTTCCTTCTAGGATTTTCAAGATTTTCCGAAGTAAAATGTACAGTCCAACCTTTCAGAGAAAAAGGTATTGCTGAATGTCTACAATCTGAAGGGCCACTAAGACAACGCGTAAAGGGAAGTTTTGTAAGGACTCGTTCTAAGAGTTTTGGATCAAGAAACTTTAGTAAGATTAATCGAGGAAATAGGAATGAAATTAAAAAGCAAAGAAAGAGAGAAAGAGAAAGAGAAAGAGAGAGAAGAAAGAGAAGATGAGTAAAGAATAATGACCAATAATTAACATTTGTCAAAGTTTTTTCGATGTACTGTCACTGATACGGTCCATCTAGTTTTTTGACTTTATATTTTTTCTTTTTTTCCATTTCATTTTATATCATCTATGTTCGTTTGTTTCTTTTTTCCCTTTAGATACTTCGATAACGCAGCAGTATATCAAAATTAACACCCACGTTTTTCGAGCCATTATATTCGGCCATATTTCACGAGAAATTTTTGTTAGTTTTCTTTTTTTTTGTTGTTATTGTTGTTGTTTTATGTCTATATATATACATCTACTATATTATAAAAAGTATCATTATATATAATTTTTATATATTGCATTTTTCTGGATCTGATTCGTCTTGCTAAGAAGTAGCCAGACTGAGAGTGGAAAACCAAGAATTATCTATAAAAAGGGAAGATGAAAGACTGCATGAACATCACTTATTATTCTTCAGTTTTCCAGTAGTTAGAATCAATCCTGTATTAGTTTATAAGTCCGTAATCCTGTATCAGACATACAAGTCTAAAATCCTGTGTTAGTTAATAAGTCTGTATCCTGTCTAATTGATAAGTCTGCATTTAATTGTGTATAAGTTCACTCTCAGTAACCAGTGAAATCAGTGATTAGTTAAGAAGAGCATTCGTTAAAGATTAAGAATAATCTTATTTATCTAATTAACCAGAGGAGATATATTGTGTTGATATCAGTTTTAACTTGTGTATAATCATATTGGACGATCGTTAAACTAACTCTAGACAATAGGACAAGAACCATACTCCGACTGATAATCCTTTTATCTTCCTAAATATAATTATATCCTGATTCTTACTTCAAATATCGTAACTCCATTCATCCTGCATCCTTTTCTGCACTCGTCACTCGTCTTTACTGTCACAATTCTTTAGGTCATTCCCTGGTAAAGGTTTAACATCCTGACCAAAAACAGACCAATCTTTAATACACGTCACTGGACACGTAACATTAGCATATCGTATAAAAGTATAAAGTTTATTTAATGTGTTCGACTTTAAAGTAAATAAGTAAGTTAATAGAACCTAAGTAATATTTCTTAGGGTAGTAAAGTAATTCCAGGACGACATTTAAAGTAGATGCAGTTTCACGATTCACACGCGTGTAGATGATGAAAAGTCGTGAGTGACTTTTAACCACAATGAGGAGTCGGAAGGGTGAAAGGGGAGAGGGGTGTGAGGGGAAGTGACATAAGGATCCTCGACGGTCAGGAGGAGAGTAAAGAGTTCACTTGGGGAGTTGTTTCTTAACTGTGAATTTAGATGTTACCGGAAAAGGAACGTTAATTAACCCTTTGAGAAGTTAGTTTTTCATAGTACTTATTAACCCAAACTTTTTTCTTTTATAAAAATGTCATAAATGACTAAGAATTTATATGACGCTTTTAGGGATGCTTTTCTCAATGAGAATATGACCAAATAATGACGCGTTCAAATGTAAAATGTATTAAAAATATGTTAAGGAATTCAAATGTTTTTATTTGGATTAAAATTAACGTGATGTTAAAAAATTTCAATACAAAATTTGTTTATGCAGTTTGATATTTCTTCTTTTTTGTTTTAGCTTTCTTTCTTTCTTTCTCTCTTTCTTTTAATTTTTATTTTGATCATTAGAAATAATTAGCGATACTTTGGTTAAAGTTAAACATACCTAAAGAGAGAAACTATATATATGTACAAGAGTTTATTTATATAGCATTTGGTCGTTAATCTTGCAAGGATCGTCGAGCGAAATAAATCCAACGATTTAAAGGATTCTCCCATTTTACGTAGGGGGTTGAATACTATAGCGAAAGAGAATAAGGTAGAAATTCGTTAAATCGTACCGTACCCCTTTTGTTAAATCCTCATTTAGGAAGATTTTGAAGAGATTTTCGTCGAAGATAGATAAGTTTTCATGGATTTCGAATTTCTTGAGATAGTTTATTTTCTTTATTACTCATTCTCTTCTCTTTCTTAACTTTTACTGATAAAACCATACCTACGTATATTAAAGAGTTAACATTTTTATTTCTGGTTAGAAAATTACACGTATTTTCTTTTCTCTCTGGTTGGATGTTAGTTTAAGAAAACATATACGTTTTACTATAATAATATCTTTTAGTTTGAAATTTTTAATATTTAAATAGACGATTTACACACACATACACACACACACACGTGTATATTCACACAAATACGAGTTAGTTTCTTTTTTTTTTTAAATAAGATTTGAAATAAAAATGATGTTTGTTAGATGGTCGAAAATTTGATTCATTTTATGTTTATTTTCCATTCTTTCTTTCTCACTTTTGACTATGAAAAATACAGATTTTCCAGTTGAAGTTGATGTTTGCGCATCTGCAAGTACAACACGCGTAAAACTTTCTCTCTCTCTCTCTCTTTCTCTTTCATTCTCTTTTGAAAAGATTTTTGCATGTTTATTTTACTCTCTTTCTTTTTATTTCTTTCTGTTTCGTTTTTTCTTTTTTTGTGAAAACGACCTCGAAAGGAGAGAAATTACCTTTAACTGCTTACAATTAGACGATGGAAAGTTGGCTTTTCCTTCGCGCTCCGTTAATTACATCGAGTGTTCCTCTCGACCCTCGACGCGAGAAGTGCCGCGAGAAACTTCCTCGATTGCCCTTTTTTTTCCCCCTTCTTCTTTCTTTCTTTCTTTCTTTCTTTCTTTATTTCTTTCTTTTTCTATTTTTACGAGTTATACCTGCTGCAAAAAAGGAACCCGTTCTCTCTCTCTCTCTCTCTCTCTCTCTTTTAACGCTCTTTACTCGAAATAAAAGCGGATAAATTTGTTTACCCTTTGAATTCGATTCGATATTTTTTATTCCCCTTCTTCCCTCTTTTTTATTTAATATTCCTTTTTTTTTTTTCATTTTTTCGGTTTCTCCTTCTTATAATTTTCTTTTCTTTTATTTCGATTTCTTACAAAGAATTGAAACACGTTTCAGGTTACTTTCTATTTTCGTTTTTTAGAATATGCAAATAATTTTGATTTATTTTAAAGTACAATAGCGTTGATTATTTATTGAAATATGAATAATTTGATATTATCAAAAGTAATATTATTTAAAAAGACAATTATTATTGATTATTATTATTTAAAAAATATTATTTACTCTTTTTTATTTCAATATCATCAAAAAAGTTTAATCATTTGTTTACATATAATGCATTTTGATATTTGTTATCACGAGAATAAAAATGAAATTATATGAAATAAAAATACCATTGATTGTTTCGTCATTAGATGCAGTAACATGTAACACAAAAAAAATAGAATAAATATACAACGTGATTTTAAATTACTATCGTTTGCAATTAAAATCGAGATAATATTATGTAAATACAAGTTGAGTTAACCGAATTCGATATTAATTATTAGTTTAACATGATATAATGTAATCTTAACATACTGTTTCGTGGTTGGTGTAACAAATGTATAATCCGAGAATGAATTATTATAGTCTCATTTAGTTGGTATGTAGATTATTTGTTTTAACATTATCTTTATCGGTATCACAAAAAAAACATAATATATTTCTTCGAGTAATCTTTATAACGAATGATGCAATTTGATGCAACTTGTTTCATTTCTGTAAAGATAATCTCTGATAAAAAAATTTGCATTTTAATGTTATTAGAAATGATCTCACGTTAATAACAAATATTATACCTTTTTAAACATATTTTTTTTTCTGGTCTTATCTATAATCTTGTTCCAATTTATACGCAAACATTTATTATTAATTATTATTCATTATTATTATTATTTAATACTGGTCGAATAACTATAAACTTATAACTAATATTTGTTTTAATTCTTATAGTTGTAATCTAAAACTTTTGTTTTATTCATTCTCGTATATATTAAAAATAAAATAAATCAATGATATATCTAACTGATTTATTATATCTTTCGAAAAAATATCGACAAATTTTCTTTACAATTCTGATCATTTCGTTGATTATTATCATGATCGAATTATCGTTAATGCCAATAGAATAATGAGCTATACAGGAGTAATGAGATCGAGTTTTCCATTGTTACACCGAATATAGTACGAATGAGTTAGATTTTAAAATTTCTATATACATATCCACGATCTGTATTATACCCATAACTATACCTTTTACCTATACACATTTACTCGATATATTTCCCATACTCGTTTTACTATATTCGACGATCAAGTCTGTGAAATTCGACGATCAAGTCTGTGAAATTCGACGATCGATGATACCTTTCTGTTATCATCTCTCTTCTCTTCCTCGTTTCTACTTCACTTTTTCCCTCTTGTCATCTCTCTCTCTCTTTCTCTCTCTCTCTCTCTCTCTCTCTCTTCCTCTCCTCTATTTTCCTCTTTACCCCTTTTCCCCCGTTTATCCCTTTATTACCTCTTTGCATCATCGGTGCTGATGCGTTTGTCAATTAATTTCGTTCATTATTCAACTTTGTCATTACGCAACTCGACGAGATGGTTTACGCTTAGTCGACTAATAATAATAATAATAATAATAATAATGAATTTAATATTTAGTTCTATACGTCGTTCGGTTTATTATCAAATATTTTTAACCGTGTTTAATATAAAACAATATTTTTGTCTATATCGAATAACGTTTATACCGAGTACGAATGCAGATAGTTTGGATTTTTTTTTTTTATATTATAATTTATATATATATAATATAATTTATAATTTATAATATTATATTTATATTATTTTTTAATATATAATTTAAAAAATAAAAAAAACAAAACTTCTTTGATTATTTATTGAAACCAAAAATTATGATAAGTAACATTTCAAAAAAATAATTGACTTTAAAATAAATAGAAAATCGTCTCTTGAGATTATGGATAAATCAACTTTCTTCCATGTTTGTGTGTGTGTGTGTTTGTGCTTCTTTATGTGTGTGTGTGTAAATTGTTAGTAGACATTTTCCAGGTCTTTTTACACGAAAGAAAATGTTTGTTCGTTAAAGAAAATGAATTCTGTGGAGAAAACAGCAGGAAGGTATATATTCCCAAAGGGATTTCTTCTAGGTCGATGGGGTTCTAATGGGTCAACGCGATATTCTCGCTACAGTGTTTTTATCGTTCTCTTCCTCTTCCTACTTTTCTTCCTTCTTTCTCTTTCTTTTTTTACCTCATTTCTTTCCTATTCTTTCTTTTACTCTTTTTTTTTTTTACCGTCATTTTAATAGTCGTTAAATATAAATACTCTTAAATTTATCCCTCATTTATCTTAACGACCTAAAGCAAGTGTTTTTCCCATTATAATCATTAAACCCTCCTCCCATATATGGCATCACGTTCAATTTTTATACTCTCTCTCTCTCTCTCTCTTTCTTTTTTTTTAAAACAAAACAATTGAATTAAAACAAAATTATCTTTTATTCGTATTATTGATTTTTTGAAGTGTTTACCTATTTTTATTATATTCAAAATTGAATTTAACGTTGATTAACAATTTAATCCAATATAAACAATTAAAATTTGTAAAATTTATGTTTGATATCAAATTTACATAAATAAATAATTATATATTGATATAAAAAATAAAAGATAAATATATATACGAGGTGTGATCAAAAACTGAAGTAACTTGTTTGAATTTTCTGGCATACCTAGAATCGATTTTCGTTTTCTTGTTTTTCTTATATTGGTACACTCATCCTAAACATATATTCATAGTTTCAGTTGTATAACATTTTTGGTTCGTTTGTGAGAGGCATAAAGGTCAGAAGTGTTTTGCGTGTTTCAAATGTGTCACCACGAAATTCAAACACGTCATCTTACTTTTTGATCACATCTCGTATATGAAGACTGAATATATTTTTATCTGATAAAATTTTAAAAGAAGATAAGAAAAGGATTTCTGATAAAAAAAAAATAAATTTTTTTCCTTATTTGTTCGGTTATAAAATGGGATACCACCAGTTTCCCTTCCCTCCAGTTTCTGTCATTGTACATTTCTACACTGAATTTAGTTTCTATAGTAAAGTTAATCCAAGGATGTAAAGTTAATCGGACCAGTAGGTACATTATCGGATCATTAATCCTACCACGATGGTACTACCTACGATCTTTCCAAGCAATCGTTGAAAATCGTTCTTCACTGAATGTGGGTCACCGATTCGGTTTCCACATTCCTCAACTCGATCCCATCCCATTCACCTTTTCTTTATCTGTCTTTCTTTTTCTCTCTTTTGTCGTACCTTTTAGTTTTTTTCTTTTTCTTTTTCCCCGTTTTAATCCTCTTTACCATCGATCATCCGTGTCTTCGGGACGACTAGCTTCTTTCATTTGGATTATATTTTTTTTTTAATATCTTATAATTTAATTCTATTTTCTATTAAGATTCACGTTAAACTTTCTTTTCTTTTTATTTTCTTGAAAACGATTGAGTAATTGGGGTTTACTACTTTGCACAGTGTATGATTCTGATAGGCCCCTACCACTGTGTAGTTTTGTAATAAAAGAAAATCAGTATTTTAAAGTTCTGATGTTGTTTTTAAAAAAATTATTTTAAAAATCTTACTCTCTTCATACTCCTCCTTCTTTTCTATAAATTTAATATTAATCTTATTAATTTAAATATAAATTATAGTAAACCATGTGTAACATTATTTATTGATCAATCCAATAAAACGTATCGAAATATTTTGTCTTTTTTTTTTTTACGTATTCACAGATCACAGAGAATATTTCTTTTGATTTAGAAAATGTCAAAAATTCGAATAAAAATGTAGAATCCTCCTGTCGTGAAGCACGTTCACCTTTTATAGTTTCCCCATAACTGGATTCAACGCATTCCAATGCGAACATTGTTCGAGAGTCTTTGATTTTTCTAGTTCTCGATGAAAATATAATACATTGATAAAGGAAATCGTGGTGAGGAAAAGAAAAAAGTAAAATCACGAGGAGAAAAAATAAAAAAGGAGAAAGTTTCCTTTTTTTTTTCTTTTTCTTCGAGCGAGTGAAAATGATCGTCTTGAGGTTCGTTGAATTTGAAGATAACTTTCGAAAACTCGTTTACGATGGGATAGAAATATCGTTAGAAGAAAAAAAACGATAAATTCCCCATGGGAGGAAAAGGAACTCGTTATGGTAGAAAATACACTGGGTTTTCATAAATAATGAAAAATATTGACACAAAAGTGTTCAACAAAATCGTTTCTTCATTTAATTGACACGAAAAAGTTTTTTTCTTTTATAACAAAGAATAAAAAAAGGAAGATTTGAATTATAATTATGAAAGTTGGTACACGTTATTACACATTTCCTGTATTTAATTTCGAATTAGATGAGCTTATTAACGACCTTTAGGATTCAAATACAAATGTTTGTAATCAACGTGTAAAGAAACAATATTTGATTGGTATTTTAAAAATCAACGAATACACATCGTTGATCTTTTTTTTTTGGTTTTTATCTTCTTACTTTTTTTTATTTTGTAATTATTTTTCTAATTAATGGATCTCAACACTGTGGTAGGAAAGAAGGAAGAAAGAAAAGGAAAGGAAAGGAAAGGAAATAATATTAACAGAGACGAAAGAGAGATAATTGAAATTACGGATGAGTGATCGCGGTTGCTCTTTATTGTCTTTTGTATGACGTTGTCACGCGAACGAAGAAAAATCTTACAATTAGGGTATTTTACGATTTAGTATTAACCCACGTCAACGTGTCAAATATCTACCATGAACGATTTATAATAAAATTAATTGATATCGATTATCTGTCTAATAATTCTAATAATAAAATAATTACAATCAATATTAATTATTAATTATAATCAATATTAATAATAATTATTATAATTTATATTAATAATTTAATAATATTATATCATATGTTTAAATAGAAAATAATTTTTAAATAACTTTAATAAAATTTAACGAACGAAAAAAAGAAAATAATCATAGTTGGATTAAATATTTATATTTTAAAAATATTTTTATAATTGTAATATATTTATTATTAATATTTATAATTATATTTAAAATTAGGATCAGTTCTGATTATAACCATTTTTTGATTTATCTCTATTTAATAAGTTTAAAAAAATAAGTCTAAAAATACAAGTCATTTTAGGTCATTAATAAAAAAAAAAAAAGTAAAAGAGCAAACGTGTTATTGAAAAAATTCTTAATTATGGAATTATAAATTTAATCATTCCCAAAACTCATTAATGGGTATTAACATGACTCTTAATATTATTATAACGTTATTGAATTTTTATTCATATTTGATCAATGATAATAATTATATTATATTGTATTAATTTATTCTACCGAGAATGAAATGATGTTTCTTTAATGTAAAGTAAATTAATGTTGGATATTATATATATATATATGTAAATATGTATTAATTCCCGACTGATCATTCTGAAGTTCAAACAACGTGGACACGATTAATAACACGGATGAATGAACTCTGTCTGGTAAAACAAAAAAAAATGAAGAAGAAAAAGAAAAATTAAATAACTCTTCTCGATTGGTGCGTTGATTTCAGAGATATTTTAAATAAACGTAACTCCTTTGATGGTATTTGAATTAAAACGTGAAAAAATAATGCTTTAATAAAATAAAATATTACTTTCGAGAAAACACTTCAAAGAAATAAAAGTTAAAAAAGAACACACACACACACATTTGAAAAAATAAATTAACATGAATGAACATTGAATGCAAAGTTTAAATAAAAAATTTTATAATCGAAAGACAACGAAGGGGGGGGTAGGACTTTGTCATATAAACACGAATCACACTTGTGATAAAGACTATATAATACACCTAATTAAACAGTTGAATTGCATAGCTGATCTGCAGATGTTTTGTAGAACAAGGGGTTAAATACACGTTAATAACACAAGATTCTTAGATTTGTTCTTGGGGATGATAAAGTAAGTGTGATGAAGGAATGAGGGAGGAAAGAAGGGGGAGGTAGGAGGTTGTTATACGATCGATGATATTTTCCTGATGAAATTATATATTTTTTCTTCTTTTTTTTTTTCCTCTAATCGAACCGAGGGAAGAAGGTCAGTCAGACTGTTGGACTAATTAACTTGGTTTTGCTCGCAGATATCTCTAATGCGATTGCTAGTTCTACGAGTATATGGGCTTCTGGACTAGTAGGAGGACCTGTACGAAGGGAACAATCGAATTACTCTTACTCGTCTAGTAATTACTCTTGGCTCGTTATGTGGCTTAACTAACTTCCCGTGGAAATTGTGAGAGTGAATGAATGAGAGGAAGTAAAAAAAAGAGAGAGAGATTGGTAGTGAGTCGTCATTTTCGTCATGCGTGAGTATTAAAGTAAAGAAACCAAAATAAAAATCAGAGCCAGTCACGAAGACTGCCGATAGAAGTGAAAACTTAAAACTGTATTTTGAATTTTTCAAATTGATTATTGTAATATTCAAAATTACAATTAAAAATGTTAACACATTGTAATATACCCGATAATTACATTGGGGTTATACTCCCACACTTTCTTTTGTATAAATCATGAAATTTTCAAATAACACACACATACAGTCGGGTATATACAATGTATTGGTATGTATATGTGTATGCACACGTATTAGCATGTTGATGACGCGAACCCATAAGATTTTCCCATACCACAAATCGTTTAATGCGGCTAAAGAAGTTTTCACTTTGAAAAAACATTTTAATTTTAAATTGTAATTTTTTTTTCTTATATTCATATTTTATTTTATTTATTGTATTTATTTATTTATTTAATTTGTAATTAAATTATTCCGGTGAGAGAAAAAGAAAATAACGTGCGTTATTACGATGGGAATAATTTAATCGAGATTTATTTTTCTTTTCTACACAGTGTTTTGTTGGATTGAACTTATTAAACGATGTTTATCGTAGTTTATTATTTTGTATTTTTTTCTTATAATTTTTTTTTTAAAACTCGAATATTTAAAGTATTTAATAAGTACGGATAAAACATTTTCTCCGTGTTTTAACGTTATTTTATAATTGTAGAGAAAAAGAAAGTCGGTAATTATATATTTTTTCTTGATAATTTATGTAAATATTATTTCTTTGAATTCTTTCGTTATCTTCGAAATGCGTTGATGTAATATACATATACATATAAATTATTATATGTATGGTATTTTACATTATAAATTATTTCGTATAATATCGGTTAATAAAATAGTGTTGAATAATTCGTTAAGAAAATTTGCTAATAATAAATGATTATAATAAATGAATATAATAATATAATATAATAAATGAATAAATTATTAATATTATATATGTATATTTAACAATAATATATTGAATAAATTATTGTTATATATATAACGATCATTTATTATACATCTACTGAAATATTTGTATCATTGAAATGAAACAACTAATATCGATTGATTTAAATATTTTTCAAACTACGACTCTCCCTCTTTCTCTGATTTCCACTTTTCTTTTTAAAAATATCTTTTCGATACAATAAATTGAGAAAAATCTGATCGATCATTCTTAGCTGAACGAGTTAAAATTTTCTGTCCTTTGAATTTCGTCCACGTACCTATACGGTCCTTTCAGCACTTTTGGTATCATCCAAATAAAAATATGCGATAGGATAGTGGTGGGTGGTGTGAGGTTTGGGGAAGGTGGAGGGGGTGGTGGAATGGATTCATTAATTTAATTAAACGCCCACCGAAGAAGCAGAAGCAACGTTGCTTTCTACTTATTACACCGCCGGATGTTGCATAAAAAGACACGCGTTTTAATTAAACTTTACACACGACCGCCTTTACACATATTCACACAGATAGATACACATACAAATAATGTTAAGCATATATATATACACACATAGATACTCACACATATAGTAGATATGCAAATAGTGTTATACATACACACACACACACACACGTACACACATTTAGAGGCACGTATGAAGAAAGAGAGAGAGAGAGAGAGTGAGAGAGAACAGATACAGTAGGAACACAATGAAAATTTTACATACCATAATCTCGTCGTAGTGCATTAGATTAGAACCTTAACTACTTAATGATGACAGAATTTCTCTTGACCTCTAACCGTTTATCATGATTTCAATAATAAGCCTGCTCGACGTATCATTAACTTTGTTTCAATATCAATTTAATTTAGATAAATTTATTTGACGTTTTGATAAAACAAGAGAGAAGAGTATTAGTCTGATGCAACACCGATGGTCGTTTAAACTCGTTAAATTCGTATCATTTCCTGTAATGTCATCGTCGCTGAAAATGACGTTTATTAGCTACCTTTTCTCTCCTAGCTTCGAATTACACACATACATACATACATATATATATATATATACAGGTAGCAATAAATTGTCTTATTTATCTTACGATTATAAAGAGAATGGAATGTACGATCTGATTAATATTTTTCAAACAAATGAATGATTTCCTTCTAATTTATAAAACTGTCATTTATATAAAAAAAAATAAAAACTGAAGTACAATAATCTGACTAATTTCATATCTAATTATTACATCTATGTATATATGCATATTCGTATTTAATTATTATATCTATGCATTCTATATATGTGTATCTAGTTATATACGTATGTGTATTTAATGCAAGAAGAATATTATACTATTGAGAACATTCCTATAAAATGATAAGATAGATAAAATATGTTCGTGTGTGTATGCGTGTATGGGGTTGAGTAAAGAGGTAAGAGAAACAAGTTGAAGGATAAATAACGATCATTAAAATAGATAATATCAAGGAAATGAAAAAGAATGAAAGTTAGAAAAAGATGGGAGCGGTATATTGATTCTCATGGGGGTTCATTCGCCTTGATAAAAGGGGTCATCGGCAATGACCTGTGCAAGATAAGGTAGTGTCCAATTTCCACGATGCCACAGTGCCCTCTAGCTATGTTACATTTAATACTGTCAACGAGCGTGTAGTTGAAATATTACCTTGTAAAATATGAAACTGGCCGAGTTCCATCCCGACATTACGCCGCTTTACGTCATCGCTAAGAGAAATAGAGCTACACATATACACACACATATATAAGTCTCTAAATTATAAGAAGAAAGTGGTTCTTAGAATGATAGACACAATTATTATTTTTCTATTTTTTTATTATTATTATTATTAATAGTTATTATTTTATCTTAGATATATCATTATTTTCTATAACAATTATATTACACATATATAAAATTGTTCAATAAATAATAATTAATATATACAATCTTATTAATGTAATCAACATGTGGAGTATTACATGTGCACATACACACACATATACACATACGTACGTGACTTATAGATTATGTTTAATTTAATATAATTTTTTTTTGTTTTCAAATAAAAAGATTATTATTTTAAACCTTTACATCAATTTCCTTCTCATATTTCTTAGATCCCTGACTAATCAATTCATCTTGAATTTCTTGCAACGTTTTACCTTTAGTTTCTGGTAAAAAGACTATAGTAATTGGTACAGCTGTAATTATTACCAACGCGTACATCCAATAAGTATACTTTTCAGTCATAAGGTCTATGAAGAATTGATAAGTCGAGGCTGCCAAGAATGAGAATATGGCTGCTAATATACTGCAAATACTCGCAGCTATGCACTTAACGTTAGGTGGAAAAATTTCACCAACTACCGTACTGGGTACTGACAATAAACCTGCACATACAGCTATTTCAAATAAAATAAATGAAGATATCGGTATCCATTGGATTTTATTTGGATCAACGTTTAATTCCAATAATTGGAAATGTATACCCAATGTCGTCAATGCAATCGTTACCGCAAAACTGCATATACACATGAGAAATTTTCTTCCATAGGTATCTATCAGTCTTATCGATAACAATGAACCGAATATACCAGATATAGCAATTATTATAACGACTATGGATGGTTTAATCACTGTTACTTTAGCTGTTTTCAAAATAGTTTCCATATAAAACAATACCGTATTGACACCGCTAAATTGCATGTAGAAAAATAAAACGCCTGTTATTATCAATGCTTTTCTGATATGAGGTAAATTGAATTTTTTCATCGTTTGCCACGTAGTCTCGTTTGATGATGATTCGATAAATTGTTTTAAGTTAGTATATTCTACATCTACATTACAATTTCTGTGATACCATAGAATAGATTTTTTAACTTTATCAATATCTTTGTCGAATATCAAATGATGCGGAGTATCAGGTAACCAGATAAATAATATCATTAATATAGTACTTAAAATCAGATTAACCGAAGAAGATAATAATAATGATAAATAAGAACCCATGATAGATATAAATAACATACCAGATGACATACCAATCATACCAACCACTACCAATGCACCTCGTATATTAGAATCAGCTATTTCACCTAAATATAAGGAAAAACAATTGTAACACATTCCCATATAAAAACCTCCAAAAAATCTAGCCGAGTATAACCAATTGATGTTGTTGGCGATTATTATAAAAATCCAACACATCGATATTGGTATACTACAAAGTACTATCGTTTTTCTACTTCCTAAATAAGTTATAAAAATAGCACCGAGTATTCCACCAATTATTCTTCCGACGTTCATAAACGATATTATCAATGATGCTTCTTGCGTAGTTATTAATATGATCGATTCGCCTGATAATAATTGTGCTATGTAGGGAGATGACCATCCTGCCAATAATCCTATTTGCATTAATAGCAGACCAACTAGAATGATTAGAAAAAAAACAATAGGAAATTAAACAAATTATTCACGATTGATACATTATTGATACGTTAAACATGCATATACCTAATTCGAGATAATTAATAATGGGTGAGAAGTAAAAAAGATTTTATGTGGGTTTTGTGTTCTTTTTTATTTGGACGATTTAAAAAAGGCTCAGAACTTTTTACCTGACCCATTATTATCATGTTGACTGCCATAAGCGATAGTTTTCTAGGAAATCTTTTTCTAATTCACGCGTGACTTTTATACTACGCTGTATTAAATACAATCTCGGTATATAAAGATACTGTGCTAATAGAAAAGTTACATCGTAGTTAAACATTACTACGTACGTAGGGATAATACATTTTTATTCTATGGTGAAGATAATCTATTTTGGAAAATTATTCAAGATTTTTTTGTTTGTTTCTTATCTTCTTATAATGAAAGATAAATAATAGTACGTTAAGAAAGAGATGTTTCATAATATCCATTTAGTTGTAAATCTTTTTTCAAGAACGAATTATCCAAGAAAGTCGACGTTAGATTAGAGAATTATTTCTTTTTTATAGTGTTTTTTTTTTTATTTTTTAATCTTTTTTATTATTTCTTTCCAAATTATTTTTAACAAATTTTTAATATAAACGATAATATAAATAGAATTACGTCAGATTCTGTTTTGAATATTTTGATAAATGCTATCATTGCTCGAGTGATATTCAATATGAAGATAGTATTTTTGTGATATTTCTTACAAGAATTTGTTGCTGAGGAAGAAAACGAACGTTGATATCGAAGAACATGCAATTCAATGTTTACTGAATGGAGTATTTAATACTCTTGGAGAAAAAATTAGAAGAGCTTGCAAATTATGTTATTCAAATAAAACACTTCGATCAAAGACACGAGATTTATAAAAAAAAATCAATGCTTTGCCCAGATTGCTCTGATCAGCCCCAACTTGTTAGTTTAAACTTTTTAAAATTGTTTTTAATAAACTTTTAGAAAAATATAATAATTTCATACTCTGTAAAAATATATTTCGAAATATTTACTAATTTACCTCTCATAAATACTAAAATAAACATCACTTCATAATATGGGTTACATGGCAGTCAACGTTTTAAACAAAATCGTAAATTTCATAAAAGATTTGAAATTAAATGTGTTTTTTTGTTTAACTTACTACCAATTCCACCAATCCATTGAGGCCAGGTAACATTTTTTTTAACATTTTCCTTCTCTGTATCCATATTTATATTCTCGTTGCAATTGTAAGGAAATGTTATCTCATAAAAAACTGACGTTTAAATAACGTAGGATACTTTCAATTCTTTATACCAAAGATTAAATATATATATTTGACTTCAGTTAATTTATATGACAATTCTAGTTCACTTAAGTAATCAATTTCTTTAATATTAATTGATTTATCGTAGAATAAACTCTAATAAATAATATTTCATGAATTAATTAATTTAAAGAAAAAAAAAAGGTATTTTACTTGTATTAATTAATATATTACACTTATATAAATAATTCTCTTAAAAATACTGTAACGTAATATAAATGAATAAATGTCAAACCTTGTGTGTCGGATTTAGCTTTTATTCCGATTAAATAAAAGATTTTATTCATCGACGATGATCTTCTCTATGATTAAAAATGTATTTATTATCAAATTAAATTTATATATATATATTTATTATTAAATAATTCTTGGCTCTTTTCTCGAATTCACATAATTTCTAAACGCACTACTACTCGATAAACTTTCTCTAAATGATGTTCTCCCAACGCTTGCTAGTTTCTTACTGTTCCATCTATGCTCCCTACTTTCTCACAGTCGTCTAATTATTCCGATTGACTCCCCGATATATTCGTTTCTTTCTTCTCGGCTTCCTCCACACTTAAGTCAGCAATATGCATACACACACACACACACACACACACACACATGTACACTCGTATCTGATATCTAATCGAATAAAGGACTGCCTTACATCAACGAAAAAGGAGCCGGTTAAGTATCGGTAATTTTCCCTCCTCCTCTCTCTCACTCTTTGGTTATCTACCATAAAGCATGAAAAAAAAGCATGAAAAAAAATCTAGTGAAGTATAAATTCCATAAAATTTAATAATTATCGCAAATATTAATACATTGTATTGTAGATTACTCTGATAACGAATACGAACTTTTTCTACAAATATAAATTTTTATTTTCATTTTTAGACATTTATATATGTATGTTTGCAAAACTATAACATTACGTGAGGGTATTTATAAATGTTTAGGTTAATCTATCAAAAATTATTTCTATTTCACGTATCATAAATGTGATCAATCAATTCGAGAATATTGAAGGTTTTAAAGTATACGTAATTAATAATCTAAATTTGGATTAATCGTGTGGTGATTTATATTTTAGATTTTTATTCAAATCCTGATTTTTCTTATACTTTTTTATATTTTTTTTTTTAATAAGAAATATTTTAGGCTTTTGTAATTATAACAATTTATTTGTAAAATTATTCTAATCGCTTATTTTTTTTTTAAATATAAGGCCATAGTCATTCATTAGTACAATCTTTTCTCTCATGGAATGAAAATTGTTGGAAATATTAATATATCATTTAATATAGCTTTACTTAATGAGTTTGCACAAATGGTTTAATAATTCGTGGTAAGGTACTTATTTATATTGAGAGAAAGAAAATTTGTTGATAATAAATTGGAGAGTTTCGTCGCGAGCTTCAACGAAAGAAAAGAAAAGAAAATTAAAGATAAAACTTGTATTTTGTTTTGTTCTGTTCAAGACAAACCTTTAGCTCGATCGTAATCGAAATTATTAAACCGAATAAACAATTTTATCAGAATAAATGATTATTATTATATTGTTTAAATATTAGATAACAATATATAATTATTATTATCATCGAAATAGCTTAAACAATTTTGTTTTTTTCAAATATATATTTATATATTGTAATATCATTTTTATTTTATTTTATTTTACATAATATTTTATACAATAATAAAGATATATATAGATTTATTATACATGTGATAACAGAATAAAAAAAAAACGAAGAGTATTTACATTATTTAAGAATAAAAAATAAATAATGTTGAAATTGGGAGATATATAATTGATAGAATATTTTATTTGATTAGTTCTATTTCTTCTGAACCTGCCAATGATTGATTTCTTCTTCCAACGTGACCGTTGTTTCTTATCTCAAGCATAACTTGAATTTCCTTATTTTGTATTTTTTTGTTTTTTTTTTTATACAAAAGATCGTAATTTAATGAAGATATAATCACATATATACGGTAATAAAAAAATAACTTTAGATAAAATTCATTATATAATATCAAATTTAACATACTTTCAATGTCTTTCCTTTAGTCTCGGGTACGTAGAAAGCCGAATAGAAAATAGAGGAAATCATTATAATCGCATAAATCCAAAAGACGTATTGTTCCGTTAATAGGTTAACCATTGGTTGAAAAGTTTTACTAGAGATGAATGCAAAACATGCCGATACAAAACTACCTGTAAAACCTGCTATGGTTTTCAATGTTATTGGAAAAAGTTCGGCAAGTAGAGTACTGGGTACAGGAATTAAACCAATGCAAAACATTGAAAAGATTAATAATGATATTATTGCCAATGGTTGTATAGTTTCAGAATCGTATCCGGATTGTAATAAATAAAAATGTGTTCCAAGCATGATCATACCGATACTGACACTTAAGCTTGAAACTATTAAAAGAAATTTCCTTCCAATACGATCTATGGCGTATATACTTATCCAACCGTTGATAATACCTAATGCAAAAAATATATTAATATTTATTATCTTTTCCAATCGGTCGAATGGAAAAATAAAATGGAGGTCTTAATTGAATATTTACTGGCTAAGCTAACGATTATCACAACCGTAGACGGTGATATCAACGTGACCTTGGCGTTACGTACGATTATTTCCATATAAAAAATAATCGAATTAAGTCCGCTAAATTGCATAAAAAAAAACAGTACGACGATCATCATAAATGCTCGTTGATTTTTGGGTTCTTTCATTAATTTGAGTCTTTCTCGTAAAGTAACCACGTCAGATTCTTTGATAAACATTTCAATGGCATTCATTTCGTCCATAACGTCTGATTTTCTGTGATAAAAACGAATGGATTTGGCTGCATTCTCCATAGAATTACGTCGTATCAAGTAGTATGGTGATTTGGGTAGACACGGGAATGTCAGAACGTAAACTGAAGTAACCAGGAGGCTAATGACACCAAACCACTTGTTCGACATCTGGGGACCCATTATGTTTCCAATCAGAGTACCAATGGGTAGACCATTAATCACTACACCGACTAAGGCACCACGAATATGTGCTGCTGATATTTCACCAATGAATATCGGAAAACAACTAAAGAACATACCCAAAGACGTACCTGTATTTCATTCAAAAGAAATTTATAGGATAGTCAGATGTTGATTTTTGGAGAGTTAATTTAATTGGATTACTTATTTCTTTTTTTCAACATATTTTTAATTATTATGTTTTTTTAGTGTCAGTATTTAATAATAATAATAATAATAATAATAATAATAATAATAATAATAACAATATTTTTAAAATGTCAAATAAGTGGGTACGGTATTACGACTGATTAATTAAATAATAAATAAATATTACAGTATTTAACCTGGTCTATATCACATCTTTATATTATAACCTACATAAAAATAAATATGTTTCTTCCTGACAAAAATACACGTTTATCTATAAAAAAAAATTGACAGAGATGTAAAAATAATTCTGATGAAATTATTGTTTCTATTATAAATATCCTAATTTATTTTACAAAAATACTTATTGAAGAAAATAATCTTTATTTTATATAATAAATGATATCTTTGAATATAATGTTTATACGTTTACCGGCAAAAATTCTGAACAGGTAAAGCCAAGTGGCTGATGTGGCGCATATTACGCAAACCCAACTGATTATCAATGGCAATCCTGCCAGTACTAAAGATATTTTACTACCAAGATATTCCGCAGCCAGTGAACCGCAAACTGCACCGAGTAGTCGTCCCAATGGTAAAGACGAAGCAACCCAAGATGCTTCGGACTCAGTTATTGAAATGCTCGATTCCTTGCTCGTGAATTTGGCCAAGTAAGGGGATGTCCAGCCAGCTACCAGACCTAAGCTCATGGCCAGTATGGTCACTGCGATGGGATTTGACATTTCTCGGTATCGAAGTTGTTAATGTGCTAACGACAGACTAGCTGACACCCTTTTCAATGAATTCAATTGATTTTAACTAACCAGTTACACTTGCTAACCACTGGGGCCACAAATCAATAGCATTCACACGTATTCTTCTCAACATTTTCTCATTTATTTACGATATATAATATCGTTTATAGTGTGTGTGTGTGTGTTTATAACACTTTATTTAATATATCACTAGATTTATATCGATCAATCTCCATATTGTCATTTGTAGCATTTAAACGCTTACGCACGTATGTTACATCGTATCGATATTAATAATCTCGTTGATCTTTTATTTTTTCTTTTCTTTTCTATTCTTTTTTTATTTATTTCGTATTCACAGTTGGCCGTGTTAATCATAGATACTTGTATATTTTCTTTTAAATCGGGTGTAAATTTATTACCAAATGCGCTTTTCTCTTTTTAAATGTTATTTATACGAAAACCTTATCTTGTGCGTAATTATCTGTTATTCTTTTTTGTCTGATACAGGTTAAATGCTTTTATTTAAATCACGCAGATTAAAAAATTTACAATTATACATCTATCTAAATATATAAAGTTTGTAATTTAATTACAATCGTAGCTATATTTATTTCGATACGGTTTTTATTTATTTATTTATTTATTTATTTTAGTTTTATTATTAATTTTATTAAATAAATATATCTATAGACATATCTCGATACTTTACTTTTAGAACGTTCCAATTGTAAAACTCGATCTTTTCACTATTTGTCTTACGAAATAGGAAGTTAAATTTTTGTTTCAATCAATTCGATTCATATTGCCAAAGAGAGAGATATAGAGAGAGAAAGAGAAAGAAACATTTACATTATATATGAATCGTATCTTTTCATTTTCTACCATCTAATATCCTAACGTGTACCATCCAGGTTGCAAAAATGACAACTGTGTAAATAACATTTCCAACTTTACCAATGATTTTATTTCGTTTCAGAGAAACTAATGAAACAATAGAAAAAAATAAGAAATACAAGTTAAATATTATAAAAATACTTTTACATTGTATTAACTTTATTTCAATTATTTATAATTATTGTTATCCATACATGGTGGAGTAGTAGGCAAGGTAAAAGGCTGAGTACGAATGAGAGGAGAGTGGGATAGGAAGAGGGCTTTAAGAAGTTTCCTGTGAGGAGAAACATTTATCGGCTTATAGTTGAAATTAATGATAATTTATCAATGATAAATTAACGTCTATCAGTCGTAGACATCCAACGGTTGTACTCGATAATAAGCATGCCTCGTCAAATTCAATTATACGATTCCCGAGGGTATGTAACCCAATTTGCACGTCATCAAGCCGACGATGAAACTAGTTCGAAGACCTCGGGTGTAAACTGACCACGTATATCAAATATTGAAGTTTCAGGATTGCGCTGGATTGTCCCGAGGGATAGCGAATAACCGTTCAAAGTTCGCTGAGAGATTGAAAGACTATGTATACACATATGTGTATGTGTATGTGTACTTATGTCGTATTGGTTTGCGTATGTTACATATATGTGTTATCTGTACGAGTATACGTATGCGTACGCATACGTGTATATACATATTCATATGCATATCAGTACGCGTATTTGTGCATGCGTGCGTGAGTGTGTGAGAGAAAGAGTAGGGATAATATGTATTTTTTTTTTTATCAATAAATTCAGGTTGCACTTTGTAATATTTTTCTAGTTATGATTTTGAGCCCATTTGATTTTTCTCGATATTTCTCATTTTCTTATTCATTTATTTAGATTTATTGTTACACAGAGTTGAATCGTGTATAACTGTGTACGAGGAGTTCCAGCATGGGGACGGAGTTTGCTATGGAATTTAAACGATAAGGGATGAAATATAAATTCTCACGATCGTTTCATAGAAATTCTTGTTCGTTCTGAGAAATGGATGGATGCAAAAAGGTTTCTTTTTTTTTTTCTTCTTCTTCTTACTAGACTTTATTTCACTGGTATCACTCGTCTTATAACTTTCTTCTCGTGGAAATGTCTTCTTAAAAAAAAATGGGATGAAATGTGAAAGGAAAATAATGTTTAAAGGTGTTTTTATTTTTCTATTCTTCTTTGCAAGCTTGTATACTTGTACAAATAGTAATATAAATTCGTTATTATTTATCTGAGATGATTTTCTATTGATCTTGCAATTAAATCGATATTTGATTTATTGATTAAAATATTAGAGTTAGGAATTGTTAATAAAAGATTAAGAAATATATGAAAAAGAAAGAAAAGTAATGGATAGAAGTAAAGAAGGGAAGAAACGTTATGGTATTCTCATGGGGTATTAGAGATAGAGAAATAAATTCTATGGGGTGTGGGAAATCACTGCAATTAGGATGGAATAATAGTCATTTGTATGCATACAATAACTCGATACTTAATGAGTAAGATATAAATGTTTCATTTTTTTCCTTTTTATCTGTTTTATCTCTTGGTAGGTTATTTTACACTTATCTTAATCTAACGAGAATAACTATTCGTTAAGAATCTTGTTGCAGTGATTTTGATAAAATTTGTTAAAATAATTTATTTTTATAATTTATTTTTATTTCGTGTATATTAACTTTGGTTATCAATGTTTTTATTTTTTTAATCTAAAAATCAAATTCCACCAATTCGCTGCGTTATAAAATAATTGTCGAAAAAATTAAATTCGAATGGAAAATAGTCGAGAAATCGTTTTCTTCTTTTTTTTTTTTTCTTTTAATATACTATAATTGGTAAAATAAAATAAAATATTTCCATAGAATTTGAATGAACCGCTTGATAAAAAAGCGTCCTACCGTATAAGGTAATTAGTACGTAGTTTGTATCACAGATGGCATGCATAAATGAATCACTCTTATCAGAAATAACGGAGACTTCTGATTGGTCAATTCTCGTGTATTTCCTTCGTAAGCATATTTCAAACGTATTTTAGTCAAATTAGTCCGGTGTACTCCATTTTGCAAAGTGCGGATTAATTTGCAAATATCGCGATAATGTCTCGTATTCTTTATTCATTTTCGTAAAAAGTGTTTTAAAATGTATCCATTTAGTGGTTTATCAAAGTGAAGTGTGATGCGTAGAAAATATTTATGAAAATCCGATTGGAGATGACGAGATTGCTAAAAGTTATAAAGGTGAGGGTTTATCGAATTTTCTTGAGTTTCTTTTTCATTTCTTTGAATATTACATGAATTTTATCGAATATAAATTAATTTATTGTCGATAATTATATATTAGGTTTTGAAAAAATAATAAAAAAAAATAATAATAATATAAAATAAAATAAATATATATTGTAGGTTGGTGGAAAAGAAATGTCGGATTCTCTCATTGAATTGTGGCCAAAATTGCGACATTTCTTTTCCACCAACCTACAATACATATTTATTTTATTTTATATTATTATTTTTGGTTGGTGGAAAAAAAATGTCGGATTCTCCCATTGAATTGTGACCAAAAATGCGACATTACTTTTCCACCAACCTACAATATATATATATTTTTGTTTATACATATATTTATATATTTTTTATATATATAAGGATTATTATATAAATAATGAAGATTTTTTTCCTCAAAAATAAAAATATATATTAAATAAATCTATTTTTGTATTTATTCTCTTTCGATATCGATTTTGTTTGAAAGAAACAGTGAACGATCGATAATTAAGGTGGCTGGGGTGGAAAGGGTAAGAGGATGGTGGTAGAAGAAAAGGTTAAAAAGGAAAGTATAGATGTTAAAGCATCGATGCTGAGTAGTTACGAGAGGACAAATATATGAACCAGAAGCTTACCGAACGTTGTGTGTCATTAAATCGTGAGAAACTTTTGCGAACGAACGTCGTGAAATTCGGCCATGAGTTTACAGGGACGAACGTAATCTGGACTGACTCGTTAGAACTTGTTCCGGTACTGTTTCGTTCTATGTAATTCCCTAGTCCGAGTTGGGGCTCGGTCATTTTCTCATTCGCGAATTACCTAACTTCTCCTATACATATACACACACACACACACACACACATACACAGAGACTATTCAAAAATCACGCATGGTATAAAATACAAATGTTTAAATACAATTGCGAAAAACTTGTTTCTTTTTCTTTCTTCAACAATTCGAAATTTCGCGTTGCGTTGTTCGAAGGAAGAAAAAAAAAAATATCAATTTTTTTCCTATGAAATTATTTTGATTAATTATCGAGCTTTTCTTTGGGGTGAGAGAGTAAGGTGGGGGGGGGGCTGGACTTCGTTATATTATTCCGTTTGAATATTTATATATTCCCTCGCGATTATTTTTCGAATTGTAAAAGTTAGTTGGATATAATTGGGTAGGATATTTGCGTTAAATGATTCCCGAACGAGACTAGCACGTCAATGTTACCGATACTCATCCTCTCATTCCTTCCCTCATCCCTTCACACCTCGATTGGAATATTTATAAATATTTTTCAAAGTTGATTATAGTTTAATCTATATTTCGAGTTACTACTTTTTATAGGATATTTTGTAGTAAATCGAAATAGGAATAACTTTTAAAGTAGAAATCTGATTGAACTCTATGAAATATACAATCGTTAACAGGAAAATAGCTTGCATTATTTGTTATAGTGATTAGAGAAGTATCAAATGCCGAGTTGATCAAACATGAAAGATAAAGAGAAAAAGAGAGAGAGAGAGAGCATTAACAATGCAATTTTGATCAGGATTTTATTCGAAATATAGAATTTGATTTAATGTCTGTTCACACATATATACACAGGATATTATAGATTTGAATTAATCAACAATTCTATTGATGAATATTTTTATTTAAATCTTAAATTAAATTAATTGTATCTGTATATTTTGGTACAAGGGTATCTGGATTTAAATTAATTAATCAATATATGCACTTTTGATCAGTATTTTATCTCTAAAACTTGAACTCAAAATATTGAATATCTGAATCTAAATTTAAATGATTTATTCAAAAATATTTTAATATCTTATTGATTTTATATAAACAATGAATTATTTGAAATAAATATTGTTAATTGTTATGTGTTACGTGAGATAAATATGATATATAGGTGTGATACAAAAGTAAGAAGACATGTTTGAATTTCGTGGGATACCTAGAATCGATTTTCGTTTTCTTTTTTTTCTTATGTTGGTACACTCATCCCGAACATATGTTCACAGTTTCAGCTATATAGCATTTTTAATTTGTTTATGGGAAGCATAAAAATTAGAAGTGTTTTGGGTATTCGGTGATTTTCTGTTGTCGACAAAAAATGGAGCAAAGAATTAGCATGAAATTTGGTCTAAAAAATGGAATTAAGTGCTCGAAAGCACTTGAAATGTTGACAGTGGTATACGGTGAGTGTACTCTGAGTAAAGAAAATGTTTATAAGTAGTACAAGCTCTTCCAAGAAGACCGAGAAGATGTTAATGACGACCCTCGCCCTGGACACCCCAAGCGCGTCAAAAACTGATGAAAACGTTGAAGAAATGAAGAAAATAGTGTCGAAGAATCGTCGAATCACCATTAGAGAAGTTGCCGATGATGTTGGCACCACGTTTGGTTCGTAGCAAGCAATTTCGACGGATGTTTTGGGAAT
Source organism: Mischocyttarus mexicanus (assembly GCA_023678845.1). Classification (NCBI taxonomy): domain Eukaryota; kingdom Metazoa; phylum Arthropoda; class Insecta; order Hymenoptera; family Vespidae; genus Mischocyttarus; species Mischocyttarus mexicanus. The sequence continues at coordinate 545,448 of JACGTP010000063.1, read as the reverse complement.
GAGACGCGTGTCAGCGCAGTTTGTTCCGAAACTGCTTAATTTTGACCGGAAGAATCTTCGCACGTGCATCGTTTAGGAGCTGTTGAATGACGTCAATGATAATCCTGATTTTCTCAAAAGGGTCATAACTGGTGACGAATCATGGGTATATGATTATGACGTCGAAACCAAAGCCATTTTTTTTCGATAGCAGAAAATCACTGAACACACAAAACACTTGTAACCTTTATGCCTCTCACAAACGAACAAAAAATGCTATACAACTGAAACTATGAACATATGTTCGGGATGAGTCTACCAACATAAGAAAAAAAAAGAAAACGAAAATTGTCTGTAGGTATCCCTCGAAATTCAAACAAGTCACCGTACTTTTTGATCACACCTCGTATATATATTTATTACTAGATATTTCATAGAAGAATATTATTATTACAAGCGAACATAAATTGTAAGAAATATTGTTATAGCTTTTTAACTAGAGTACCTACAGTGAATCTTTTTATCGATATTTCAATAAATTATAATACTTTAATATTTAACTAGGAATAATTCATCGAACAATTTATAATTTGCATTCGTTTTATTTTCAAAGTTGCATTCTTTTTAACAATTATTTTCTTTCTTTTTGTTCTAGTTTATTTAACATCTTTTCTTCTAATTGATTTGAATTCGTACGAGAAGAAAAAAATAAGGAAAAAAAAAGAAAATTATAGGTCATCGAATAAAACTTTTAGGAAAGTTTCTTTTTTATAATAGAAATTTAGCAAAACTTTTGTTATACTTTTGGTAATAATTATTCATTCTACTTACACGTCGACACACTTTATCACCACCTTTTCTCTGTGGATAAACTCGGCATGAAGCCAAAACGAGAGAAGAGTATCTTTGAATGAAAAAGAAGAAAAGTTATCGAGGCTCGTTTTATTCGGTCGTTTAGCAAAAGCGTGAACGAGTCTGACGTTGATCGAATGCGAATACTGATTTAGAGATTTGCATGTATAACATATTCGAAGTTCTGGTAACTTTAGTTGGTGTAGGGTTCATTATAGGATCGTTCCTGCCTTCATCTGAATTTCTAGACTGACAGCATATGTCTCTACATATCCGAAGTTATTCTTTATTTCTCTGTATTAACTATTCTCATTATTAGTTTAATATTTATTTAAGATTTTTGTTTTAATTTATATTCTAAAATATTAATGTCGAATAATATAATTAACACATGCACGCGATAGGTAACATATTAATTGAATAATACATATATACAATTAGATAAATTATTTACAGAATTACTAACAGGATTATTATTATATTAAATAATTGATTTTTATAATTGCAAGGAAAAAATTCTTTTACACCTAGAAACTTATTTTAGAGTATATTTAGTTAATACATTTTTAAATTGATATATATATTTATATTTTATTTTACAGAAAAATATTTTATTCCAAAAGAAAGATCAGTCTTACGAGAGAGTATTTGCATAATGCACACGCAAGAATTATTTTTTTACTTCTAAGTAGTACTTCATTGAGTCCTCTTTTTCGTCTTTAGAATAAGAAGCAATTAAAATGAGAAAGAGAAAAAAAGTATTTTAAAAATAATTTTAATAGTTATTGATAATAATTAATTATTTAAATAATTAACAAATCATTTGAATCAAACAGAAATTTTATTTCATATATATTATTAAACTATTTATTTAACAAAATACAATACTTATAACCACCATAAATATTATAAATAAATAATATACGTTGCCAATCACAACGTACAAATAATAAGAAAAAAAAAAATAAAAAGAAAATATAATTAATGAAAATAATATTCGATTTTTTGTTGAGGTATTTTAATAAAATAGAGTATATAAATAATTTTTTCGAACAAAAAAAGAAGATAAGAAAAAAGAAACAGTAGATCAAAAATAAATGTAAGCGAAAGAAAACTTGATAAGTTTTCGTAAGAATGAAGAAGCTTGCAGGAGTATAGAAGGTGAGAGGAGGATGATAGTTGGGAAGGGAAAAGGAAAGGAGGTAGAAAGGGACACGGGGTGAGTCGATGTAGTGGGGGTAAGGCTTCGGGGGTGGTAAAGGGGCGATTCCGTGGCAGTCGGCGAACCGAAGCCGTTCTGTACGGGTGTCGTATCCTCGTTGTCGTCGTCATCGTCGTTGTCATAGTAGTATTCGCGTTATTTCCCACGATGCATTTTCTTCTTAATCATCTCTTTTCGCGATGAAGATTAAAGGAACAAGTAATAACCAGAAATGTCCATTTTTAATCTTAACCAAGAAGAATCACAACTACAACGACAACAACAACAACAACAAAAACAACAACAACGAGAACGTTTTTGCACTTTACCATCTTATTCCTTTGTCATCGTCTAAAATTATCAGAAGAAAGTAAAAGAAGAATACATTCGTCTTCGTGATTTTTGTCAGACTATTTTTACTGTCCTTGGTTTATTTTTCGTTAATTTTTGTAGTTTTTTTTTTGCAATAATTTCTTTTCATTTAATAGTTAATAATTGTAGCCTAAACAAGATGAAGAAATTAATTAATCTAAAAGTAAGAGAATCAGGAAGGGATGGGAATGAATAATAGAAAATTATAATAAAGGATTTATTATTCGTATATTAAAATAAATGAAGAAGATCGAGAGATAATAATATATATATATATTTATAGTGAAAATTATATTCACATATTATTCATATGTTAAATAATATATGAAGAGAGAAGAGGGTTTGAGATAATAGAAAAAATTATAATGAGAAATAAAGAAAGATAAAAAAACAGAGGAAAAAAAGTATTATAATTACTTCCAAAGTATGACGTTTCAAGTAGTTTGATTTAATTTGATCATCATCATCATCATCATCATCATCATCATCATCATCGTACATGCGTGTATGTGTGTTATCAAAGTGCATCAAGAAGAAGAAGAAGAATAAAAATAAGAATAAGACATGTGAATAATATCATTCGGTAGATGCTTTAGAAAATTTACCAAAAGAAATAAATAATTAAATAAATAAATAAATAAAATAAATAAAAGTGACCCTTTTTTTTTCGGTGTTAGTTGTCCCCTTGTCGTCATCTTTCGTGGATAAAATATAGTAGAAGAGGGATATGAAGAAAGAGAGTACAGGGTGGTGTGTAGATTAAGAGTGTATAATATGATGCGGAATGGAAAAGGGAAAGGGAAAGGGAATGGGAACGGGGTAAAGGGACTGGGAAGGTGATATCCTACATTAAACGCTTTTAATCATTAACTTCGTCGGGTTGAGAGCTAAAAGCTCCCACCAGGAATTACGGTATAAAATAGTTTTCCCTGAAAAGCTGAATTCGAGTTACTAGGTAGGAAAAGAGAGAAAAAAAGAATAGGGAGAAAAAGCAAGTAGGAGAAAGAGAAAGAAAGAGAGAAAGAAAGAGAGAGAAAAGGAAAGATAAATACAATGCTTCGATACGTGTTACACACGATGAACCACCACCCATGGTAGCTTTCGGTGTGAAAAGTTCCTTCTTTTCCCCTAAGTGTGATATCATCTATATATGTATTACGAATATATATATATATATATACATTTATATACTTATATAATTATATAGGTATTATGTAACGATAGACGGATAATAATTAACGGACTTGGAATAATTAGGGAACATTTTAAAACTCTTCAACGTTTAATAATTATTTCACTGAGCTTACTCTCTAATTACTTACTTAACACATTCACACACACACACACACACACATACAATTCCCATATTTCTTCTCTCTCTCTCTCTCTTACTTTCTTTTATTTTTTTATTAATATTTTTAATTTAATTTTCTTTTAAATCAAACGAAATGTTACATATCGTAGGTATACTTTCTCTGTAATTCGTTTACGAAATTTAGTTTAGATCGGATAGATTAATTATTATTAAACTAATCTCGAGACTATAACATTTTTTTTTTATTATCAATTATTATAAAGAAAAATCGTTGATTAAAGCGTGAAATAATGCAATTATTATTTCCGAACGTTAAAATGTTTCTCTGTATTTTTCCTTTCTCTTTTGACTGTGCTTGCGTTGTGTGAGTTTCTCTCGGTTTATCTCGCGGGATCGTTTCCCACCAATACCTTTTGATGAAAAATTTATGTCGAGGGGTAGGTAGGAGGGGAAACCCGAGAGAGAAATTGGGAGATAGAAATTTTCAAATATATTCTTCTCACCTATTTTTTTATTAATAGGAAATTTAACGTCAACGTGTATAATACAACACTAAGTGCTTATTAATTATTATTATTCCTCTTCGTTGTTTTTTAAACTCGACCTTTTAAATTCTGATAATCTTTGAGTCAGACTTCAAACGAAAAGAAAAAGAATAGAAGAAAATCAAAAATTGCATCGTTATATCTGAAAACATGGAAATATAAATTAAATTGATTACACATAACAGTATTTATAAAAGATAATAATCACCGATTGGTTTCTATCGAAATTATATCATCGTGTTAATGTTAACACCCGGTTACATGAATTATTGATTTTAATATACCAACATACCAATACTTTTTTGGATAACAATTTTTACGTATAAAACTAAACAAAAAATGAAACATTCGAGAAGAAAAATCTAATTTAATTAAGTTTATACCATTTCAATTTCAAATTGGGACTAAACAGTTTCAAATTGAGACAAAACATGTTAAAAACTATGTTGTTTAATCCTAATTTGAAGTTGAATGGCATAGTTTTTTTGACACATCGTAAAATACAATTTTAATTTAAACGTTGTAATGTCATCGCGTTATTTAGCAATGCATAAAATTAGATAGATAGATAGATAGATAAATAGATAGATAGATAGAATTGTATGTACTATAAACAACAAATTGGAATAATAATTGAAACTAGAACAGATCTGGTCGTTCATAATTACAAGGATTTCCTCGAATTCGAATGATCATGATCCTTATGATCGTTGACGCATATTACACAGATGTTGAACATAACAGATTTCGAGACGTCATTTGCAACTAACGACAATGATTAACAGTATTCATCATAGGTTACCCTAAACGATCTTAATCATACGTTCGTTATTATTCATCTTGTTTAATCATAATTCATTCAATTACTCTTTCTCTCTCTTTCTATATATATTTCATTTTATCTATCATTCACTCCGTTCACTGATTCTTCCTCTTCAGGATTATCGATTTTTCAAAAGAATAAAAAAACGAATCGTTTCGTTAACTCGTAAATTCGCTGATCGAAGCACGATCGAGATAACGCGTGTTTCGTTCGTTCGTTCGTTCGTTCATTCGTTCATTCGTTTATTCGTTCATTCGTTGCTTGGTTCGTTCGTTCATTCGTTCATTCGTCGGTCTGAAAATTTGAGTTAGGAAGAAGGAATGCTGACGTTTTAAAAAGCCACGTCCTTTGGAAACCCATTGATAAGCGCGTGCAAATCGATCGCGTGCCAAGTGCAGTTTCGACGGCCACGTGTACATCTCTCCCTCTCTTTCCCCCCTTTACTCTCTCTCTCTCTTTCGTTCTTTCTCTCTTTGATACCGGGCCAGCATCTATACGATGATTTCCCGTCGACCGCATCCGTTTCTCACAAACGAATGTTTGTTTCGTTCATTTTTACGAAAATAGAAATTCTTTTTTCGGACGAGATTTTTATTCTCTCTTCATAGATTTCTTGGAGTTTTTATTTTCATCTTTTATCTCTCTCTCTTTCTCTCTCTTCTACTCTTTTTCTTTTTTGGCTTTTTTTCTTTTTCGATTACTCACGATCAAAGTAAACAAAATAAAACAAGATATTAGAAATATTTCTTTAATTTAATTATTTTTTATTATTTCATTTGTTTGTGTATAATAAATTTAATTCACGTATCATATTTTTAATCGTTTATTTATAATTAAGATAAATTTCGTATATCAAAGTGAGATCTATTTTTCGTGCCATTTCTCATTTTCTCATTGCGTGTTAGAGACTTGCTCGTAGATCGAATTAGGTTTTTCTCCACGCAAACGTTTCATTTATTTATTTATTTATTTATTTTATTTTATTTTATTTTTCATATAAAAATTATCTTCCTAAAATATTCATTTTGTTCTCAGATTTTTCCGAATAGTACGTTTTATATTTTGTTTTTATTTCCTGTCTTATCTTTAGTTAAATTGGGATAAGATAATAAGATATTTTGCGTTATTATCATTCTTCATAAATTATTTAAATAATATGCATTACATGTCCACGTGTATTTCCTTCCTTCACTTTCTTTCTTTCTTTCTTTTTATTTTAATCTCTTTTCTTTTTTGTTTTGTTTTGTTTCTTTAATATGAGCATCGATACGTCGATGTTTTCCTATCGACTGCATTTGTATCTCAACACGACGCGAAGGTTTCGTTCATTTTCTGATATAGAAAAATTCTTTCCAACGAGAGATTTCAATTCTCTACGTAAATTCAAGATGAGAAAAATTCTCTCCCGTTTTTCTTCTTTTTTTCTTTATTTTACAATTTTTTCCCGTTTCTTATTATTATTCTTTCTCTGGGAAGAAGAGAAATAATAATAAGATTTTGTTAAAATAAAAATCAAAACTAAAGGAATAAATTCTTTGCTTAAACTGTTACCCTTTTTTGATTTTTTTTTATAAACAATCGATAGTTTAAATAAAATAACATCGGAGTATTCGAAAGCATCGATTTCATAGAATTAGAATCTTATTTAACTTAAAAATAAAATAAAATAAAATTAAATTAAAAACACACGATTAAGTCATTTACAATGCAACGATATTAAATGTTTCATATTTTTTTCTTTCAATAATTAAATCCAGAAAGTAGTAAACCAACAAAAAATAAACTTTCATTAAATTGAAATATAATCATTGATTGATTGATTTATTTATTCCTGTGCAAAAGAACAAATCTTTCTTTATTTTATATTTTATTGTTGAATTATTAGAGACTAAAAACAGGGTGGATAAATACGAGCAAATAAGAATAATTAAAGTTAACGAAAGATAACAGAATTCAAGAAAGAAGAAAAAGAAGAATAAGAAGAAGAATAAGAAAACTTGAAATCGTTATCGAAAACCTACCAAAGTGGAGAGACAGACAGACAGATAGAAAGAAAGAAAGAAAATCTAAAAAGAAAGATATAGAAAAAGATTAGAAATAGGTGATAGTGGATCGAGGGGATGTTAGGGATACATTTGAAAGGTAGTGGAAGGATATCGAAAGAGAAGGATTGGAACGATATCCTGACGATATCGGAATCGATAAAAGTTCCTCAAATCTTCGTTTCAAGAAAGAATTGATACGACGTTTGGATGATAGAACATTTTTCTTTCTTATCTACGTCATCGTCATCGTCATCGTCAATTTTCCTCATACAACGATGATCTTTTTCCTCAACGAAAATAACTTTGAAAGATTAGAAAGAAAATCCTACTTTGGTTAAACAGTTCTCCCATTTGTTGTATTTTTGTGGTGCAACTCGTGATTATTACTAGAACCAAAAAAAAAAACAAATAAAACTATACATTATTTATCAATCTGAACATTTTATATATATATTCGTGTGGTATATCATTTATACACGTGTGAGAAAACTTACACACGTAGAAACTAAATCCAATCGAATGATATCAAAATCGATCTGTCGAATATAGTTCGGTTTATCTCGAATATTATTCGTATTTTCTCGAGAGTAGTAACCAGAGTTGAAGTCAAGTAAAGTCAGTTCAGTTTGTGTGAGTTTAGTTTAGTTTGATACAACAGTGCCACCCCTCCCCCCTCTCCCCCTACTCTTATTCCTACTCTACCTTCCCTTGGGACACAATGTGTTTTAGATTTAACGGAAGAAATATTGGACAAATATGCGTTGTTATATTTACAGAATTAGGATAGTTTTCGATATAATTCAAAAATGATCAAATATGAATACAATACTAGATTTATTTATCCTTCAATCGTTGATCTTTTTTTAAATTTATTTTTTATAAACGAGATTTTTGTTGGTGAATAAACATACGTGACAGAGTGTTTATATATGTTTTTTCTTTATCGGTGTGTACGTGTATATACCAGAAAACGTTAAAGCATTTTTCTTATTGTATTTACGTTATTCTTGGATCTTGTTTATTTCAAACAGTGTAAATTGTATCTTTCCACGGTGACAGTATAATTAAAACTAATTAACTAACTAAATAGGATAGTTCAGTGTGTGTTAGAATTTTGTCGGAGTGTATTGGAAAATAGGATATAAAGTGAAGAAAGAAGTGAAATAAAGATAACACGGGTGAAACGTTTGTAACGAAGAATTCCAGGATAAATTGTTAATTAGCAAACATGTATGCGCATGTTCACGGTGACAACGGCATGTGCTGTTACGTGTCGCCGGTACTTCTCGAACGTTACCGTAAGTTTTACGCTATTGTGGTATTTTACAACATTATGCTTTACTATTAATTATGCTTTACTATTATAAATAGATATATATATATATATAATAACGAATTAATTTAAATACATTTAATTGTCTGATAAATTCGTTTGGGTGAGTGGAGGGTCTTGGTTTTATTTTTATTTTTATTCCATGTAAATTATACGCCAGGATAAAAATCGTACGAATTTATTGAACGATTAAATAATTAAAATATTGTAGCAAATAATGTTCCATTATTTATGTATCGTGAAACCAAAAGGAATATAAATATTTTAAATACCAATTAATAATGTTAATGTTACTAATATTCTTTCGAAGTTACGCGTGTTTTATAAAAGATTCTATGAAAAATAAAATTTATATATAACGAAGAAAGTATACTCTTAATTATAGTTTCTATTTATTCGGTGAATATTTTTAGATATCCGAAAGATGTGTTAAACGGTAAATAAAGTGAATATTATATTCCAAGATATAAAATAATTATTCAGCGATTATTATATAATATGTAATTAAATATTGATTTGTTTTTTGTCTTTTTTTTCAACTTAACATACCGACTGAATTGTTATTATATTAATCGATATAATACACTGACCACTTACATATTAAATATTGATATTCTGTTATAAATACCGAACTACCACTCATTTAATATACTATGCTTGACCAATGAACAGAAATCGTAATGTTTACATCGAATAATTATATTTAAATATATAAATTCATTAAAAGATGATCTATATATATATAAAAGTGAATATATCAGAGCTTTTAACGTAATCAATTCATATTTATTCGACATCTCGTTTAATCTACTTTCGAATAATCTGACATACGTAACGGTATCCTCTCTTCATTCTATGATTTCTAACAGAAAGAAATGAAAAGCTGGAATAAAAAAAAAGAGAAAAGAGTGAGAAAGGAATGGAAATGAAAAAATGGAAGATGGGTTGTATGGGTGTGTGGGTGAGGAGAAGAATTTGAACGTTGATTAGCGAACGATCGAAAGTCATTCTGAATGGAGGTAAAATTGGTTAGTTAGGATGACGGTTTTTCTGGTCGTATCGTTTCGGTGGATAGAGGGAGGATGCTCGTTAAAGCTTGTTCTTAGGGTGGCCTCTGATCATCGAGAACAAGAGCCCCACTACAAGCCGAACTAACACGTTGGAATTATCGTGGTTTCGCGTTACGGTCTAACAGTACCATCTACCACCTTCCTACCCTTTCACTTCTGTACCTGAGAGAAACAGAGAGAAACAGAAAGAGAGTGTGTGTGTGTGTGTGTGTGTGTGTATGTGTGTGTGTGTGTGTGTGAGATTGTAGGTTGGTAGGTGGATTGCACACACCCGGTATGACTCCTGCTGGGTCATTCCAACTGTCGTGGACAGAAAAGAGATTAATTAGTTACCGTTAAAACACGTTTCGCAATCCTCTGGAGAATTTACTGTCTCTCTTTCTCTCTTTCTCTCTTTCTCTTTCTCTTACTTTTCCTCTTTTTCTAATTTTCTAATTTTTTCTTTCCCTCGTTTTAATTTCTTTTCTACTTTCTGTTACTCTAACAATAAGTCGATTTATTTCTACTGGTATTGTTATTTTATTTTNATTATAATATGGTAAAAGATATTTGAGGTATTTTTTATATTAGTGTTGAACGTTTTATCGAATATTCGTTAAACCTTGAACAGTATTCGAGTAATATACTATATATCAAGATAGAATTTAGGTACCTATGGTTCTTAGATACCTAAACTATACCCAAGTTGTCGGTAATTGTCTTAGTTTAGTTAGAAATTTTGTTTCTCATGTAAGTAACAAGATATTATTACTCGCAAGAAAATTCTGTATTAAATGGAATTGGAATCGTAATCAATAATGATAATAATACTTTTAATAAGACAAATTGGTACATTTATTTACCAAATATAATTCGTTGTTAATATTTATTACGTGAAATCGTTTTTTTTTTAAACAAAATTGGATTCGCGTCAATAAAAATTCCATCAGAAAAAAAAAGAAAGGGGAAATCGGGTAGTTGTTTGAAATCGACCAACAACAACAGCAACGAAATTTTATTGAAAATTTTATTTGTTGTATATTTTTAATTGCACATAAAATTGGCGTGTAAATGGTAAAAAGCTATTCTATCGAAAAATCCTGTTTTTTTTTTGTTTTTGTTTTCATACGCGTACGAAAATCACATGATTTGCTTGCTTAACAAAACTCTACTCGTTTGTAAAATATTTTTCACGTTGTATAGAAAGATCACGCGTTAAATTTTATTTGAAACGTAATCCATAATAATCCATTTAAAACGTGTTGTAAATAATCGTAAAATAATAAAAAAAAAAGATAAAATATAGGTCGATAAAAGTAACACGAGAAAGTATTTGCTCGAAGTTTACAAGAATACATACGTACGTAAGTTTAGATGATTCTAATACTAATCGATAAAAGAAAAATCCTTTTTTTCTTTTTTATTTTACTCTCTCTCTTTTTTTTCTTCTTTAAAACGTGTCGGAAAGCTCGAAAAGCTGTAGGTTAAAATTAGAGGAATCCGCTCTCGAATTCTCTCTCTTCTGAGATGAAAGTGGTTTGGGTCGTTGGAAGAAGAACGATTGGAAGATCATTGCCAGAAAATGGTTTGTAAAAGGGGTAGTAGAGAAAGAGAATCCTAGAGATAGAATCGGTAGGGGGAGGGAGGGGGGGAGGGGAGAGGGTGAGGGAAAGATAAAGGGAGAAAGAAAACCGTTAGTGGAATTACTTGGCAGTAGAATAGTAGTACCACCCTACACCCCTCCTGCCACCCTTCTTCCCCCCACGAACGTTCGTGAACAACAGAACGGTCTTTTTCTACTTGGCAAGCACTTGTCCTCTTCTTCCGTGAAATAAAACGTCTAACATAAGAGCATATCACGCTAACAGACCTTACCTAGGATCGCAAAGAGAATGTTCAAAGATTTTTTTTTTTTCTTCAAAATAAAAAGCTTATCTCGTTGAATTATATTTATAATTCATTATAATAATCTATCTATCTTTTAGTTAATTCTATTTAATATCTCTTACAATAATAATAATAATAATAATGATTATTGAATTAATTAAGGAATAAATATTCGGTAATGTGTTATAGTGTTTGAGAGAAATATGATTTTACAACATGTATATTAATTAACGCTGGAATAGATGAGATATATGAGGAGAGGAGAGAGAGAGAGAGAGAAGGATGAGAATAAGAATTTGTTTTATTATAATTTAATGATGAATAATTAAATCGAAAATGATGGTACAGGTATATGTGTATGCATGTTATGTGTACGATGTATTGAATTACTTAAGATATTAAATGCATAGTAGTTCATTAGAATAATTATCTCTCTCTCTCTCTCTCTCTCTCTCTCTCTTACTCTCTTTGTATTATATATATTTCCTATTATAAGATTTAACAGCAGGTATATGGACCATTTATTTTGAAAGTGGTGTAAGTCCTTTTTTAGGACCGATGAAATAAAACCAATTTTTGTTCTCTTTTTTTCTCTCTCTCTCTCTCTTGTTTTTTTACTCGAAGCTACGTGTACAGAGTGTCTAAAAAAAAAATAAAATAAAAAAGGAATAAAAGGATTGAAAAATATCGAGAAATCAAAAATATTTTGCTGGCAGCGAATGACGAATTATTATTTTCTTTTTTTTTTTTCTTTTTTTTGTCATTTTTTTTTTATTTCATTTCAATTTTTTTTCTCCTCCCCTGTTGTCGAGATCCACTCCAGTTAAAAACGATCTATCTGAAATCGAGATTAAAAAAAAAAAGAAATTACAAAATGGTTTATTTGTGTTACCAAAAAAAAATACAGGTCGTTGACTATAGTCGATATTAAACTACCTTCAATTTTTTTTTACGAAATATTTTATTCGTAATTTGTGATAAAATTTTTTTAATATGAAAATAATTAGAATTGCCAATTAAAAACTAAACGTATTTCTTTTTTTTTTATCATTGTATTCAATGTACACGTAGCACGTTTGAGAAATGATTTATTACAAATATCGTTCGTATAAATAATATACACGATTTGTAATAACAATTTTTCTGTAATTAACATTAACATACACGTAAATTTGTGTAGAAAAATTGTTCAGTTTAAAATTATCTATCGTGTTAATAGTCGAGAAAAAAATAATAATCCGTGAACCTATTTTACACGAATAATCCTATCAAGAATAATAAATGCATATGCACACATACATACACACATACATACATACATACATACCATTACACGCGTATTATTAAATAAATATTACTCAATATATAAAAATATACGTATTTATTCGTTTTCGATATCTAGAATAAAAACGATTCTACGTAGTACGAGGTGTAGTGGGTGGGTTGGGTGAGGTTGGGGAAGAGATGGTAGTCGTTCGAATAAATCAAAAATGAAGAATGTTCTCTATCGTGTGGCACCGTAGGTGAGAAACACGAAACGAGGATTAAGTTCATTAAATTATAACTGCTCCGGTAGTGTCTTTGTTACCACCTGTACGACACGAGGAGGAGGGTACGTCGCGTTGCGAGTAGAAAAATGGGGATAAATTGGATAGGGATGTTGCACATGTAAACTATGTATATATGTATATGATGAGTAAAATATATACTGGGTGTGTAGATGGTTATACTACCATTCTCCCTGCTAAAGTGAACCTTCGTGTTGGATAAATGGATAAAGGGACGAGGATCTAGGACCACGTGTATGTTGTAGAGAGAATACGAGATTGATAGAAGATGATAGTGTATGTATTAGAATGTGTGTATCAGAGAGAAAGAGAGAGTGAGAGTGTGAGAGTGTTAGAGAGAGATAAATAAATGGATGGATGGATGGATGGATGAAACGAGATGGAAAGATGGGAAGAAAGAGTCAATCGGTGTGAGTAGTACCTATTGGAAAATCATATTTTAATTTCAACTTCTTCGACTAGACGACCATTTTCCATCGTTTCAAAGTCAATTTCCACTTCCTCCCTCTCTCTCCCACCCTCTCTCTCTCTCTCTCTCTCTCTTTAACTCATTTTCTTTTGTCACGTTAATGAGAGAGTAACACGTTGAATTCTTTCTTTTTTTTTATTTCTTTTCTTCAGTGTATCGATCAAAGGTGGAAGGAAGAAAGCATGAGAGAGAGAAAGAGAAAGAGATGGGAATCTCAGTGTGTGAGAGAAAAAAGTGTTCGTCACAGGTTTGTTGGGGTAGATATTGGGTAAAATTAATGTAACTTTGAAGAGGCTTAAACGTAGTTTAAGTTCAGTTTTACGCATATGCTTTCGTTGAAAAGCGATCATAATTTAGGGAGCTCAGGTTGGTTATCACCCACCTTCCCCCGTCTCTCACTGTTACTTACTTTAAAGGGAAAGGATATGACGATAAAGGAAACGTTACACCCGTTATTTTCGTCGTTCATTAGCGCGCGTGTGCTGCTGACACAGTTCGTATGCAATAATTAAAGGGTGTCTCCCTTGTGTTCGTCTAATTAAAGCGAGCTAATTACCAGCTGAATTATAGGACTTGCATAACACAACCGGTCTTCTCGCACCTTGGAAAAAACACTTTCTTATTCTTCTTCTTCTTCTTCTTCTTCTTCTTCTCCTTTTGCTTTTGCTTCCTCTTCCTTCTCTTCTTCATGTTCGTCTATTTTCTTATTTCATCCTCATTTTTATCTTATAATTTTATTATTTTCTTTATTTTTATTTCTTATTAAGCTGATGTTATTTTCCTGTATAAACCTAAGAAACGTTTTATATGTATATTTTTATTTTTTACCGATTAATCAGGGATTTATTTGTTGCAAGCGACGAGTAATCGTTATTCGTCAAAATTTGTTTAAACATTTTCCTTGTTTTATTTTTTTTTTTATTATTAACTTATTGAAGAAAAATCTTATTTTCTTTATTTGTACATGTGAAAAGTAAGGTAAAAATTGTAGCAATTATGATATTCCTGGCAAAGTGGCAAGTTTAAGTAGAACAGATTATTATTATTATTATAATTATTATTATTATTATTATTCTACAATGACTAATCCTTTAGTTTATCGTTCAACGAGCCATACTAGGAACTACGTTGAATACGTAACTTTCTTTCTCTCCATCTCTATCT
>JACGTP010000063.1:502437-528776 GCA_023678845.1 Mischocyttarus mexicanus | reverse complement strand
TTTTTTCTTTATTTGTACATGTGAAAAGTAAGGTAAAAATTGTAGCAATTATGATATTCCTGGCAAAGTGGCAAGTTTAAGTAGAACAGATTATTATTATTATTATAATTATTATTATTATTATTATTCTACAATGACTAATCCTTTAGTTTATCGTTCAACGAGCCATACTAGGAACTACGTTGAATACGTAACTTTCTTTCTCTCCATCTCTATCTCTTTCTCTATATCTTATGAGTTTCTAAAGAGATTAAACAGTTGAAACTTGGAAATAATTCGTCGAGGTGTGTTTTCGAGTGTACACTCGTAAAATGATAATATATGATAATCTATGATATGATACTCCATGATAGAAAATTTTCAAACGGCATATAGTTACACTTTTAATACTAATTCGGATTACCAGAGTTAAAGAAGAAATAATTAAATAAATCAAATAATTAGAGTAGAAGTGTGATAGAAAAATTATAATAAATGAAAGAGAATAGATAAGAATGTATCGTGGTGGTCGTTAAATGGATCAAAAAAAAAAAAGGAACGAATTGGAAATAACATAAATACAAATAAGAGAACCTTTTGGCGTGAACATAGTGGTGATGGTTGGTGGTGATGGTGGTCGAGTAATAAAAGTGGTAGCAAAAATGGGTAAACGTCAAAGAGTCTTCGATGTTCTTAAACATTGTGAAAGAAGCATTCTCCTTGGGTATCGTATCCGTTGCATTTTCTACGACACGATAAAGAACATTCTCTCTCTTTTACTTACAACCTTACATGAGAAAGAGAGTATGAGAGAAAGAGACAGAAAGAGAAAAGTATAGGAACAAGTTTTCTTTCCCTTTTCTTTTCCTTCGATCTTTCCCACTGTTCAAAGAATCCCTTCTTCGAGTCACGAATTGAGTTCATATTTTTAGAAAGAGTATATTAATGATGATAATAAATAGATTAAAATTTATAATAAATATATATGTTTTTATTACAAATTACTTTTAAATGGTAAAAGTGTTGTCTTTATTTAAAAGAAAAGAAAAACCAAGCAAATTGTAATACACATTTTATCGCGTGGAAAAAAGGGGATAGAAGTAAAGAAAGCTTACTGCTATGAGTTTTTTTCTCAGTTTTTAATCGAGTGCTTTTATGAAATAAAAAAAAAAAATAGGAAAAAGAAAACACCGTTACGTAGAAGATATTTTCTCTCTTTTACATGGGTTAAATGTATATTTTTGTTATTTCTTTCTTTCAATCCTTTCATCGTTGTTTCATTGGGACAACATATTATCGGTAATATTTATTATACGGGGTTTTTGATGTTAAACGTTCGATACGTTGGTTATAAAGGATGTAATCATTGTTAGCGAATAATGGAGCTTTACCAATCGAAAAGAAAAAAAAAAGAAGGAAAAAAGCAAAGTCGTTTCTACGTTTCAACGATCGAAACGATATCGTTTCCGTTTATCTTCCAATTCGCTAGGAATATTTGATTATCTGCGTTTGTTCTTATCTTACATTAGACAATTTTTTTCCAATCACTTATTTTTCCCTGTTATTTTTTTTTCTTATGAAAAAATGACTGTCATGAGAAGACTTTCCCTTGAACACATTCATCAAATAAAATGTAAATGTCGTTTCTTTGTTTTCAGAGCAATACATTGGTTTTATTCAATCTAATAATTCTAATAATAAATCTTTATATATGTATAATTAAATAATAAAGAAAGAGAGTTAGGAATGTAACTCGTATCATATCTTTCAAAAAAATAATCTCACGATAAAGACAAAATTTATCGAAGTGTCAAAGAATTTGGTTACGTTCTGTTACTTGATCATTGTTTAGAATAAAATAAACAAAATGATATTACTTTATTGTCAGAGATGATTTATTAGGAAGAAGTATGTGGAGTAAGAAAGACAAATGTGAATGTTCAAAAGGTTCTCTCATATACGATCTCCTTTATATCCTTCGATGCTAATATCCTGGAAATGGGTACCATCTTAATTTACCTTCTGAACTACGACGAAACTATGCCAAGTATGATGGCTTGTCTTTGCTTTATAGTTCGTCCGGCTGAACATTGCACTTCATGAAATACGGTTTGGCTTGTGAATTGAACAGGATGTTGGCTGCTTGAGTTGGCTAACTGAACAATCGATATTTCATTGGTTATACATGTCGATATATACCAACTACTCCTCTCGTGAATTTTACAAGCAATATTAGGAATTTGGAATTTTTTTTCTGATAAAAAGAATATCAAACAATATCTTGTAATTTTATTTTTTATATTTTTTTACAACGATTCGTTTATTTGCGAAAGTAGGTTAAGATAGGATTTTATTTGTGAACGTAATTTTTAGTTATCAATATTTTTAATAAATAATCGATACTATTATCAGGTTAATATAAAAATTGTAATAAATAATAATTTAATGTTAACGAAATATTTTTCAATTATTTTTATTCAACTGTAATTGCTATAAAAACAAATATTTAAATGAAAATATTAAAAAAATAATAATAAAATTTAAAAGAAATAAAATAGAAATGATTTAGCTAGCAAGAACTATGACGTAACTGGACTAAAAGCCGCGTTTTCACAGGGTTAATACGTGATCTTAGATACGACAATAAAATCAGGAAAAAAGGGTAGGAAGAGAAGAAGAAGAGGGCTTCTTATCTCTTCTTTACGGCTTCTGCAATCCCGCCTTCATTCTTTCTTTTGTCCTCTGTCATTCCTTCTTCCATGTTTGCTTTGTAAAGGAAATACCATCACATTGGTGAAGGGAATCAGCCAAGAAATACGAGACTTTGGTTTCTATCTTTGAAGGAAAGACAGAGAGAAAGAGAGAGAGCCACGATTTATTAAAAAAATCTAGTTGACTAAAAAAAGGTAGAAAATCAGATATGATTCTCTCTTGACAATCGAAGTACATAACTTCTTTCTCTCTCTCTCTCTCTCTCTTTTACTCTGAATTTCATTTTAGATTGAATCATCCTACTTTTGTCGGTTTAATTAATGCTTTCTAAAAAATCGCTACATTAAGTTTTTATTCTTGAAAAATATTTAATGAAGTTCCGTAATACTTTTACTATTTCTTTCTTTTCCTTCTGTTGAATTTCAATTTATCCTTTAACGAGATTAAATAAAATGAAAGAGAGAGAGAGAGAGACAGAGATGAAAGTAAAGTAAATAAATGAAAAAGTGTAGAGAGAGTGGGGGAAAAAAAAAAGATTTAAAAAAAAGTTTATCGAATTGTCTGTCGTTTCTTGTAGAAAGAAACGACAGAATTTCTTTCAGATTCCACTATTAAGAGAAAGAAAAAAATAGATAGAAGACTCTGTATAAGAGAGAGAGAGAGGGAGGAGGAAGATAGAAAAATTTGTATCCGGTGCATTACATTCATTCGATTGCAACGAAAAAACGTCATAGTTGCCGACGTGGAAAATTCCTTTTTTTCCCCCGACCGTGGTTTGCTATCGGGGAATATTACCGGTTATGTTATTTCTTCTTTTCTTTCATTTTTATTTATCGATTTATTTATTTACCGTATATCTTTCTTTTTTTGTTCGTTCTCTCATCGGTAAAATCGTTAAGAATTAATTTCCGTCGAGTGTGCATTAAAAGCACGTGGAAATTTTGTTTGAAAGAGGCTAGGTTTTTTAAACATTTCGAATGAATTTTAAATAAAACAAAAAAAGAAAAATATGTAACCGACGTTCGTTAACGATGGTTACATAAAAAAAAAAAGAAGTTCATTTACGGTTTTAATCATTAAAGGATGAAAGATAGTAGTAGGAAACGGGTTTAATGTTTAATCAAAATTTGACTATGTTCGTTAGCTGGTGTAAAATAAAGAAAAATAAATAGAAATAAAAAAGGAAAAAAAGAAAATGACAGAGAGGAGAAGAGTGGTGGTGGTGGAGGTGATGGTAAAGAATTATTAACAGGGAAGGAAAAATTGGATGAAAATTTAATCCGACGTTTGATGATTAGGCAAAAATAATGAAGTAACATCTTCAAAAATAAAATAAGAATCTTTTAAGTGAGATATGACATTTGAAGTTTCTTTTTTTTTTTACAGAAGCCCACAGGGCATTGGAGCTTCTTGAGGATTATCACGCGAAATTGACGAGGCCTCAGGATAAAGCGTTGCGATTGGCTATCGAACGTGTCATCCGAATCTTCAAAAGCAGACTCTTCCAGGCTCTCTTAGGTAAGTCTTCATCATTTTTTTCTTCCTTTTTTCTTAAAAACCTTTCATTATATGTATTGGATTAAATTGTCGATAATTTTTGGTTTTTTGTTTATTCCTCCCTTTTCCAATTAAAGCGAACACACATATATGAAGTGTGATCAAAAAGTAAGGGTGACTTGTTGGAATTTTACGGGTTACTTACAGTCAATTTTCGTTTTCCTTTTTTTTTTCTTATATTGGTAGACTCGTCCCGAACATATGTTCATAGTTTCACACACACACATACACATACAGAAACACATGATTGTTTCAATATTAATCAATTTTGAAAAAAGTACATATGTAATCTAATATAATAAATTTATTATTTTTCTTTTCATTGAAATATAATTAATATTAAATTTCTTTTAATTAAATATCAACCTCAAGTAAGTTTCGTTAAAAAAAAAAAATACATATTGAATAATTAAATATGAACATTTTTATTGATATTGTTAAAACCAGTAAAAAAAAAAATAGTATTTAAATAATAATTACATATTATTTAATTTAAAAATGATTAACAACATCAATACGAATCCGAGGTTTTGATAAAACAAAATTATAATAATATTTATTGTAATTTGATAAAAATACTAACAAAATGTTGAATAAAAGAAAATTTCATCGTCGTTTATATTTGACCTAATTATGATAAATTAAATATGTTAATATAATACTTAATAAAAACATATCTCGAAGAACCCTTATCATCATTATTATTATTATTTTATTCTCTATAAAAAAAAAGTAGACGATATGGGAAGAGAGGAAGTATTTTTTTTTTGTTAGATAGGGTGGAGGAAAGGTCTACTACGCAACCATTTTAATACATGTTCCCAAGTTGCGAACATAGTAGGCGGATATTAAAAAATCTGAAGTTCTCTTTAGCCTTGCTTTTCCACCATCATGGTCGCCCTTTGTCCGATTCTAAGTGTTCAGGTAGCCCTCTGAAAGCCCTTGAGTATAGTACTCACGACGATGACGACGATGACGACGACGACGACGACGTCACAGCTCATTTACATTCACTAGTTTCTCTCTCGTTAAGTTCATCCTATCTTTTCTCAGCAATTTTCTCGGTAAATTTACTCTCCTCCCGTTTTATTTCTTCCCTTTTTATATATTTTCTTTTTTTTATTCTTTATTTGAACGTAAGGTACAGTACATGTTTCCACGTATGTGTAACTTTTTCTATGTGTGGATACCACGTGCGTGTACATCCACTTTGACGTTTCAATTTCAACACTTTTACTATTCACGTTTTCATTTATTACTAAATAAAATTGTAATATAAATACTTTTACTTATTAACTTTGTTACTGTTTCTATTTTCATTTGACAATTTGTCAAATGTATTCTTATCTGGAATTTATTATTATTTAGGAAACAAAATTATTTTATTGTATGTATTTGATTGTATAGTAGTTATTAGTATTATTATAGTAACATTCTTTAGTTTTTAATTAAACTCTTTTAAAAAATAAATCTTTATTTACGTTAAACGTGTTTCTAATTCTATAAATTTTCTAAATATTCATTTTAATGACAGATAATATTGTCAAGTATAAAATGAAGCAAAAGAAATGCATACAATTGAATTGAAACTTTGCTCTATTTCATGCTTGACAACCTAATAATTTTATTACATATATAAATTATTTATTATACATTACAATATTGAAATAATTCATTTCTAATTTATATACATATATTTGAACCTTTAATTAATAATATTATTTATTTTGTATTTTATTTAGACAAAGATTTGATGAAACGATGTTACTTTTGGTATCTCAATTATTTGATTTGATTCTGGTGAACAGAGAGTGACCTAAGAGGATTTCTTAGAAGCATCCAAAATCCTAGAAAGCCGTAGTGATTTTTCGAAGATTTCGTGAAGATATATAACTCGAAAGAGAAAAAGAGAGAGAGAGAAAGAAAGAGAAGCAAGAGATTCCTTATCCGCGTAATCTTATCTTATTTATCGGAACTGGCACGGTGCCTCTTGAAAGTACCTCGCGCCTTTGTTACTTCGAATAAAGCGCCAATGCCCGCTGGAATCCGTTGCTTTGGAGTATCCTTCAGTATTCTATCTTTCTCGTTTCATTCCTCTATCTGTCTTATTCCCCTTTTTTCCCCATTTTCCCCATTTTTCCCCTCGAAGATGTAAGAGGAAAGATCCCCTTTTGCGGTAATTCTCTCTCTCTTTCGGTACGTAGTAATTAAAAAAAGAAAAAAAAAACTATTTCGAATATCTTCTTGTACCAAAGGGAATACAATTAAAATACGACACAATTATCATCATCATCATCATTATCTTCTACTTCTTTGATAATGAACAATAAAATATGATTTTGATTAAGGAGAATTTATGGTAAAAGGACGGAATGAACGTTGTTGTTGTTGTTGTTGTTGTTTGATAAGTTCTTTTAGAAATGTATACAAAAAATATACTTATGTAAGGTTACAATAAGTAGAGAAATATTTATAAAGAAAAAAGATAGAAGACAATGAAGAAATGTATAAATTTAAAAAATAGAAACCTGAAAGAAAATAAGATGTTGTAAACGCGAGAAAGAAGAAAATTGCTTCCTTCCTTTCTTTCTTTCGAAATTCAAGTTTTTTCCCTCAAGTCAGACTAGATTTGCATTTCAATTTCGAATGAACGAGCTCACGATCAAACAACAAATATTCAACCTCTATTTTCTTCTTCTTCTGAATTCTTCTTCTGAATTCTTTGTAACGCGGTATGGTTTTCTAGCATTGCGACACGTTCGTAAGTACACGTGAGACCTTTTAACGAATATTTTCAAGTACTTTTCTCTTTCTTCAAATTAGTTAACTTTTTCACGTAGTTAAAACAAAAAACGCGATAACTGTTGGTGTAAAATTTTTTTTACGAGAAGCTTGCTATTTAAATGGTTATGGTGTATTTGAAGATTACGTTTTTGGTAAAACATTAAATAACATTTTGATATGTGTAAACCTTGGATTAATAACAATTTTGTTATTTATTAATAACACCTGGTATAGTTAATTAAAAATACTAAAAAAAGGAAAATTTATTCGAGTAAGATGTGTCCTTGAATAAAACTATGACGTCTAGTTTATTCTTTTTTTTCTTTATTGATTTTAATTATAAAATAATTATTTATTATTTTTATATCGCAAAACGTATATGAAATTCTCATAAATTTATAATTATTCTAAAAAAAAAAAACAAATTACACCTAGAGTCTTTAATTAACATTTAAATTACTGCATTATTTTAATTTAGTACTTGACATTTAAAAAAATATACATGTTCATAATTTTTAAAATAAAAAAGGGGAGAAACAATAAACCATGAAATTTATTGACTAGTCTTTCCCATTATATTTATTTTCTTTAAATTCAAATTTACATTTATACCATACCTATTGAAATATTTTATAACTAAGATCTCATTTAGATTTGTCAGGTCAAAATTAGTATACATTTAATCGTCTATAATTAAGAAAATAATCGCGTGACTAACCTCTCACATAGAATTCCATAAATACTCCTAATACTTGTCGTTAATGTTAGTTAAAAAAAAATAGGATAAGGGTTACTCGAATAAAAAATTAAATAAAGAAGAAAAGTAAAGTATAGAAAAGATAAGATAAAATAAGATAAAGTAAAGGAAAAGAAAAGGGGGGAAAATTGTAAAAAGCTTTTTAGCTTTTCCTCATCCTAAATGGTGTTGGTTGAAAATCGTTTATCGTTGGAATAAAAAAAACGGCATGTTAACGGTCAAGAGAATTACTTAGGATTGTACGTAGTAGTAGTAGTAGTAGTTGTTGTTGTTGTTTCGAGGAAAACGATCATCCTCGATGGGGAATGCTTTCGTATCAGACATTAGTTGGGTGCAAGTGGAACCCGTTGTCCGGTTAACTACATCGAACTGGAACCTTCGTGCTCTGGAAATTGGAGACTGAGAGAGAATGATAAGGGGGAAAAGGGAAGAGAGAGAGAGAGAGAGAGAGAGAGAGGAAGAGGGTGGTAGATTATAGTTAGAGTTGTTTCATAGGCGTGTGCCATAAACCGATAACCGTCCAGTCCTATCCAATTCGTAAACAATAGAAACCTGCACGATTAGGAGCTTGGCTTCTGAACCAATCCAGCTCTTTACCATAAGTCATCACGTGGAATGTTAACACACTGCATGCGAGAAACGTAATTTTACGTTTTCTTGCAATCTGTCATTTAAGCATGGGTCACCTTAAAATATGTATTAAATACTACGAGTATTGTATGTTTTTATGGTATTTGTATTTTTAGGCAATGTCATTTTTTGTCTCTTTTAATAATTGTATAAAGTATATTATATTTAGATGTAAAATAAATAAGTTGTAAAATATACCCACATGCAATGTGTTAATGGCTATGTATTGTAAATTACTTGGTCACAAGTTTACAATAATTTTTACCAATTTTTGTCAATTTGTTTTGACAATCTAATTCATCGTTGTTAAGTTGAATATATTTAACAAATTTAATTATCGGTGGTTTGTTTACATTCATATTGTTTTAGTTTGTAGACTGATTTTACGTTGATATATCGGTTTAGATAGTTTGTATTTTCAATTATTTTAATCTTGTAGGATGATAATAATAATCGAATTTTTTGTTGTTTAATTAACATTTATAATGTCAATAGATTCATTTGTTGTTTTTTTTTTTTGATAAAAGTACGAGTATTTGACTTTTTCACAAATAGGAAAGTCACTGATTTTCACTTTCACGAACCCTTTCTGAATAAAAAATATTTTTGCGAAAAGATATATAGTTTTGTGTTTTATTTTGTAAATATTTGTCACACGTTTCGAATACATTGAACTTTCGGATATATGTCTCGTTTGTATTCCATTATTTCATTTTAACAGGATCAAGATATCCGTTTCATAGCAGAGTCATGTTTTAAAACAACAATACATGGGGTAAAGATTTTGTATTTTATTGTTATGGGGGGAAAAAGATAGGAAAGAAAATTTTCAATTAACTTTCCTTCCTTTATTTTGTATATTTTGACAAACAATTGGATTGAGAATAATAGAAATAATATTATAATAAATAATATGCGATCAAATAGAAAATAGCAAATGAGAAAAGAAAAAAACAAATCATGAATTACGCATATGCGTAGGTTTTGCAGTAGAATTTGTCTATTTCTTGTTGTTTTTATTTTTCGTTGCTTCATGAATAGAGATAACTTTAATGCATCCCACGTAACTCGTATTTCCTTTCGTTGAAACACAGCTTAACGTTTTTTGCCATCCCCTTTTTCTCTTAGACATTTTTTTTTTCCATTCTTGCATTTTATCCTTGAAAAAGTTTTACTATTTAAACGCTACTACTCCTCCTATTCTCCCTACTACTACTACTATTACTATCTACTGCTACTACTATTATTATTATTATTGTTATTACTATTATTTGAGAGAGAGAGAGAGAGAGTTAAAAAAAACACGCATTTCTCTCACGTTCCTGCAAATAATTTCGAATGATGTTAACAATTTGTGGAATAAAACGTTTTATAACTCAGAGGGGAGGAAGAACGGAGTTCAACTTTGCAAACATTGCTTTGGGAATTTTTTTCCCGTTAAGGAAAAAGGTCCATCGACCTAAACGAAAAAAAAAAGAAAAAAAGACAAAGGTGGAACCGTGGAATTTCAGTTGACGGTGGTTGCTGTTTTGTGGTAAACGCGTTTTACAAAAGTCATAGTGAAACAGGTAGCTGCATCAAAATATTGTCTAAAAGCTATCTTTCTCTTTTTCTTTCTTTTTCTCTTTCTCTTACACACACACACACACACACACACACACACACAGACATATATGCACACATAGATAGAAGCGTTACTAACATTCGTTCAGTTCGTGAGAGATAACTGAAATTTGTCAGAGAGACCAAGCGTGTTTCGTAGCATTACGGTAACGTCCGTCGCATCCGTCGTCATTGCAACATAAAATACTGCACTTGGTGGTATGTACAGAGCAACAGCATCAACAACAACCCAACAACGATGCTGCAGTACCCCTTCCATCCACCTCTACTCTCTACTCCCTCTTCCCTCTATTCCCTGAATGTAACCCCGAAGTAGACAACAACGCGGGTACGAGCACATGGAAGAGTGCATTTAGTATGCACCTGGCCGTACGTAATTCATAAAGTGCCGGTATAAACAAACGAAGTACCCGTCCAACAGGTAAAACGGTTCTCTCATTACGTACCTGGTGAACCATTGATAAATTACTTCGAATTCTAACTATGGTATCTTCTCTTGTAGAACGATTATCGTACGGTCGAATGATTATGGTATTAAAAAAAACAAACAAACAAATAATCTTCTTTCAAAGATTATTATGTTATTATTATAATTTGATATTTTTAAATTAGATATTATTTTATAAAACAATTATTAAAATCTCATTGGATTTGAATATAACATGTTTGTGTGTGTGTTTTTAAAAATGTTTTGTTTTTTTTCTTGTTTTATTAGATTTGTTTGACAGATAGAAATGAGATTTCATTTGTTATCGTGATATATTATAAATGATGGATGATGGATAGAGGGCAGACGCGTGACTAGACGATTTTTCATCTTTATTCTCGTTAAACGTCAACATTTATTATCTATCTTATCAAAGTTAATTAATTGAATTGACACCACCCCGAGATATAGCTTCAACTATGCCAACCGCAAAGTGCTTTTTCCCTTTTCCCTTCACCTTCCCAGATTGGACCAGCCCAGAGGACCTAGAAAATTACCAGATTTTCCGATAGAAATGTATAAAAGCTTTATTTGATTCATTGGTTATTAATTTATGATATTATTAGTTTTGATTTTAAATTTATCCTTGAATTTCTATTATTATTATTATTGAATTAGATCATTTAAAAAGTTTCTATCAATTTTAATGAAATATTTTAATAGGAACAATCGTTAAAAAAACATTTCTCATTAAAACTAGATTTACTGACTGTGAGTCAATTTGACTCATTGAAAATTTGATTACTATATATCTATATAAAACTTTAATATTATTTTTTTAAAACACATATTTAAAAAATCTTTTCAATGAATATTTTAATAATAAATCTTTTATTTAAATTGATTTGAAACTATTTTCTTAGCAAAACACTTCAATTTTCTTGTATGAATTAAATTGGTTCAATTCAGTACAAATAGGTGTATAACCATCATCTATAAATCTAGTGTTAATTGATAAAAATTACAATTTAGTATTCTATTGTAATCTGTTGCCAATGCATCAATGTTAATGATCCTAATCGCTACAAGGGAGAGTAGATAAAGAGAAAGTTAGAGAATGAGGGCTACATAAAGAGAGAGAGAGAGAGACAGAGAGAGACAGGAAGAGTAAGAGTAAAAGATAGAGATAGAGGAACGAACAGTCGAGAAGAGAAAAGCAGATAGGCGAAGGACTCTCATCCAAGGCTACTTGACCCATCCTTCCTGTAGACTGAACTACTTGCGAATTTAAACTTGCCTGGAGCAGCCCGATGCTCTCTCGAACTCACTTCGGCTTTGCTGATCAAAGCTAAGGTGCATTTCGCGTGTTCCTCTTTGTGCCTCTGTGTGTGTGTGTGTGTGCGTGTGAATGTGTATATGTAGTTTATGTGTGTTGAGAGTGTTTGTGTGTTGTATGCGTGCACGAACGTAAGCGCTTATATACGTGGTATGCGGTTTTCCTAAATTTCTAATATTAGAAGGGTTCCTTCCACACTACTCTCCCCTTCCCCTTCTGTCCCTTCCATTAATCAGAAACGTCTATGAAAGATGAAAAAATATGAAAGAGAGAGAGAGAGATAGAGGAATTTTATTGACAGATGAAAATTTATAATTATTAGTTTCTATTAAAAATTAATATTTTTTGTTACGGGACATGTATCTTCGAATTTATTTATGATACGTGGATATGTGTGTATTTTAAAATATCATATTTAATTTATTGCTACGAAATTAATTTTCTCTCCTTTTTTTTGTTTTAAATTCACGTACGCGCGACTATATATATTTTGTTTTGGTTTTAAGTCTAATCTTTTTCTACCGTGTAATATATACAGCGAAGAATTTGAATAATGGCGTTAGTAAATTTTTATCTCCAAAATGTGTATTTGACATTTTGGAGAAAAATTGTTACCGAGTAGAGTTATCTGATTACCCTGAGGGAACATATATATATTGCGATATTTATTATTCTTTATTTAGCGAAAAGTTTCAAGTCTATTTCAAGATTCATTTTTTAAAATAGAAATTATTCACACACACATACACACACACATACACGTACACGTATATATTCTTTATTGAAAAAGATAGAAAGAAAATAAGTGAATAAAAAACACGAACGTGTAACTTTTATCCCGAAATAACAATGTTCTCATTTAGAGTAATTGAAATAAAATGAAATTGCAAAGTGACATTAATTAAATATAATCGATAATATATGCGTATTAATAGGTTTATTCCATAAAATAAATAAATTAATAAATAAACAAAGTATTCTTCTTTAATCTACACATATAGATTCAGAATTGTTGATTTTTGTTCGTTGCATAAATTTGTTTATATTTAAAACAAAAATACTCCTACCCATATTGGGTTAACTTTATTTAGTCTTTTTTTTATTATATCTCTCTTTAAACATAGAACACTCCTTCTCAAGGTGCTGTTTCCCAAGCGGTGATAGTAATCATTACACGATCCTATGGGTCGTGGTTGCGTCCGGAGCACCATAGAAAACGAAGTCTTCGCGTAATTTAATCGCCGCAAGCGCACAAACGGCACTTAATCGTATTTCGTGGCTTGTCTTCTCGTTGTTCAACGAGAGCGAGATAGACAGAAAGAGAGAAAGGTAAAGACAGAGTAAAAGAGAGAGAAAGTGAGAGGAAGAGAGGATGGGTGGAGGTAGGAGTGGAAGGAAAATTCCGGATGAACACAGTTCCCTCATTCGCCTCTCGAAGCTTCCACAAATATTTCTTCTTCCGCTCTTTAATCTAGCTGCTACTACCACTACTTTCACCACCTTTACCACTACCATCACAACCACCATCACTACTACCATTACCACTACCATCATCTCTAAGCATTACCATTGCCATCGCCATCGTTACTACCACGACCACCGACCATTTGCACTCGCTGCAAATGAAAAACCTGCGGTTTCCCTGCTTCGATCTTTCTTTTTATTTTTTTATATTTTTTTTTTTACTCTCTCCCTCTCTCTTTCTCTTTCGCACTCTCTCGTTGCGAAGGATGACAAAAATCTTTAGCATTTGTCAAAATAATCTGACAACTAGTAAACCTCTTAAAATCAGCTTTGTTCGTAAACCATTAATGGAGAATGAAGTTTCGAGAATAACGATGGAAAGAAAAAGAATGATAAAAATTTTAAGACAAAACAACTATCAATGTCTCGGTGTAGTTGTACATGGTAAGGGTACTACATATGTAGAAGTATGACAATACAAAATAAAAAAAAAAAAGAAGAAAAAAATGATGAAAAGAACTCTTTTCTCAGGGAGTAGGGGTGAAAGAAACGTTAGTCGTCTGGGTTTACGTAAAAAAAAAAAGAAATGGAAGAGGACTGGGCATTAACAAGGGATTGGAAAAAATTGGTTAGAAGGAAGAAGTAAATTTTGAAGAATAAAATAGCAAAAAAAAAAAAAATAAAACCCCCCCTTTGGAAAAAGGAAGGAAAATTGAATATAAATAAAAAGCAGAGACAAAGAAATATATATATATATTATATATTATATAAAGCGAACGGTGAAAATGGGAATGAGGAGGAGAAGGAAGAAAAGAAAATAGAACATAAAAATAAAAATAAAAAAAAAAAGGTAAAAAATAAGGTCGTACCGGTGGCAGCGTGCATTCATCGACAATAAATCGTAGAATCGATAAAGCATAAAATTCATATCGGATATTCGCCGAGTTCCAATATGCATTTGTTGGATTTTACGCGGATAGGCTGAAAAATTCGTCCCAACCACCACCTTCCCTTCCCCGCCTTCTTTTCACTCCCTTATCCTTTCTACTACGAAACTCCATTCCCCCGTTACCTCCGTTACCCTCCCCCCCTTCCCTCTTGCAAATATGTATAGTACGGTACTAGTTTCATGGGATTCAACGACTATGAAGATCACGTAAATTTTTTTCTATTCTATTTTCTTCTTTCTCTTTCTTTCTTTCTTTCTTTCACGGAACACTGAGTTATAAGCTCGTGCAGTCTTTTTGCGGTTAGACGAGCATATGCTTCTTTTCTCTCTCTCTCTCTCTCACACACACACATACATACACACACTCTTACTACTATCGTTTACCTTTTTCTTTCTAATTTTTCTCTCTTTTTTATTTTCTTATCCTCGCGTGTGCACACGCATGTGCAAACGTAACTTGGCGGAAAAATCTTTTTCCCGGGGTTTTAGTTGTTTTCTAATTCTCTCTCTCTCTTTCTGTCTACTTTTTTTCTCATTTTTTCCCCTTCTTCGTGTTTTTTTGTTTTTTTTTATTTGAAGTACGAGACCCTATTCTCTTTCCCCTACTCCACCATTCCCCGTCACTATCGTTGCCAACGGCGTAGAAAATTGTAACTTCATTCGCACGCGAACGGCACATTTTGTCGGACCATGAGAAAAGCCTTTGTGTGTTTTTGTGTGTGTGAAAGAGAGAGATAGAGAGGACAATGATGATGATGATGATGATGAGACGAATAAAATTAAGAGGGTTATGAAACGGTGAGATAGAATTGGATAATAGAGAACAGAATGAAATGTAAAGAAAGAAAGTGAAAGAGAGGAGGAGTGGGTTGGATAGAACAAGGAAGGGTGAAATATAACATAGAACTGCATTCGCAAACGTGCACTTGCTGCTGCACGTCAACTCGACGACAGAGAGAATCTAAAAAAAATAAAAGAGAAGTTATTTTCAGTATGCGAGAGAGAGAGAGAGATAGGTGAGAGAGATGGCCAATCGTAGGGATTGCCTTTTATTGCCACTCGTAAAGGTTTAGCAATGGCATACCTCTGTCGAGAATTCGTCTATTCATTCATTCATTCGTTCATTCGTTCATTCATTCATTCGTTCGTTTGGTTGTTCGTTCATTTATTCATTCATTCGAAAAATTCGTTCATTCATGATCGTCTCTATAATCCCTTTTTTCTCTTTCTATTCTATCATTTAATTCGTTTTTGGTTTCAATTTTTTGGTTCTTGATATTTCTCACTTTTCACCTACACACACGCGTATTTTGATATTTTGTAAATTCATTCTTTTACTTTTTAGTTAAATTTTTTATCAAGTATTATGGAAAAATCTTTGTTAAAGAGAAAAATATGATTAAAATTATTTATTATGTTTGTTATAAATGTCAGTGTTTTTAATGAATGATAAAGTTCTTATATACAAAATGTTTGATTTTTATTTACTCCCGATATTTAATTATTCTCAATTTATTAATACAAATATACATATCTAAACTGAGAATCTGCAAAACTACTTTCCATATTAATTAACAAAATTACCAAAACACATGTAACATTTATACTTCAAATTTAAGAAAAATAAAAGGGATCAATCTTCGAAAGAATTATCTACAAGATTTTGTCTCGTTTCTTTGGAAATATTTCAGTTTATTCTTCATACAAAAATAAGAAAGAAAGAAAGAAAGAAAGAAAGGAAGAAAAAAATATCTGAAAAGAAAAAAAAAACTACGTCTCGAGACTGGTTGGTAAGAAAAAACCACACGTGAGTTATCTCGTACAATTCTCATTAACATTAATGACAAAAGTAATGGTGGTTTTTCTTTCTCTGTTATTTTTTATTTTATTTTTTTCTTTTTTTATTATTTATTCCCGTTCTCTTATATTTCCTTTTTTATATACTCCGGGGAGTATTTTTGCATTAGTATTCGGCAATCGTAGAAAAAAGTCTAAAGGAGGAGCGCACTCGCTCTCGGTCGCACGTTGTTCAACGTTTCGGAACAATGCAGCCGCCTTATTCTCGCGACGATAATTAATGGACTTACACCATGGGACGTTCCGGAAACAAAAGTTCCGAGTTCTCGAATCGTGCACGTACCTGAAAACAGGCTATTGTGCATCTCCCAAGCAAGCAAGCAAGCAACCCAACCAACTCTTCCAACCCTTCCAATTCTCCAGCCAACGAACCCACCACCAAACAATCAACCTTCCCAGCTAATTCGTTTGTTTTCTTGATCTATTATTATTCCTATTTTTTTGTTTTCTCTTAATCAGATCCATATGCACTGTATGTATGCTTACCACCCTTACATCGATTTATTATACTTTCTTTCGATACAATACAAACCTCTAATAAATACTTTCTACATGCGAATTTCTTTACGTCGAATAACGTAAGATAAAATAACACAAAAAAAAGGTTGAAAATTATACATAAATAAAATAAATGATACTGTTCGATTGTCTATTCTTTCTACCATTTAAAACACACACACAAATATATACACACGTATCCATATATCCAAAGAAGAACAAAATGTTAGGTAGATATACCTGAGCACACACTTCATTTCGTTCGAATGTATTTATTTACGTTTGTCAGTACATTTGTACTTGTCCATGTGTTGCATGCAATGAAAAGGTGGGGATGGATAGAGTATGTGAGGGATGGGGGTTACACATATATATTTTTAAATACAAATATTGAGTGCATTGACGTTCCTCGAAGCGAAATCATCGGGCTAGGGTTTCCGATCGATATTTCCAATCTTGCAGAGCGTAGAAAATAAAGGAAACTATGTATATATATATATATATATATATATATATACATATACGTTTCGATTTTGGAAAGTCAGTCAGTGATTCTCGTTACGAACGGGGATCGGATATTCAAACGCGCGTGCTCGAAAATGGAATTTTTTCCGGTTCGTCCAAAAGTATAGCTCAGTTATCGGTTATACCATATGCCAACAATCCCTCTCATTCTCTCTCTTTTTCCCTTCCTTTTCACTCTTTTTACGTGTCATTTGCACACACGTGTCAGAAGAATTTCACACTTGCATATATATAACGCTTAAACACATATACCTCCATAGAAATTTACTCTAGTATTTTTCGAGATTTCAGCATTTTGTTTTTTTATTTTTTACAGTATAATATTCAACTATTGTATTTAAATCCGTGGAATATCAATACGATCTAACCCCCCACCCCCTCGATGCAGTTATTGGATTTTAAATATCTCACCGCACAGAAAATTGCCCATTAAACCGTACTTCCCAATCACTCTTCTAATCCTCCTCTACTCTCATCACAAATAAAAAGTCTTATATCGGAGTCAATTAAATTTCCAGTAAAAGAAAACACCATGGGACTAAATAATACTATAAAAGTACCCTCCTTCTCTCCTTCCTTCCCCCTGAGCGTATATAAAACGTTTTCATTCGTTTTTACTTTTATATATACTCGTATATGTATATACTTGTTTTTTTTTTGCTTCTTTTTATTCTTTTCCCATTTTATTCTCGCTCGTCATCAAAGTCGTCGTATAGTAATAATAATAATGAAAAATAAAAAAAAGCAAAAATGGTAGAACCCTGTGTTTTTTTGTATCCTTCTTTCGTATCCATTCCCTTTTTTCTTCTTTCCATCCTATTTTCCCTCATCTTGGTCCGCGAATTGAAACAGTTTTTCTTTCTTTACTTCTTCGGGTAGTGTGTTGTCTCGTTTCTTCTTTCTTCCTATCACATCGTCTGGAATCTACCGAATCTCCTGTTTTCTCTTTTCCCCCTTTTTTATTTTTCTTTTTCATCGATCCATATCTGACGAGAGGATAGGGGAAAAAGAAACGTTTCGCTTATTGTTCTCATTCCTTTGCTACGTGCCGCGTGCTAGATGTCATACCTTGTTTGTTGTACACTACTGCCATAATCTACTACTACCACTACTACTACTACTTTTACTAGTGGTACTAGTTTTCTTTCTCCTTTACTTTTCAATTTTTTTTTTCTTTCTGATACATATTGCAACTCTGCAATGCATCCTTGTTTTATGTATTATCGTTCGCGAATTTTTAGAACGACGATAAAGTGATCTTATTTCTTATTTCTTTTTTTTTATTTTTTTTTTCTATGGTTTATTATACTTCGGAAAGATATATTACTTTATGTATAATATATGATAAAGATTAGGTAGATAGATAAATTTGTTTTTACGAGTTTATAGTTGTAACACAGAATATTTGACGTATGAAATTCAACTGGATCGGTGTATCTTTTTGATTAGTATTTTTAAATCGATGATTAGCTTAAATAAATGTAAGTTGTATGAAAATATTATCGAACAAGATCTCTCTGATCTTATTTTAATTTGTTTACCGATTAATTGTGGACGATATTATTTATTTATTTAAAAAAATAACAGAGTATTCCGTTTTTATTGGACGTATTACAAAAATAAAAAGAACAGATGAGTTAATATTAAATCGATGTTTTTTAAGTCAATTTAAAAACGCGTTGCTTGTTTTGTTTTTTTTTTTTGGTAAATAACAAAGGACAAACGTCACCAATTAAAAAAAAAAAGAAGAAAAATTAAATTGATTGCATATCAAATTTTTTTTCTATTTTCTTTCATTAAAAAAACGAAAAAATAATCCAATGACTTGATATTCAAAAAACCGATCCCCTTTCTTTTTTTAAAAAACATTTTATCAAATTGTTGTTTTTTTTTCAAAGCTTATTTTTCCATATGACATTTTTTGTTTATTATTATTATTATCATTGTTATTATTATTTTTTTTACTCGTGGAATATGTTGACATTTTATGGACAAAAAAAATTTCGTAAACATTCTGTATGTATATATTTGTTATGATTGCATTTAACTATCATGCTATTCGATAAAAGAAAAATGGTAGGATGAGGGAATGGATCAATTACCTTTTCGTTGCTATATTTGTCAGTACGTGTAACGAATTCTCAGATAAATGTAGAGAAAGAAAAGAAAAAGAAAGAGCGAGTGTGAGAGAGAGAGAAGAAGAAAATGTTTCATGCTGCAGGTAAAATATTTTCAAGATAATATTACGAAGGAAATTGTATCCCGTAAAACAAACTATAGATTTTCGATTTTCACTAGTGTATCACCGATACACAATTTATTCTTATTTTTCTTCTTTCTAACCATCTCTCCCTCCGGACAATAAATTCATACTTCGACGTTATCCTCCAAGGTAAAAAAAAAAACACCATCAAAATACGAATACATCATTTTTAAAAACGGAAATGGTTTATGTAAATATATATCATCTACGATAATATTTTCACGTATACGATTAAGATAACTGTTCGTAACATAGGTAATGATTATTCTCGAGAAAATATAATCCACCCTGTATCCCAACTTAGAAGATGAGTATTTAGTTAGGAGTTGAAGTAGGTGGATGATCGGGTGGACGGGAAGAGGAAATGGTCGAGTCGTTTAGAATTGGTCGGATGTCTACGTTTTATCTCCGATAATACTACTATTCACGTACCTGTACAGTATAATATTAACAATTATCATTTAATTTACATTAATAATCGTCCAGGAGAAAACTCGTTTAGCGGAGAAGAAGAAGATTTCGAACTAAAGATAATTATCTAGGGATAAAAGATTAAACTTGTTATAATGGGAGGAGGAAGAGGGAAGAAAGGGGAGGAATGGAGTTGTACGTTATGCTCGGTTAGAAAGTTTAAGTAGTGATTTCTAGGTAAAAGCTCAACGAAGTTAGTTTCTTGGTGAAACCTTGAGATACAAAACAACTACAACAACAACAGTATTACCCAACAGTACTACTCAACAGTAGCAAATAAGTAGAGAAGGAAGTAGGAGTATAACAACAGCAAGGATCGTTAGTATCTCCAGTTTCTTGCTGGAGACTGTTTAACCATTGGCTGTTCTATGTCGACTCTATCGTAGCAACGAACGACGAAAGGGTGGAGAGTAAAGTTGACGTTCGGAGCCCGTGTCCAACTGACGTAACAATTTGAAATTCAAACCACGTTACGTAGAAGAGAAGAACATTGAGTGAAGTAAGATAGACAAAGATGGTGAGAGAGAGAGAGAGAGAGAT
The DNA here is from genome assembly GCA_023678845.1 of Mischocyttarus mexicanus. NCBI lineage: Eukaryota > Metazoa > Arthropoda > Insecta > Hymenoptera > Vespidae > Mischocyttarus > Mischocyttarus mexicanus. The sequence continues at coordinate 508,404 of JACGTP010000063.1, read as the reverse complement.
GTAGAAGAAGGTTTGAGTAGACTCGTAAGATCGTTAACCCAATACTTCGATCGTTGTCAGAATAGTTGCCGTCACTAGGTACCCAGACTTAGTCCTATTCTGTGGCTATTTTCTCGTTTCTACGAAAGAGAGAGAATAATAGTATTGGAAGTGAGGGCAAAAGGCCAAGATGGTCTCGTTTTTCCTGAAAATTGCAGAACCATTCGACTATTTCGATGTCATCAATGTATATATATATGTGTGTTTATATGTGTATATGTGTGTAAAAGTAAATGGAGAGAGTGAGTGAGAGAAAGAGATCACTAAACCATAAACTTTTGTCGTTACTATTCTCATCGATGTTACACGGACCAATGACGTTTCATAGAAGAGAAACATTTCGTGATATTCTTACTACTATCTGATACCTATTACTACTACTACTACTACTACTACTACTACTACTACTACTATCTATACCTTAGCTAGCTAGCTAGCTAGCTAGGTAGCTAACTTTCTAGATCTACTACAAACATTCTCCAACTACGAGTGGTAACAGCAATCTTTCAATAGTATGTAACACAGTAACTGAGAACCTCGAACGAACGGTCGCCTTTCGTGGATTTATGTTACGAGATGAGGATTCTCTGTACTTTCCAACGCCAGGAATTTACTTTACGGACGATTTAATGTTAGAATCGGTGGTAGATGGTTTTTTTCTCTCTCTCTGTGTGTATGACGATTTCAAACGATTTTTCCGTATCATTGATAAAAGTTTATATATGTGTTTATACACTTTAGATGTTAGATTTCTTTTTTATCGATCTAAATGGTTATATAACCATTCGTTATTAGTCTTGTGAAAAAAATAATTTATAGGTAATATTAATTGTTTTGTTATATATTTATTTATTTATCTTTAAAGTGTTTTTTTTCTAATAACTATTAGAGTATTTTAAACAACTATTTTTGTACAATTTTCAAACACAAATAAATAGTTAGGATTTGTAATGTATATTTGGTACTTTAGGGTTTCATTGAGATTACATTTTGAGTATTAACAAAATGAATTATTTATAGATCAAATATTAATCATTTGTAAATAATGAATACACCTTATTAATATAAATATCAATTATATTTATATTTCATTTTAAACTCCGATCAAATACAATCGTGAAAATCCTTTTAGAATGTACAAATATATAGAGACGAAAGAAATAGGGTGAGATAGGAGCACATGCTCGACGAATTTTTGTTCGTTTTTTATTCGTTTTTCTCCAAATAGTATAACCGAACACGAAAACAACTCGAAAAAGTTTTACTTTTATCGTGTGATAGATACACCTTTAGTTTTCTTTTTGGTTACACGTATTACCACAATCAACGATTTTCTCAGTAAGATCTCTTTCTTTCCCCTACCAATTCTCTTTCTTTCTCTCTTTCTCTCTCTCTTTTCGTTACTATCGTTTGGTGTGTAAACTGCATCGGAAAATTTATTTAATTACAGCAACGTATTTCTCTCCAGGCAACGTTTGCGGTAATTTATTCATTATTCGTTATATCCTCGAGGGAATTACCGAGAGACGAGTTTTCTCTGTACCGGTAACGCATACCAGCCCGGATACGGTTCCGAGGTGATACGTAAGTACGTAGACAATATCCGTAATAGCATCTAATGCGTTTCTCTCCTTTTCCATCATACCATTTGTTACGAAAAGAAAAGCTAAGCCGTTATTTTTGCTGGGTAAGAAACTTCTAAACTTAGCTACTTTTATTCTATCTTTTAATCAAAAAAATACAATAAAATACAAAAATGACTAAGTAATCCTAATTGCATAAATTTATATAATAAATAATATTAATTATTGAATATTCATAACAGTCATAGCATAGAAAACAAAATGACTTTTATTTTAAATAAAATCTCTTATTTATCTTCTCGTATACATAAAATCATTATAATAAATTATTATAATAAAATACTAGCTTCCCTTACCATAAAGTTAGAATTTCTTTTCAATTTATGTTATAAATGTTGAATACAAAAAACAACGATAAAGTATATAGTACTGCAATTACGATACTATAAAAAAGAAAGAAGATATTTTTGATCTTCGTTAAAAAAAAAAAAAAAAAAAGAAGAAGTAAACAAACGTAACGATTCAACTAAAAATACCCGAGTTTCTCTACTAGAAAGTTTTCTTTGCTAGTTATTCGCGAAAGAGTTAAAGAACTTTGAAATTTTGTATCCAATTGTCAGAACTTCGAGCAGTTTTTCTTCGCAGATAGCTTACTATTAGACAAAACTTTCAAGATTCCTGTCTATATGTGTGTCTCTCGTCTATATTCATCCGTTATGTTGCTTATTTAAAAGTCTACTAAAGCAAGAAGAAATAATCTCGAGAATCCTCCCTCTTCCTTACCCCTTCCCATTCCCCTTTCCTTTCCCCTCTAAATAAAGAATAGTTTTACTTTTCAAGAGAATTGTAATATTAACGCGTATTATTGGAGTTTCACTTTAGTTGTTTATTCGATCGATAACTTTTGTTAAATAAAAGATGAAGAATATTGGTAAATATATACAATGTTTCGATTTTCTTTTCTTTTTTTTTCCTATTATAAATACCGTGATGTCGATTAATTAAAAATATTGAATAAAATATTGACCTGATTTATAATCAAACAGAAATCAAATCCGAATAACGAATGTAAGAGTAAAAAAACAAGCAAGGATTTTAATTACGTGTAACGAAAAAAAAGAAGGTCGAAGTTTTCTATTTTTTTTTTTTTTAAAATAAAGTACACACATACACACACTCTATTTACGTATGAAAAATATGCAAATAGTAGGCTTATATATACACGTATTTTCTCAGGGAAAGAAATTGGAAAGTTAACGACATTTATTCGCGACTCAAGGAAATAAAATCGACGATGAAAAAAAAAAAACTCGAAAGAAATATAACCACGAAGATGAAGTGGAAGAAGAAGAAGAAGAAGAAGAAGAAGAAATAAAAAAAAGAAAAGGGGTGTGGGGAGTTGGTGAAAAATGTTAAAGTGAAAGTCTCTCGAGGAACGCTATTACACTTCCATCCCTGGTAGAAGTAAAACCCTTCCTTCCCACTCCCTTCTAAAAGAGAATTCGATTTTCTTCGAAAACTTTTCCCTTCTCTTCCTTACCTCTTTTTTCCGAGCGAAACGATGATCTAATTTGCTTTGGTGTCCAAGTCATTTTACTTTCCTCGACAGACTCGTCATGTATTCAGGAACGGACCAGCCGATTTCCGTGTCAGAAATGCGTCGTCGACCATGCTTCATGGCCCTTTATTCCCCTTCACTCTCCCTCACCCTTTGTTCTCCGGAAGGCATGCAAATGCGTTCAAGGGGTTGACGAGCATTAGAATGAGAAGGATAAAGCGAGTGAGTGAGTGAGTGAGTCAGTGGGTGGGTGAATGAAATAGAAGAGACGGGTTGTGAGAGAGAAACGAGAGAAGAGTAGTGGAAAGGAAAGGAGAGGGGGAGGGGGAGGGGAGAGTGGAGTATAGGGTGTTTGAAGAGAAACACGTGAGAAGAGAGTTGGAATGAGGTAGGACGTTAAGTGATTTACTTGTGTAATAATCCTCATTGAGCGACAGAATTTATAGCTAGTTCGCATAACACCCGAACTAGTCCTTGTCACGTCTAGTTTAGTCTACGCGAAATCCCAGGGGCGGCTGCCCAAGGGCACACTTATTAATGCCAAAGAGCCCTTAGACCCTTCAACCAATTGCCATACCATTCTAGTAACTCATTACTCGCGTTTACTTGTTTACTAACATGCTCGATTATCTCACTCGATGGTAGAAAAGGAAGAGGGCGGGTATTTACAATATCTCATTTAATTTTTTAAATGAATTTATAATGATGTTGTATTAAAACAAGTTTGGATTTTTGTTACGTTACTATGATTATTATACTCACTGTGATTAAGATTTTTATATCCAAGTGGAAACTTCTTGTTAGGTGAAAGTAATCATAAATTTGTTTTACCTTAAACCAGTGATGACTTTCGATTGAAAATTTTCATTTGATCAATGCATGTCATTTTTAATTAAATGTTAAACACATTCTTCTATTATTTGTTTTTAATTTTGTTTTACTTTTTTTATGTTACAGTGCAATTCATTACTACTCCCATATTCAAAACTGATATCTGATTGTACTCTAACAATTTTTATTTCGTCAATAAAATATTTAATATCATTTAAAAATATTGTTAATCCTTTATACAAGTAAAAATAACTTATACTAATTTCAATAGTGTCAATATTTTAAACTTACACTAATTTCATTTCACGTACATCGAACGAATCACTGATCAATCATTTATAATCGTTTTAATTCATTACTCTTATTAAGATATTTATAAATTTTCTATTTCATTAGGAATAGTTAGTAGAATAATATTTATTATACATGGAATTAAATAATCTTACGATTATGAATTATAGTTAACGGTAGAGTTATATAAATCGTTCATAAATATACAAAATACGTATTACTCTATTAAAAGAGAAAAGACAGATAGTGAGAAAGTGTATGCACGTATGTGTGTGTGTTAGAGAGAGAAAGAGAGAGAAAGTAAGAGAATGAGAGAGGAAAAAGGTGGGTAGGGGTAAGGGGAAGGGGGACGAGGGAAGGGGGACGAGAAGGATTTAAACCTTGCCTGGTAAGAATCCATTTAGCGTAGATTTCTGTTGGAAATACATTGCAGAGTGTGGGTCGTGGACATTACCATAATCATTCTAATCCCGTGGCAAAGTCCGGCGAAACAATGGCGCTAATCTATTCGTCGTCGAAATGCCTGGGAGACGATGCTGAAGTATCCTCGGTTTAATCCTAGCACGAATGTGAATAAGAGAGAGACAGAAGCGAAAGAAAGATAGACAGAGATGGTTGGAATGGGGAAAAGGGTGGTGGTAGTAGAGTGGTGGTAGTGGTGGTGGTGGTGGTGGTGAAGTGAGATCGTATCGTATGAATGTTTCTGTCTCTTGAGAAAAGCTTTGAACTTAATACGTTTAACAATATTACCATTTACCTTTATATCTTCCATTATATTTTTCTTTCCCTTTTACATTATTGTTGTTGTTTCACAAGAACACAATAATGATGCTTATTGACGTGTTGAATTTGAAATAGTAATTTTTTTATAAGTCTATTTGTTTGACATATAAATCGAATGAAATAATTATACAAATTGAATAATTGTAATAATATGTTATTTATTAGAAAATAATATAATCTAAGTAAACCAGTGTATTATTTTTGTTCTCGAAACAATTCATATATGAAAAAATATATTATTTAAATAAAATAATAATACTTAAGACGATAGTGTTTGTGAGTTTATGATAAAAATTTTAATCTAATATAAATATTATAGTATCAAGAAACGTTTAACTTTAGCAACTCGTCTCGACATATCTTTGGCTAGTAGAACATATGAGGTGTAGTTGTAAAAGAGGATAAGAACATGGAAAGTAAAAAAGAAAAAGTGAAGTTAGGGGTAGTGCAGGTGGATAAAGGATGTTTCGGTGGGATGGGGAGGGTGAAGAAGACCGAAAGATAGAAAGGAAAGAAGGAAGAAAATAAAGAAGGATGCAGAATCCTCTGGCAATATTTTACTGGCAAACCCATGGGTGTCTAGCAGTTTCATGCGAACTATCCTCTTCATCGACCACAGGAGAGAGGAGGGAAAAGGGTTGGATTGGTGGTTGGTTGGTTGGAATATAACAGACGTAGGGATGTAGGGATGTAGGGACGTAGGGACGTAGGATGAACACCAAGTAGGATCCACCAAGTCCATTTGCTTGCCGGCCAACCGAAGTAGCAAACCACACGGGAATGGCTCGGTGACTTTCTGCGAGAGAGCTTCCTTTTTCCTATTCCTTCCTTTTTTTATTTCTATTTTTATTCCTTCTTCTTCTTCTTCTTCTTCTTCTTCTT
>JACGTP010000063.1:485172-502075 GCA_023678845.1 Mischocyttarus mexicanus | reverse complement strand
TTAAAAGACAACTTTTCCAAAACTCCAGGACGTTAGATTTTAAATGACGATATTAGAAGTACTTGATTTCTATACTAACGGCAAATTATGATGGTATACGTTTTAGTATGTTAAAGAGAAAGTGAAGTGTTAGATAAGTCTAGAAAAAAAAAAATAAGAAAGAAAGATAGAAAGAGAGAGGGAAGAAGGAAGAAGGAATGGGGATAGGAGAATATGGGTAGGTAAAACCACCCCCGACAGTTTTATAGGTTCGACAAAGAACTATGCGATGGGCTTTCCCGATTCGACGAGTGGTTTGAGATAGAAAGATAAAGAGCGAGAGTTTGAGGGTGGGAAAGAGAGAAAGAGAAGATGGAAAGAGGTTTTCTTGAACGAAATCTTGAGGTTCTCGTCGTGCTCGTTAAATATTAATGCTTTGGCTCGGTTATGTCTCGTTCGAGATTATTTGCGGCCGTTTTTACGATCTTCTTTTAAAGCAGCTAGCTAGCTAGCCTTTCTATCGTTAGAATGTGGTGAAACGTAAGTTGACGTAAAAGAGGATCGTGTGCGGATAACGGGGTCTCGAATTAGATTCGGCGAGAGGGAAGAAGGAATAAAGTTAAATGATATATTACGAATTACTACGAGATTTAGTTTTAATTATTAATAATAAGTGTAAAATTGTTATATATATAACAAGTTACTCAATAAGTTTCGGGCCTGACAGATATATGACAATACTGTTGACAGAATCATATGGTTTCTGGATAATACCAACTTTCGAACGATACGTGTGAATATTTTCTGAGATTCTGATAATTAGTTTACAAGTTACTAGTGGTTTTAACGAAGCCCTGTGTTTTGTAACGACTTTCATTCGACTGGTGTCAGCTGAAAAGAAATCTGTTATTTTTGATATTTATTTTTAGCTTGGAAAATAATGAATTTCCTTTTTGCCCCTCTCAAATTAATATTTATTTCTGTTATTCTAATATTTATTTCTATTGAATTGTTTTATACTTATCTGAAAATATCGATAGATGTGTGGGTTGGTGACGATTTTAATGTAATTTAATGCTAATAACGTTTTAATCATAATTATATTTGTTTCTTTTTATATTTTTATCTTCTTATCGATTGATCGTTCAATTGATTTTAATTATAAATAGTTTTATATATATATAATATATTTAATTTATAGTTAATTAGTTAGATTCATATCTTCGATATGAATCGTGAAAAAAAAAATATCGAATAGCGTTGTCAGGAAAGAAGAATAAGAAGAATAAGAGTAAGAAGAATAAGAATAAGAAGAGTAAGAAGAATAAGAATAAGAAACTAAAACCCATTGAAGTTGTTGGACGTGAGCGAACGTAAGGGCAAACGTGAGATATATAAAGGTAGATAAAGGTACGCAGGAACGAACACAGTTATTTACTTTTTGAAGTCGTCACCGGTTATTCTCACTCCTTTGCATACTTTTGTTTGCAATAGAGTAGTTTACATTCGTCTAAAAGTTGGCACCAGGTTTGGTCCCGCGTGAATTCGATAGTCATTCCTTTCTTTCTCTCTTTCTCTTTCTCTTTAGAATAAGAAAAACTAAGAATTTGATATTTTATTGGAAGAGTTTGAAAAGATAAAGAATAAAAATTTTAGTTTTTCTTTCAATTTTTTCCTTTTTTTTTTATTATTATTATTATTAAAAGAATAGGTTGTCAAGTATAAAATGGAGCAAAAAATGCACATAATTGAGTTGAAATTTGCTAAATTTCATACTTGACAACGTAATATCAAACAAAGCAACAATGAAATGGAGCAAATTTCAATTCAATTATGTGCATTTTTGCTTCATTTTATACTTAACAACCTAATACTATCAATTTTCAATGAAAATTATCAAATAATTTCGGTTGACCCTGATATTAGGTTGTTTCCATCTCCTATAAGTTTCTTCCTGTTTTCTTAATTTTATATTTTATATTAATTTACTGATATTAAATTTATTATATTGTTAAGTTAAAATAATATATAAAATACAACACACAGAGAAAAAATATATATTTAAAAAGAATTTTATTACTGAATAATAATTTTATATTGAAAAATAAGGAAGAAATTTATGGGACGATCTTTAATACATTAACTTTTCTCAACAGTTTATTCTTTTGTTTGTTTAAGAACGAGTTTTTTCATAACGTGGATAAACGTGAATCGATTATCATCGATGCATTTATAAAATCACGATTGTACGTATGAAATTTTGTTCAATAAATTCTTACTTTTTCTCTCTGCAATTAAGTTTCTTATTCCCTTTTCTTTCCCACTCTTTCTCTCTTTCTCTTTCTCTAATACACACACACATACACACACACACATAGACAGACATACACGTACACAATTTCTTTCATTTCTTTTTTTCTCGACTGTCTTTCTTCCTGACTTTTCTCTATTAATTTCTCTTCACTTTTAGTTCTCTCAATTATTCAGACATCTTCTTTCTTTTCTTCTCTCACACTGTTCCTCCGTGCTAGGATTTTCTTATTCTTAAAACCTTATTCTTATTCTTCTACGTTTATACGTCGAATTCATCTCGTCGTTTCATTATCCGACATTTCTTCTTCAACATCTTTGTCCCAACTTGCTGCTCTGTTTCTCTCGATTACAGACACCCCCAACCCGGCGGTGTCTCCTTGTTATTTAGGTCGGACGAATGGCTCATTTTTTTGTTTCTTTCTTTCTTTCTTTACTCCATGATTATTAAAAACCTTTTTTTTTTGTTTCCTTTGGATCCTCCATCATTTCAGAACTTTTTTTTCGAACTAGGTGCCACTAACTAAACTAAACTCTGTGTAAACTGTGTATATTAAACTATGTGTAATATATTTAAAAAAAATTACGATTTAATCATGAAATACTTCATTTGAATACTCGTGCACAAAACATCATTGCTTGTTACACTTTGCAGCAGTATTGTATTGTATCGTTTATGCATCGTTCCCGTCAGATTCTGCCATCTAAAGAAATAATCACACTCAGAATTCAGCTGTATTTAAAAGGTTAATAATCATTAATATTTCTTATCGCAAAAAATATTTTCTAAATATTAATTTTTATAACGTAGTAGAACAAAATAAGCTTCCTCTTTCCTTGTTAGTTATTAAATGTAATATTATCAGTAAATCGAGATATTAATATTCGATTAAAGTTCGATCGTAATCAATTTGGAAATTTATTCGAACGAATATTGGTCGTAATAAGTTTCATACGAATTTACTAAAGATATACAGAAAGAGAGAGAGAGATAGAGAGATAGATAGAGAGAGATAAATCGTATTAAACACACAAGTAATTCGTTAGTAGATAGAAGTCTACAGAGTTCAAAGTTCATTCGCTTGATAAAGTCTCTTCTATCTCTCTCTCTCTCCTTCTATCTCTCTCTTTCTCTTTCTCTTTCTCTCCCCATATCTTTCTCTTTGACTCTTAGCTTGTCTGTCTGCTTCTATCTTTCTTCTATGTACTCAAACGAAGGTAACTTGTATCAGCTTCAGCTTTAGCTTCATACGAATAGTCTCGAGAACGTACTAGATAAGATGTAGATCCTTCACTGGCGTAAATCCTTGATTAAATACTGCCTCCTTAATTTAGGATTCACTTGTCACCTTCTCGTAGTTTAGTTACTTGCTGAGAGAAATAGCCTGGTATTAGTATTCCTTTGTAAGACTTTCAAACGGTTTCACACTTCCGTTTACCATTTTCTCAATCACTGTTGATCGTTCTTACTTCTTTTTTTTTTTACTCTTAACCATTCAATTTTTGTAATTTTTTAATCTTTTAATAATTGAAATATTCGTTTATTTAACGAGAGGGTAATTAATTTTTTTATTTTTATTTGAGAAGGGAAATTTTTCTATTTTATTATCAAATCCCTCGTTTATAATATAATAATTTTATATTTTTAAATTTTGTTAGTAAAATGTTATTAAAATAAATTGTAATAATAAAATTAATAAGAATGAAATTATATTGGAAAATTTTAATAAAGAATAAAAATATTAAAGGACTAACGATAAATTGAATTGCTCTTAAGTAAAAAAAAAAAAACTGTTTGATAAATTATACAGTTTAGTTAAAGATCTAAGAAAGATCAATATACGTGTCTCCAAGATGTATGTCTTCTAGGCCCATCTTCAGGAATGTAATTAAGAAAGGTGTGGACCCTACTCCAAAAGTGAAAATTAATGTTCGTCACAATTTTCACTCTATCTCAATCCTTCTCCTTTTCTTACACACACACACACACACACATATATATATATATTAACTCACACACACACACGTAAAGATACATATTATCTTTCTTATATTAGACGATAAGTAAAATAATATTTCTCGGGTTTCATAGTTTATTTGACATTAATCAACATAAGTGATTATATAGAAATAATAATAATAGTAATTTCTGTTAACAAACATCTTAGAGTTTCGTATAATTTCAGTGATCATCCTATGGTGAACTAAATCGCCATTTCTACTACTGAGAGTAGTGTAATCTTCATAGATACAATCTCATCAAGTGATATTGGCGTAGACAAGGATATATGTATTAGTGTGTAACATGGTTGATATTAGACGATGATAACAAGGAAACTAGATTATTCTAATCCTAGATATCATTCTATCCATGATGGATTATTATCCTATTTTAATTGCCACATATTAAATATATTAATAAAAAATATAGATTTATTTGTTTGTGTCATAATATTTCATTAGGTAAATTTTTAATATAGTCAAATACATTTTTTTAGGAATACATCAAATTAATCTTTTATTTAAAAATAATACTCAATACTGTTTAATTAGGGGTAATGATTATTTTCTGTATTTGATATATCAAATTATATCAATTAAATTTTAGCACACATATATATATATATTTAATATTGATATTATTTAAATATATAAAGAAATTATAATTTCTTTTTTTATTCATTTGTAATTAAATTAAAAATATTCAACACGCGATTAAATATCTTCCAGAAAAATATCAAATAACAATTACTCCAATTATAATACATATATAAATAATTTATACTTACTATACAAATTACAATTCGTTAAATAATATATTTAATGGATAAGAGGAAGGAGGGGTGGTGCATAGATGATTAAAATCGTATTACATATACGTAATAATTTTTCTCTCTCACTAAACGATAAATTATCTATCGTTGATCATTATAGAGATAATCTCGATGAAAAATAAAAATGTACTTTGGGGATGGACCTGGGAACATCATAGAGTAGAGATACGTTAACGGAGATTTTAGCGAAACACTAACCATCTCTGATTGCATTGCCCTCATTACTCTTGCATGCACGTGTAGAACCAGAACCATTATCTGGCCACATAAAAGACTTCTGCTGGTGGTGCTCCGATTAACATACGTTCGACGAACATCCTTTACGTACATGCGCTAACCTACAACCATTTTCATTCAAACCCTGAATGCATTTTCTTCTTCTTTATACTATATATATATATAATACTTGTTAAATTTTGTTCTTTGTATTCTACCATACATTTTTCAGAAAATAATATATTATATATTATACTATTCTACTATACTATACTATTAGTACTATACTATACTACTAGTACTATACTACTAGTACTATACTTATACTATTAGTACTGTACTATATTATACTATTATACTATATATTATACTATTTTACACTTTTTATTTATACTATACTATTTTATATGTATATATATATTATTAGAGACATTAAGTCTACCTTAATAACTTCTTTACACACCTACAACACCAAATTGATAAGCAAGGGATAATGATGTAATTGTAGGATAGAACTCTTTCCAAACTCTCTTAGAAAAACTTTAGAAAAACTGTAACCGAAAACCCTCAACGGACCTCGATCGAGGGAAGATGGTAGTCCCCAAGAGAGAGTAAAACACTCTATCATTTTTAATATTACCACTATTTATATTACCTTTTAATATTAACACTTATTATTATTTAAATAAATATATATATTTAAATAAATGAATACATAAATGAAAAATATCGATCGAGAAACTTATATAAGTTTTAGTATTCAACTAATATTTTTCGCAAATATTTTTTTTTCTGAAATACAAAGTGGTCAAAATAAAAATGAATAATTGTCGTAGAAAAAGATATCGATACATTACTTTTCCCCTAAACACCTCACCCTTGTTATTCTTTATTTATTTATATCCTTTCTTCGTTCATGCCCTCAACGCATGAATCCTAATTTCAATTTATTTTTCCCCACATTTTTTACTCGAGAAAATGGAATAAAGAAAAAAAAAGAAATAATAATAAAATGTTTTACCCCTAAGCTTCTAAGGGATATTACGATTCCGACGAACTTTGTTATGTAGAATAAAAGTAAGAGAGAGAGAGAGAGAACAAAATATAAAGTTTTTTAAATAAAACACACAAAGGTGTACAGTGTAGGAGAATGAGAGTAGCGTAGCTTGACGATACACATCGTCGAGGAAAAATAATGAGTTCGGTTCAAGTGTGTAACGTTTACGCATAACACATCCTCGCTCAACCCCAAACCCCCACCCCTACCCCACCCCCTCACTTCCACCTTCTTCCTCCACCTCTACCCACGCTCTCTCATTTTTTTTTTTATTATTCCTTTTTCTTTGACCAAAGTAAACTTCTCCCTTTTTTACTCGGCGACATATTCAGAAACCCTTCCCTTGAAGGGGGCCACATTGTATGCCACATAGGTTCGCGGCTTTGAAAAACACAGCGAATCATAAAACGCGCCCAAAAAAAAAAAAAGAAAAAAAAACGTTTACCAACGAAAACTGGTCTGTCTACTCCTGAAAGTAAGAGAGAAAGAAAAAAAATATAAACACACAGTAGTAGGTGATGAATTTTAATTGTAGTAATTCTTGCACTTATTTTTTATTTTATTTAAATTCCACCACGACGTTAGTTAATTTCATTTCAAACTGTTGGTTACAGAATCGTCCTTGTATTTTTGTTTTAAAAAGATAATAAAATTAACAATGTTAAACATCAAATTAATAATATAGGCGACAAAGATTTTTCTATTCGTTTCATTTATGTTCAGAAATTGAAATGAATATGAACGAAACCAAAAAGAAAAATATAAATAAATATTGATTAAGTTTTCCTTTTTTTATAAATACGAAGGAGAGATAACTTTTTAAACGTTCTATCTTTATTTTATTTTTTTATTTTTTTTTACTTTTTCCTAGACTAGTATAAACTCTGCTTGTTCAATTTCTCGTATTGTTGGTCCATATGGTGCATTTTCCTGTTGCATAAAGGAACACATACACGTATACTATTTATACAATATGCAGATAGTTCGTTTTCTACTATTTCGTGTATCTTCCTCTATATACTCTTGAAATTTGTCGTTTTATCTGAGAAAGCAAAATAGAATAAAAAATAAAAGATACCTTTTGCTGTCGTTTATTACAATTTTTCTCATGGATTAAGGAAACACCCTTTATGATTATTTCATTTTTTCTGTAATTTCTCATTCTTTCATAAAGAATTTCTTATTCACGTATTTATATAATTAACACTAACAAGGAGACCGTTAGGTCAGCCCCCCTTGTTTTTCTTTGAAACTTTGCACACTTGTAAATGTTGATTAGTATTACAATTTCGCCATTACAACTACCCTCCAATACTCAACCCTTTTCGAGATATCGGCCAATGAAATTTGAATAAATAGACGGTAACGCTTATATGAATTGAAATTTGTTCCATTTCATACTTGATGAACCTAATACTACTTGTCTGACCATATATGGGCCGTTTACTTGTACTACTACAAGTAGTATAAGTAAACGCGCCATATATGGTCAGACAAGTAGTATAAGTAAACGCCCTATATATGGTCAGACAAGTAAATAATAAATTGAAATCCTTGTAAACAAAAGAAGATAAGAATCTTTTCGCTCTTTCCTGTCGCGTTTAATGGAGTACAGTCTGTGATAAAAACAAATTCGACTGATCAAAAAGTAAAAGAAATGAATAAGTAATACATTTTTTATTGTGTTATTTATTTTTAATTATTTATTATATTACTTGCTTAATATAAATAATTGTTATTTTTTAATTTACTTGGAACAATCAATTCAAATCAATCAATCAATTTAAATGAAAGATTTATTATTAAAAAATTCATTTAAAAGATTTTTTACATATAAATTCTGTTTTTGAAATACACTTCCTACAAACACTTCTATTACATTTAGCACAAAGATTTTTACATCTATTTCTATTGCATGATTCTTAAACTTAACAATTCTTCCATGTATCAGTAGTATGAATATTTGTTATTGGAATGATAGTGTTCTCGACTTCTTTTCTATGTTAACTTCTTAGCTCTTCAGCCAATTGGAAAATAAAATCTTTATTTGATATATTTACTTGAGAACTTATTCAAAGTCTTAATATAATATTTATTAACGTATAAATCTTGGTGGTAACGTATAGAAAAGATTAGAGAAACTATTTATTTATTTATTAATTTACATTTGTACGTGCACGATACGCGTATATATGTAATTTGTATTTATGTATTTATGTATGTATGCACTTCGTTACTTGAAAGCTAACGTAGGTAAGAACGTGAGATTTAAAAGGGAGATTGGGGAGAGGGGTATAGGAGTATGGGGAAATGTGGAGGGTGGTTTCTAGTTGGTAGTAGACGTAAGAAGAAAGTTTTCACGCTAGACCGAATGTAGCAATTCGCGTTCCTTTTAAGGTAAGACCGTGAAGAAATCTGAAATTGCGAAACTTATAATGCCTCGCCCTTGGAAAAGCTTAGCTTCGCATAACCATCCGGCCATCACTTTTCTTCCAAACCGATCATCCAGCTAGAATAGAGAAACGAATAAAAGAATTCAAGGAATATTCGCTGTGACTGCTAACGAGCGCCATTAGTGATTCCCTTGAAATCTGGTACAATTGGCGGGGAAGGAGCTTTTTTTGAAAAAAAAAAATAAAATAAAAAAAAAGGAAGAAGGAGAGAGAGAGAGAAAGGGAAAGGAAAAAAAAAGGTAAAGAATGGAGTGAAAGAATGAGAAAGACTATTTCATGAGGGAGCATTAGTAATTGTTCTTCTATGTGTATGCATGCATATATGTACACGTCCACGTATAAATGCAATTTTTATGCATATGTATGTATGTGTGCGTGCATATGTGTGTATGTGTGTTTATATACACGCAGTTACGAATAAAAGTATTGGCAGAGAGATTAAATTTGAAAGACAGTGTGTGTTTCTATGATATCATTGTTAATCTTTTGAAAAGGTAATTTTGTATTTTTGAGATATTTTTTTTTTTAAATATATTACCAATAATCAAAGTTTTGGGTGTTCTTTTTTTAATTGTAAATTAAATTGTAAATTAATAGTAAATTAATTGGTGTAATATTAAACAAACTTAGATTTTATAAAATATATTAAAATGTGTTTAAGAGAAAAGAAAATAAAGAATCAATTTAATTGAATAATCGTTGACAATTAATGAAACGTGACAAATTGAATGAAGTATAGTGATTTTATGAGATTTGCTGAAGATGTAATAGGGAAATGTAGTTTAAAAGGGGGGAGAAAGATTTTCGACGCAAACATCGGAAACATGTTTGACGTCTTTTCCAATTCCATTAGATGTTCGCACTAGAGTAGTTTTATAACAAAATAGTAGTAGTTGTGTTGTTGTTGTTGTTGTTCGGAGATCGAACAGCAAACAGGTTCGAAGCGTGTAACGCTAATGAGATAACTGATGATGTTACGTGTTGGTAATAGCGAAGTGGCGATAATTGCTGTCGGTGAGCAGAGTTTCCCTCGTGGCTTTGCGATCTTTGAACAAAAGGGTCAACGTTGTTCGCGGATACAACAAATCGCATCGTTTCTCTGCAATTTGCTAACGTTCATTTATAGAGAAAAGAGTAAAATCTTTCTATCTTTTCATTAATCCTTTCTTCTTTCTTCCTTTTTTTCTATTTTCTATTTTTTAAAGAATTGTCAACGTCATTATTGCATACAAAAAATCGTATCATTGTTTCTCGAATTGGCAAACGTTAATTAATAAAGAAACTATCAACTTTTCTGCATCGTTTCATCTATTTCTCTTTGTATTTTTTTTTATAGAAAAATCATATTAATATTTTGTATGTGTGTGTGTACTTATTATTTAATTAATTTTGAAGATTTGTGAACACAAGTTAGTGTTTAAAAAAAAGTTTACGTAAATAAAAATTCTGTATAGTGTCCGGTCATTATGTATATATATCCAGTGTCTCCTCCGTTACGATCTCTCAACATTTGATTCCTAATCTACGCAATGGAGTACCACATACGTACTCGTACATATACCTGTATGTTTATCCAACATGGTAATTGGGCAACACACGATCAATATTGATAGTATACTCGAGGTTTGTGGGCGTGTTACGAAACTCCACTTTGTTAAATCAAGTGGAAATGTCCGATACGCGGAGGAAGCACATGCGCGAATCCTCGTTGATATTATTGTCATACTTTGATAATACCTAAATACACACATTATCTTTAGATTTTTAATATTATTATTATCATTATTATTGATTTTTTAGTTAACTTAAAGTCGAAAAGGTTCATTATAACGGGTCACTCAATAAATCTCGAGCCTGGTATATACGAGTCTGACGATATTTTTGAGATATTATTATATAATAATATTTTTATATTAGGTCTACCAGAAAGTTCTGTCCGTAATTTGTATTTGGTTTTATTCTAAAATCGGACAGAACTTTTTGGTAGACCTAATATAATAATTTTAAATTAATAATATTAATTTTTTAATTATTCTTTTTTATTTATTTATTTTTTTTATCTATTTTTATTTGATTTTTAAATTAATAAGTTCAATATATATAATAATTTAATATATATTTATATAAATAAATGTGTACCGTATGTACTCCTCTGTCAATGATTTTATTTAAAAATAAATTAATTTATGTATAGTAAGATAAAATTAACTAATTCGAATGAATCGTTTGAGTTATATAAATAAATCCACAAAATTATATAAATACACCCTTTTATATACTTAACCGGTGAATATAATAAGCTTACTAAAATGCAGTGTACCATCACGCAGAGTGTATGTTTTATTTTATTTAATCTTTTTTTTTTGGAGAGAGATAGAGAGAGAGAGAGAGAGAGAAAGATAGAGATGGAAGATTGCCGGGGGCAGATTTACCACGAGTAAATGAGAACAAATGGAAAAAGTTGGGTGAACGTTTATTAGCCAATAACCTACATATGAACTAAGTTCAGTTATGCGCGTTGTGTGTGTGTTACCTTTGGGACTAGACGACATCGTAAACTACTCAACCTGACTTAATTATACTCTTTCTTTCTTTTTTTGTGTTTTTTATTTTTTTCGTTGAGAAATAATCTCGAAAGAAAGTTTCTGTTTTTTTCTTGTTCGTTCCAACTTATTATTTAAGTTCGATAAATGTATGTGTGTATGTATGTGTATGTGTGTATGTATGTTTGTTAGCAAGTTAAATAAGAAAGAAAATATTTTTCCGAAGTATAATTTTTTCCCTATTTTAGTTTCATCGAACGAAATTATAAGACATTTTTTGTCTTTTCTTATTTCAGATAATATTAAAAGATATTGTATGTTGCTATAAATAAAAAGAAAGAAAATAGACATAGTGAAATAGAAGAGCAATCGACTGTAAGCGTTCTGAATAAATAACGATACTTGGTCCGACTGGTATCGAAAGGTAGAATCGATAGATGGTGTAGGTATATATACATATATACGTAAAATCATATATCTTTTCTTGGTAGATATATATATAAAGTATGCTGACATGTGGGAGAAACGTATGCAAATGCACATTCGTATGCTTGTTCGAACTTATGACATGCCTTGCTAAAATAAATAAAGCAAAAGAAAACTTTATGTTTTGAAAGATAAAAAGACGAAGACGTAGTAGACGAAGTAGACGAAGTAGACGAAGTAGAAGTAGAAGTAGAAGAAGAAGAAGATAATAGAAAAAGACGTAACTAAAATGGAACTAAAATGAGATGAAGTGGAAGACCGAAAAAGTAATATTTTTTTGTTTGTTAAATAAAAACTTTTTTATTTGTTTGTCTGTCTGTGTATACTTTATTATATATGAACGAAATATACATTTTTACATTTCCAATAAACATTTTTAATAATATTCGTAAAATTGAATTAAAAAAAATTCAAATTCAATTGTAGAACGATAAAAGAATATTTGAGAAAGTACACGGTATTCTATTATCAAAAATCTTGTCTACGATTTAAATAAAACAAAAATATGAACTATTCTATCTCATAGATAAAAAAAAAAGAGACAACAAGTATCCATAACAATTCGATAAAAATTCAGATACAAATTTTCCAAACTGGGTGTATTGTAAATAAACATCGGAAACGTTCCAATATTTCACGAGTTACGAATGCTTTTTATTTTTCTTGCGTGTATAGGATCCTATGACCACACATACACACACTCATACGTGTATTTAAGAGACCATACACATAGTAAAAAAAAAAAAAAAAGGGGAGAAAAAGGAAGAAAAAGTATTGAATCGTAAGAAGAAAAGTCTAGCCCCGGTCTGCTGACGAGAGATCTTTCATCTTAAAAACCGAATCGAAGTTGGAGGGTTGTTGGAGATGAAGGTGCCAGTGGTGACGGCGACGGTGAGGGGTTTAGAAAGAGGGGTAGAGGGGAGGGTTTCGAGGGTGGCTATGGGTGAGGTTTGGAAGATCGTGGGTAGCGCTTTTAAAGGCTTTTTGAAGGTAGGTACCAAAGTACCATGGAAATAAAGTTCAATACGCTTTTCCTCCTCGTACGACTTATATAAAGAAGTCACGTGCTACTAACTGTCAGAATAGAAGAATCGTTAGGCATGCTGTGCATTGAATGCAGCTTAACTTAAAGCTGCTTTTTTTCGATTTGAAGTCAGGAAAGAGAATAGGTAAAAGAAGAAGAAGAAGAAGAAGAAGAAGAAAAAGGGACAACAATAAAAAAGAAAAGGAAAAAGAGGGTAGTATGGTTGAAAGGAAGAGGGGAAAGGGCTAGAAAGAAAGGAAAATATAAAAAGAAAAGAAAAATTAAATCGTCGAAAAGAATAAAAAAAAAAAAAAGAATTTTATTTGTATGGAACTTAATCGATATAATCGTTTATTGTTCTCCACGTATGATGTCTGCGTGTGTGTGTGTGCGTGGGTTCATGTATAAAATGAAATTTTTTACCAGACGGATATTTGGATTTATTCTCAAAAGCAGAAGCTATATTCGTCTAGTGAAAGACGACCACTCATGAGAGAGTTAATCTGAAATGGTGTGTGGTAACTGTGGTGGTGGTGGTGGTAGTAGACCTGCCAAGAGGATAAATAAATACTAGCATTAAAGTTTAAATAGATTTTCTCATAGTTTTGTACGACTAGATGAGGAATTCTCTCTCTCTCTCTCTCTCTCTCTCTCTCTCTCTTACTTCTGGTTGCAATAGTGGTTTTCAAACTCCAGTCATTGCCGCAACTCGTATATGTATGTGTATGGTATCATTTGTAAACTAGTAATGGTATACCACGCGATTTTATTACGAATGTTTCTGAGGATATTTTCCTGGATACTAATTTTCAACGATTTTGTTTTATAGACATAGATTAACTAATACCGAGTATCCTATTAATCCCTTAGTCTTTTGAATTTAAGAACCTCCTATAAAGAAAAGGAAAATAATAGATCTTTTCTAAAATTTCTTCTTCAAATAAGATGAAACATAATTTATTTGAAACATAATTAATCCACTGATTCTGCGTAATATAAATAAACCGATACCATATGCATAGATATTATTATTATTATTATTATTATTATTTTGAAACGTTGAAATGATTTTTGATTATGAACACGTGTAACATGTTTCGATGGTAAATTTACACCATTTGATGAATCATTATCTCTCAATCGAATAGATAAACGAATAGATATGGATCTCTATGTTGTTCTTCATAGAAGTCAGTTTAGCATAGTGATATTAAGTAAATATAGAACATTTAGAGACTATAGAGTAAATACTTAGCTAGAAATCATCTTGATGGTTCGAGGCATTCATCTTCGCCAAGTACTTCCATATTGCTTCATTACATTATGGACTTTCCTCGAGTTTTAGTTGATCATCATCATCTTCCTAAGACTCATCCTTCTCACTCTATCTCTCTCTCTCTCTGTCTGTCTGTCTGTCTTTGTGCTTATACGAGCTTTTACTTTTCGTATTTCTCAAAGTATTTCTTCTATCTTCGGAAGAGAATGAAATGAGAAAATGCACGAAGAAGTGAGAAATTCTCTCTTGAATAAAGCCTGCTTTTCGAACTTAGTAGATACCTAAATATTCTTACTTCTAGAACAACTACTAGTAAACTTTCAACTAGAAACTCTCATTATGTGTATATATACGAGGTGTGATCAAAAAGTAAGGAGACTTTTCTGAATATCACAGGATACCTACAGTCGATTTTCGTTTCCGTTTTTATCTTATGTTGGTAGACTCGTCCCGAATATATGTTCATAGTTTCAGTTGTATAGCATTTTTTGTTAGTTTGCGAGAGGCATAAAGGTTACAAGTGTTTTGCGTGTTCGGTGATTCCTTCATCCTCAAGTTGAAAATCATTATTTTTGAAGCATCGAAAACAGCAGTCTTTACATGTCGTAATCGACTGAAGATTGTCACCGTAAGTTTTGACAAGAATCTTGCTTGCATCTGATATTGCAAATTACAAGAATTTTGGGATATGAAACTCTGTATGTGATACTGCATCGATTATTCTGAAATATTTCCAAGATGACTCTATGGGACACTGTCAACTCTGGTACTGCAACTGGACAAACGGAAAATCTTTGATTATCAGTCAACGTGCAGCTTACGTAATTTTTATTTCTCGCATAAAACACCTATCGACTATTTTAGAAACAAAAAGCATTACAACGTTCGTGGCACATTATTCTAGAAGTCAACATCCAACTTTAAAATTACAAATTTCTTATTTGCGCATAAATTCGTAAGATGTTTTTCCTCCGTAAACTTCATCCCAAGTTTACTTTCTTTTAGAAAAAATAACTTTTACCTAGAGAAATTTTCCTAGATATAGTTACTTTCTTTTTTCTTATTATATTAAAATGAATTTTCGATTAAAAATTATTTATAACAAAAAATAGATTATAAAAGAGATAGAAGAATTATTTTTAAATTGTACTCGATCGTTCGTTGGTAAATCCTTGAAGCTTGGAATCCTTCTTACCGACGGTTAAAACCATCGAAATAAGTATTAAAGATCGATAAAGTAGTAACACACAGTCATAGTAGAAACACCCTAGATGAAACACCCTAAGGAAACGTAGTTTTCCCCTAGAATATTCTTACCACTGAATTTAGATATTTTCCTTTCGTAGATAAAACAGATTTCTGTATGAAAATATCTTTTCCTATCATCGACCAATCCAATGGTTTCAAATTATCTGGGAGAATAGATACTTCAATTGTAAGATAACAATATTTTCATCGATATATTTTCCTTTCTGTAGGATTATTTCTTGGTGAAGAAAGAGGCTGTGGGGGTGGGAGTAAGAAAACAGAGGATATGGATTTAATCAAAATTAAATTCCTATTATTTTTCTTTACCGTGATTTTATTTATCCAAGACAAAAATTTATTTACATATACTAACAGTAGGAGTGGGAGGTTGTTGTGGTGGTTTGTGTGGGGTGTGAATGGTGAAAGGGGTAGGTTGATGGTAAAATATTAAAGCTTGGATCAATATGTGAATTCTCACGAACGGGGATAGGGTTTTAAACGTGAACAATTCTTCATAGGTCATTCTCACCGTAACACCCCCTAGTCTATTTCACCCTTCCTACTCCTCGATTCCCTTTTTGACCCTTTTTTTTCCGGTCAATCTCCAGAGCCGACGTGCTCTTGTATACGCCGGATGAATAGCGTTTAAGCGAATTGATGGACCTCCGGTGGTCGACATGTCGAAGTAAAGTAAGAGAGAGAGAGAGAGAGAGAATGAGAGAGAATACAGAAAAAAAAAATAGAAAGAAAAAAAGAGCAGTAGTAAAGCTATAAAAGAGGAAAGAGAAATGAAGAGAGAAAGTAGGGGATGAAAAGAAAAGAAAAAAAAGGAAAAATTTTTTTTTGTTCCACAAAAGCCACCAGGTTGAAGAACGAACGATCCCATAAGTGGATTTATGGGGTACTGGAATTATCGTTTGGTGGTCATTTATACGACAGATATCTGTCATTTTAATGACACCTCGTAGTAATTCGTGTTAATAAAATATTCATTATTTTTTGTTTTTCAATTGAATTACACTTTAATCAAGTTTTCTTATTTATCTTATTCTTATTTTTTTGTTATTAAAGGTAATCTTAAAAGATGTAATCTTAATTAATTGTAATCTTAAAAGATGTGAGAATGTGTTGAAGTATTGCAGGAACCTTCTTTTGTATAAATCATCTAAATTTTCAAATAACACACACACATAATCATCGGGTATATTACAATGTGTTAACGTTTTTAATTATAATTTTTAATATTACAATAATTAATTAGAAAAATTCAAAATACAGTTTTAAGTTTGCACTTCTATCGACAGTCCTCGTGACTGCTTCCTATTTTTTTTTTTTATAAACAATGTTAAAAGGTATGGTTTTAGAATCATAGTGGTTATAAGCCAAGTGGTTAATCGATCATTTTTAAAAAGTCAGTAAACAACACAGAAACTTTAATGTTCCTATTCAAATATCTCATCCTATATTGGATCGGTGG
>JACGTP010000063.1:409786-482687 GCA_023678845.1 Mischocyttarus mexicanus | reverse complement strand
TTATTTTTTTGTTATTAAAGGTAATCTTAAAAGATGTAATCTTAATTAATTGTAATCTTAAAAGATGTGAGAATGTGTTGAAGTATTGCAGGAACCTTCTTTTGTATAAATCATCTAAATTTTCAAATAACACACACACATAATCATCGGGTATATTACAATGTGTTAACGTTTTTAATTATAATTTTTAATATTACAATAATTAATTAGAAAAATTCAAAATACAGTTTTAAGTTTGCACTTCTATCGACAGTCCTCGTGACTGCTTCCTATTTTTTTTTTTTATAAACAATGTTAAAAGGTATGGTTTTAGAATCATAGTGGTTATAAGCCAAGTGGTTAATCGATCATTTTTAAAAAGTCAGTAAACAACACAGAAACTTTAATGTTCCTATTCAAATATCTCATCCTATATTGGATCGGTGGAAAAAGAAATGTTGGATTCTCCCATAGAGAATCAAAAATTTCTTTTCAACAATTTTTAAGGGGCGAGTTAACAATACGATTACTTACAATGATATATTATATAACTTTGAGAGAAAAATACTATAAACTTGAAAATAATTTAATTTACAAGTTATTAAGAAACAATTTTCCATGAAAAAAATCATATACAACGTGGACCTTATTCAAGCAGATATATATCGAATAGAACTAGTTCACCCTATACATATATATATATAGTACATATACATACAATGGTAACCTAGCTTGAAAATCAATGATGAAAATGGAACGACGTAATTAAAGGTATATCTACAATTCTCTCTCTCTCTCTTACAATGAGACTTCAACTCACCGAAGCTTGCTGATATTTCCTGAATGTTCCTTTCTTCGTTCCTATCCTCCTCTCCCCTTTCCCTCCCTCCTCTTCTTTTATCTTTCTCTCTCATCGTACTTTTTTCTTACTCGTTGATAAGGAAACGTGTCTAAGGTCGAAGATGAAAGGGGGCAAGAAGAAAAAAAAAAAGAAAGAAAAAAAATTAACAAGGAAAGAAAAAAAACGAAGTAAGCTCTAAAAGAAAATAAAGAAAATAAATAAAAGAAGAGGAGAAAAAAGAGGGAGGGGGTTGAGTTAGGGGGGTTACAATCGGTGTTGTCCGAAGCAATGACTGGTTGGAATGAGAGACACGAACGATTAAAGAAAGAAATGGGTTCTGTTATATACACCCATCTACCCCCTTAAATCCCTCAACCCCTTCCCCACCTCCTCAAGTCCAACAGATTCGTGTGCCTTAACCAAGAAAGAAGATGCCGTTATGCTGTTTTTATTCTTTCGTCGTATTCCTTGGAAACGATTCACCGAGCAAAGCACCGAACCACACGACGGTTAAAATCAGCCGGCAGCAATTTATATGATAATTGCTTTGCTCCTACCCCACCTTTTCAAACCAACTAACCACCACAACCCTCCCCCTCTCCCTCCCCCCTTCAGTCTCTCCTAGTCCTTCTACTCCCCCATTCCTACTCCCCAGTCACTCGGAATTCTTTTCGAACTTACTTCCTTCCTTCCTTCCTTCCTTTCTTCGAAGAAAACTTTCGTCTTTTTTCTTCTTCTATCTACCCCTCCCCCTCCACTTCTTCCTCCTCCTCATCCCATCCTATTTCTTTACCACCATCACAACCATCACCATCACCATTACCTCCTTCCTTCCTTCCTTCCTTACACAGCACCAACTCCCATCGTGTGTTCTTACTGAGTTTCATTTTTATTTATCGTTGGTTTCTTTTTCTTGTGTTCCTATCATCTCATTCTTGCGAATGAATCGAAAGACGATAAAGGACAGAAATGAAAAATTCGTTCTTTGATCGTAGTGAGGTTGTGAAAGTATTGCTGATTTTTCATTTACACAGTTGAGATAGTTTTTTTTTATTTTTTAAGTTTTATGATCAGGTTTGCACGATTGTAAAGGGTTTTTTAAATGTGAAAATCTATAATAACGATTAATTAATATCTCACTTTTCAATGTTATATAGAATTAGATCTTGAATTGGGTGGATAGTTAAAATAAGTTTTATAATTATGGTTACACGTATGGTTCCTTCCCCACACCTCTGTAAACCTAACAAGGCTTTTATGAATTTTCCCTGAGTACAAATACAAAACAATGTTGCAAACAGTGTGGTTTTTAATTTCGAGGTACCAAAAAAAATCTTGTTAACGGTTTAAAAATTTCTTCCACGCACGATTTATCATATTATTTATTATTTATTATTTATTATTTATTATGAGAGAAATTTATTATGAATGAAAAGAAAATATAATATGTCTTATTTGGTAAATGTGTAAACCTAAACTCGGGCAAAGCTTACGTTGATGACTTCGATGATGCCAGCTGATGTATAAACGCGTATACGGATTTTCTCCTATCGTTTAATCAAGCCAATTAACCAGCTTGTAAATTCGTAACGATACGATCCGATTAGTCGTAACGTTCGAACATAACCCGTTGGCAAGCACACTCTCTGGTGTAAATTCTTTGAAGTGCTTTTATCGTAAATCGATTATTTCTAACGTATCAAACGAATATTTCTATTTATCTCGTTAAACACAGGGAGGAGGAGGAGAATGAGGATTACATTCGAGTCTTGAAATATCGAACTACGTATTAATTCCAATATAAATATATATTATCCGATATTATACCCTTAAATGATTATTATTTGATTTAATTGTAAGAATAACAGCAAATGTAAAATATATGATTAAGAAAGAGTGGTAAGAGGAATAGAGGAGAGAGGATGGGAGGATTAAGTGATTATTAAAAGGACCATTTAATGTATGCCGAGATGTATAAACGATGGAAAGGGTCCGTGTAAAAGGAAAGTGTTTGGTAATCGAGAGAGACTTTTCCTCTCTTAGGGCATGAAAAATATCCCCACGAGAGTTGGTCTGTCGGATTTGGAACTAAAAAGCTCGACGATCCTTCGTCCAACACCCCGATGGTTATCGATTTTCCACAAAACCGCGACGCAAGTTACAATCTGCGTGTACGTGCAAACGCGTGCGTGTTTATATTTTTCAACATGTGTTGGATGCATTTAAAACTTTTCCGAATCGTATTTACGAAAATACCGGTGAGGGATCGGATAGGTGGGGAAGTGATTCTTTTTTCTCGTATTTTTTCCTATCGAATTTGTTATATGTAATTCCACTTTCTACATATCTCTCTCTCCCTCTATTTTTACTTTTTTTTAATTATGAGGTATTTCAAAAGAAATAAAATACATGTATATATACAAATTCATTGGAATTATCTATCAACGGATTAATTTCTTTTCATCTTTGCACCAGATGTTTGTAGGAAAAGAAAAGAAAAAAATATAATCAAATAAAATAAAACGATATATTCGAACTAAAACCTGTACGTGTGAAAATTTAAACAATTTATGCGAGGCATAATAAGGATTAAGGTTCGTTCGATTTAACAATAAGTTCTTTTTTTTTCCGTACGAAATATATGTCAAATTCGCGTGTATGTATGTATGTATGTGTGTGTGTGTGTGTAAATCGGTTTATAAAATTTTATAAATATCCCCCACGTATTTTCATTGCTGTAATTTCTCTATTCTTTCGAAGACTACGTCACATTTGTATTATTTGCCAAAAAAAAAAATAACAAGAAAATAAATTAGAGAGAATTGAAGAACTGTGAAAATACTTGCAAATAATTTGCTCGTAGAAAAAAAAAATATCAGAATTGGAAAAGTAGTGTTTTCCTGTAAAAATGAACTCTAACAGGGATCAGCTTTGATTCTAGAAGAAAATAAAATGGGGAGTGGAAAGGGGGGAAGAGGGGGAATGTTAAACCATTTGACGAATGTCGATTAAAGTTGTAACAAGCGTGTTCACTAAGAAGATGAATCTATGTAGAAGATTTTTTCGAAGTACCTTTTCGTTTTCCTAAAGAAGAACCATTTATCCATCGTGGTCCTGCTAATGACTACACATTTCCAGACCAATCTCCTTCGCTATCCTAAATCGAGGACATATATCCTCGAGCACCTCGAGCCTTTCTCGTTGCACTGTTTCTCAGAGTATTTGCCAGTGAGACAAATGCTCGTTACG
This sequence comes from Mischocyttarus mexicanus, assembly GCA_023678845.1. NCBI lineage: Eukaryota > Metazoa > Arthropoda > Insecta > Hymenoptera > Vespidae > Mischocyttarus > Mischocyttarus mexicanus. The sequence goes on along the minus strand of JACGTP010000063.1, from coordinate 478,618 downwards.
AACTTTATACCTGGTTACCTCTCTGTTAGACTTTCATCTTTTTCTAAACTTTTCCACAGATTTGTCTCTTACGGTTTTATTTAAGAAACGAGAGATAACTGCGAGTATTCGAAACCATACTCTACGATATCTGTGCGTTGTATCGACTATTTTTTTTCTATCATTTATTTAATAAACTAAAATTTAGAATGTTTTTATATTGTTTTGAAACCAAGTAAGGTAAATTGAATTTTAAGAAAATTTTGTTAAATTTTATTTTACAATTATATTCTATAGGAATAAAATTATTGTCGGATAATCTTTATTTTACATAAATAATATGACGTATCGATTCGTACGTTCTTATTTGAATATCGTCAAAATTATTCTTTATAACAAATTATATATATGTATATGTAATATAGATTATTAATAAAAAAAAAAAAAAGAATTTAAAAGAGAAGATTCTGAACAAATTAAATAATCTGTCTAACAGATACTAAAATATAGAAAATCTATCAGAAGATTGGAATTTAATTTAACAATTTAATATACGGATGATCCTCTCTTTATACACAGTAATATGCACGATCCTTGGCAAAAAGTAAGTAACTTTATGAGAATTTTACAGGGAGTTACAGAAAAAGAACAAAACAGAATAGAACCGAATAGAACAGAATAGAACAGAATAGAATATAACAGAACAGAATAGTACTGAACTGAACTGAGCTGAACTGAACTGAACGGAAAATAAGAGAAAGATGGAAAATTCGTTTATAGTGTATTCGGATTACACTCACAGGGGACACAGAGTGTAGATACTTTGTGAAGTGTAGATGAGGGGTAGTTAGGGGGGGAAGGGAGTGGAGTAGATGGAAGAAAATGGAAAATGGAAAGATAGAAAGAGAGAAAGAGAGAGAGAGTGGAAGAAGAAGAGGAGCAAGAAGGGAGTAAGAGAAAGGGGAAGAGAGAAAGAGAGTGAAAGAAGGATGGTTTGTGAAGAGGGGAAGATGGGGAGGGGGGAAAGGGAGAGATAAAAAGCGATAAAGTCAAAGTTATTCTCTTTTTGGTGCATACCGATCGATTTGAAGAGTTCGCTTACACGCTTTGGCTCGTTTCACCCACGAGAGTTCTTCGCGCTTATTACTTTCCACTTTGCATCTCGTCAAAATCGATACGAGTTTCGTATAAATGGGATCGAAAATGAAAATGACGATAGACGTCGCTGAGACGTTGTATATCATTTTTCGTTTTCCCAATGGCATTTAATTTTTACCAACCCGTCTAAACACAATCGATTGTCGGGAAAATCCGATATTTTTTTTCCCACTAATTCAATATTAAGAATATAAAATATAAATATAATAAGGATGGTAAGAAAAGAGTTTTTGAATATTTTAGAAATAACTTATACTTACAATTAGTTCAGTTATGTGTTCATGTAAAAGCACAAGGAGAGAGAGAGAGAGAGAGGAAATATTATCGAGTGAATATAGATGAGTATAATAAAGTTATCTACGTAACGATACATATACGCAACACACACACACACACACACATACAAGACAGTTTTTTTTACGACCATCAACACGTCTATGTAAACAATATTATACTTGAAGCGTAATTCAGTCGAGAGTATCGGTAACCTTCGAGATAGGACGTTAGCTTTTACATTAACCACGAACCAAGGTAACCATTATTCTATCGATTTCTTATCATTACCATTCAGCTTCATTAATTACGCTAATTAAGTTCTCTAATCCAAAAAGGAAGTTTCTTCTTCTACCCAAAGTTCGTATTCTTCTTTGATAATGATCGTTCTAAAAGGGAAGATGAAGAATAAGAAGAAGGAGAAAAGGGATGATAGAAGACGAAGAGGAGAAGGAGAATGAGGATGAAGGAAGGTAAAATTTGAGATGATAGAATTTGGAACGAACATACGCGGGGGGGTGAGACGATCGATGGATTTAATTTCCTGATTTTCCGTATTAACACGCGTTGCTCTCGTTCGTGTCCATTTTGTGTGACCAGAACTAAATAGCATTCGGGGCGTAATCGTCGGAGATGAACTTATTCCTATATCCATGAAATTAATTTGGAGAACCAATTTGCATCGAAGCTTAATGACGTCACGATGCATCTAGTCCGTCTCTATAACGTTACGCGTGAAATTGCTATTACTCCGTCTTTCTCTATCTCGCATATGCATACGACGTGTGTATATATAAGTGTATATATAATATATATATATGTATATGTATTTATGAACGTGTATATATGTGCATAGACAGAAGAGTATTCAAGGATTTACAAAAGCTTTATGTACGTCGACGAGATAATCCTTGTTGTCACGAGATGTATGTTAGATTTCACTATACGAAATCGATTGAAAGCACGTGAATAAAAGTTAATTAATTTAAGACTATTCACTTTATAAAAAGAGGATGATATATTATCGAGTAATAGTTTATTATTCAAGATTTACCAATGATAAGTTTTATTTTAGTTAAGATTTTTAACAAAAATTTCAACTTCTACGAGAGAAAACTGATTCGTTATAATATCATAAACGAATATTATTTCTCTCATATCGTAGGAGGGGGGGAGATCGATATATTCGTGATAGATCGGAATATAGGTTTCGACGTTATCTCCACGTAGTATGTTACATATGTATAATAAACGCGACAGTGTATATCACTACTGGTAACACGCTCGTAAACGTTTCATAGAAATTACAGATATCCTCAATGGATCGTTTTCTCGGTTCATATTTTTCATTCTAATCACTCGATACATCATCATTATCGTATTTTGATACGAACTTATCGGAACAATCGAATACAAAAAAAAAATAAAAATAGTTAAAAATATTTTTTTATCCATTGATCTAATAAATCAAATACGTTTCCCCCTGGTTCTTTTACATAGTAGTTGTAGTAGTAATAGTAGTAGTAGTAGTAGTAGTAGTTATAAAACTTTCGACTCTTATCGTAGAAATTTTCTATCTCCGATCCAAAACTTATTTTTATTTTTCTACATAGTATCAATATTCTCTTTTCAAACCTTATTCTCGTAGTATACTTACACCGTATACTATTATAATGTATCGAATATAAAACAGGTAAACTAAACTATATATGTATTTATCTAGTTTATCTTTATGATATTAACTAGTTTGAAGTATTCATTATCGAAGAAAGGTATATTATGATAAACTTGAAAAGAGTTCTTTTGCGTATCGTAACTAAAAGCAACGACGTTGAGTATATTATCCACTCACCTTCCCCTTCCCCCCCTCCCTCCTCTGTACCACCACCTATTCCACTATCCTTCATCCTTCTATCCGTCTACCTATCTCTGTCTTTCCGTCTTTCCGTCTGTCCATCCGTCTGTCTGTCTTTCTGTCTGTCTTTCTGTCTGTCTTTCTGTCTGTCTGTCTGTCTGACTTTCTCTCTTATTTTCCATCGAGACGAAAGGAAACTTGTCGGATATTAATAAACTTCGGTCTCCGCGGAACTCGAAAAGTATCTCTTTTCGTCTCTTCCTCAAAGTACTACTTTTAAAACTTGCACTCACGGGAAATGAAATTCTCGCGAATTCCTGAAGGTAAAAGCCACTATAAGCGAAAAAGAGAAAAAAAGAGAGAGAGAGGTTTCATCGTTGGTTCGACATCATCGAGAAACGGGGGTTCAAAGGTGGTGGATGGGTTGATTCTGTTGAAGAGTAAAGAGTTGAAGAGTGAAGAGTGAAACGAAGTCGGTAGAAACGAGACGATAAAATTCTCATTTGATGGATAAACACTAGGACACGTTGAGTGAACAAAAAAGAAAATAAGAGAAAGAGAAAAAGAGAGAGAAGGAGAGGGGAAATAATACGTGAAAGAAAATAAATTAGTCTAACTGTTTTTGATATAAGTTTTGCATTGAATCCTATTTAGAGTAACTGTATATTACATTTATACCGATTTTAAATAAGATCAACGAGTGTGAAATTTTGGTTCGAATAATTCGAATATCTCCGTCAATTTATTTTGATTTTTTGATTTATTTTCATTTTAGGTTTTTTTTGTTCCCATTTACTTCCTTTACTCCGAATAAGTCTTATAATACTTTTTAAATAATCTTTCTTTTTTTTTTTTCCAAGCTAGATAGTATGATTTATATGTATCACGTGATACGATCTATGAATGTAAAATCGTCTATTGATAAATAGTTCTATAACGATAGATTGTGTCTACGATATACATACATACATACATACATACATACATATTTTATTTTATTTTATTTTTTCGGGGTATTTCTTTCCTTCACTCTTTTATTTTTTTTTTTTTCATTGATTTATATCTTTGCTTTTTTCCAAAGAACGCAGGTGCGTAAAACTTCATCGGTTCATACGTTACAGTTACGTATCCAGCAAAGCTTCGCAGTGTCATTTGGAACGATGATCGATCGATCCTGAAACCGAAACTTCAATATTTTTTTTCTTCTCCTTTTTTTCTTTCTATTTTTTTCTACACACACATACACACACACACACGTAAAACGTGTATAAAATTAATGTCGATATCACAAAGTTTGTTTTTATATCAATTGAAAAACAAAAACCAATGCGTATTAGTTTTTTTTATTACATCGATGATATCGTGGTTAGATTATATAAGATTTATCATCCTAATTTATCCGTTTTATAAAGTTTTCAATCATCGATCATACGTTAGAGAACAAATATATTCCACGTGGATTAATATCGTGAAAATAAAGATGTGATTAAACCATTGATCCAATTACATTCATTCAATAGTATTTATTTCATTTTCAAACTAATAATAATCTCTACTTCGTATATCTGATTATTTAGATTAGTTATAAAAGATTAATCGATTTTACTTCATGTCAGATTTTAGATGCATAATTTACCTGGAGATATTTATAGGAGGAAGATATACTAGGTGTTTATATCTGAAAGTACATAGTCATTGTTATAATTATCATCGTCTTGATAGTAGTAGTACTAGTACTAATACTACTAGTAGTAGTAGTAACGTTTCCCTTGTGGTCAATTATCATGTTTACTCTATTCACGTCGATAATTTTCGCGTGTAACTAACAGGTATTTCGCGGTACTTGGTGCTACCGGTTGACGTTGTCCCTACATGCAAAATCAACTGGACTAGGCGATGGATAGATAGACAGGCAGGTAGAACGGGGTGTCCATTGCAGGCAAACGCTTGCTTGCCACTGTGCTTGATCATTTACTTACTCTCTCACTCTCTCACTCTCTCATTCTCTTACTCTATCTCTCTCTCTCTCTCTCTCTCTCATTGTATATACGTGTATTGGTATGTATGTATGTATGTATGTATGTATGTAGGTAGGTAGGTATGTATCTCTGTCTCACTTACTCACTTTCTCCATTTCTCTCAAGGCTAATCACGATACCACACCGTGTGCGTTATGCTGTAAACACAGACCTCCCACTCGTCTTGTGTCAATTGACCGTGTAATCTGTAATTGCTAGGAACGTGATAAACCCAATACACCAGATGGTGTCTTACAGTCGAAACGATTATTCTGATTATCTCGTCTTACGTTCGGAGTTGTTTTCCAATCTTTTTCCAATATTTTTTGCTTTTTTTTTCTTCTTTTATTTAATTTTTCTTCGGAAAGAATTATTTTAATCAAGGATTCGAATCGAGGTGGAAATCATATCGTTTCTGAATATGGTTTAATTTTCTTTTTTTTTTATTAATTTGAATTAATTAATTATTATTATTATTTCTTTTTTAGTCCAATACGATAGTTTGATTTATTAGATTATGATGAATGATTTTATGGTTTAAGGAAAAGAAAAAAAAGAATGAAAAAAACAAAGTAGAATCTTTTAGCATACTTTAGACAACGTCTTGTTTATTTTGATCACCACTCTACGTAGATTTAGAATTTCTACGTTGTGACAATGAGATGAGAGAGGAATATAAATCGAGTGTCGTCGTCTAGGGAAAAGATTACTCGCAACTAGAGTTTCGAGTTTGATTGATGGACCCGTAGCGTCGATAAGGAAATGGATCTTTTCTTCGTCTTTTTCTTCTTCTTCTTCTTCTTATTTTTCTTTTTTAGTTTTATTTTTGTTATTTTTTCTTTATCCGAGAGAGTCAAATATCACCGGTTCATTTCGATTTGGTTTTAATACAGAAAGATTGGTTAAAGAAGGATAGAAAAAGAATTATTGTAGGAGTAGAATTGTGAATTAGAATTTAGAATTTGTTAGGTTGAAATTACATTATCAACGATGATTAATATATTCCCATGAAAACTTACCACCTGCTCGGAAATAGAACTCTCTCTCTCTCTCTCTTTCTCTTTCTTCCTGAAGATTGATAGTTCGTTTATAGAGAATGACGTTGCATTATAATGATAGAGAGAGAGAGAGAGAGAGAGGAAAGAAAAACCATTAAAGAATGGTAAGGTCGTCGTAGTACGATTTTTCCTTAAATCTTTTCTCGTTTTAAAATAAATTCAATTGAAGTATCAATTTTTAAATACAAATAAACATACGTCAAATTGTCTTGTTTTCATTCAAGGAGAAACTAAATAGAAAGAAAAAGAAAAGAAAAAGAAAGAAAAGTTAAGGAGACGAGAAACTTTAAACAAAGAAAAAATGCAAGAAAATCGTTCGCGAAATGGGTTAACGTTTTTTAATAGCGAATTTCGAAATGGGTTGTTTAAAAGGAGTTGATGGGTTGTACGGTGGAAGAAATAGGAAGAAGGAGGAACAGGGGGAGTGCTGTTGCTGGGGGAAGTGGTGAAGTTGGGTACGGGATGTAGGAAGGGGTATTACTTAGCAGTTGAACTTTGTCGAGGACGAATCCGATTGCAAATTTGCAGTGGGACTACTCGCGTAATGACTTTTCCTGAAGACCGATTACGCCGATTGCGAGTTAAGAGAGTGGTGAACGGAAGAAGAAAGTAGGAGAGTGAGAGAATGTATCTATGCTTGGTATATATATATATGTGTATGTGTATGTGTATTTATATGTGTATGTGTGTGTGGGAGAAAGAGAAAAAGCTAGGAACCAACAGGGAGACAAAGCTCGGTGAAAGGGTGCCTGTAGGCTAATTGAAAGTCCGTCGTTACTAGAACAGAGTGAGAGTGAGAGAGAATGAGAGAGAAAGAGAGAGAGAGAGAGAGAGAGAGAGAGAGAGAGAGAGGAATGGTCCCCGGAAAGGACCGTATGCCGCCGCCATTGTAATTGGCCTGGCTATTATTAACGTCGCGGCATGCCATTTATTTTAATGGACCTTGTGGAAGCTCTCGTATATGTAGTACTACTATCTGAAAACCGCAAATCTCGATTGCTCGAACTCTATTCTCCTCGAGTCCTTCTTGTTCAAATCCATTTTGATTATATCATAATGGGGAAAAGGGAGGTGGGTGGTTGGGAGAGGAGTGGAACGGAGTAAACGTACATCGAATAAATAAGTATTGAAAATAATTCTTCGAAAGAACTTGAGATGGTACTTAAACGAAATATATATGTGTATTTATTATATATATATATTTATATTTATTGTTTGGGATAATAATCTATTAGAATTTTGTTTTTAGTTAATCCCCTGTAAAACGAGTTTATGTGGAAAAATTATAAACGAAGGAGAAAATTTTGACACCCTATTTATTCTATATATATGTATCAGTAACTATAATGAACAACTTTTTATAGATACAGTGTGTAATAGGGTAATTATGTGAACCGAAAAGTAATATCGTTTATGCCAAAGTCAAATAATTTGTTCACGTGTGTTTTTTATCATTCATCAGCTTATTGCGTACTTCGAAGTAGTACTAAAAAGAAAAGAAAGAAAAACGACGTTACTTTATCTTCCAATAAAAAAAATTAAAAATTTAATGTAAGACCGAAACACAACATGACGTATCGATTCTTCGTCGTATGCAAAACTAAATTCCTTTCCTAACGCATACTTTGACTTGACAATTTTTCTTTTTTTTATTAAATATTTTGATCAGAAATAAAGAAGTAAAAGAAAAAATTCATTTTGAGAAGGTTAATGAAAGGTTTATACAGGTTGGCATACGGTATACACAAACGGTTGGAATTCGTAAGAGTAAATTACAGATACACGTGAATTCCTTATTCGAAATAGTTACATTCGTATGGATAATTAAATATTCTGATCAGGAAAAAATAGAAAAACCAAATTCATTTGGAGAATGTTAACAAAAGGTTATACACAGAGGTAGTGGTAGTGGTAGTGGTGGTGGCATACGACGTACAAACGGTTGAAATTCATACAAGAGAAAATTACAAATACTTGAATTTTTTATTCGAAATAAATTCTCGGTTGGATAATTAAATATTCTGATCAGGAAGAAAAAAACAAAAAGACAAAATAAAAAACCAAATTGATCTCCCTAGAAAGGTTAATAAAATTGTATACACAAAAGTTTGGTGGGTTGTGGTTGGTGGTTGGTGGGTGATGGTGGGTGATGGTTGGTGATGGTATACGAGACATACGAACGGTTGAAATTCATATAAGTAAATTACAAATACTTGAATTCCTTATTCGAAATAGTATTAGGATATACGGTTGGATAAATCAGAGTTTATGGCACGCGTAGAAGTTCCAATTGAATTTTCTAAAGATCATCCTAGTTTGCCTTTAGGATAGGGTAGAGTTTCTCCGCAATGGCGATTGAAGGTTCGAGGACCTTCGAGTAAAACGGGTGGGAGAGAGAAAGGGGTAAAGAGGGTGGAGGGTGGGATCACGTTTGCTGGCAGGTACTCGAATGCCGATATTCACCAATGATTCCCGCGCCCGCCAACCACAAGCGATCCTGTTAGGTGTCCGGAGAATTCCATCCGGTGGTCGCATTCTCGACGTCCCGTGGGAAAGTCCTAGGCTGGCTTTCGGCACCTAAATCAATTAAATATCTTAGGGCAGAATAGAGAGATAGATGGACGTAAAATGAGAGAGAGAGGGGGGTGTATAAGATGAGGGGAGAAGGAAACCGACCAAGAATCTCTCCGTGCAGATCATTTCTATTTTTTTTTGTTCCATAATTCCGCAAAAATGAAGCCAATTTACGTAATAAATTGAGACGATTCTTTATTTCTATAATAATACGTGAGTTCGGTATATGTTTACGCAAGTTGTGTGTTGTGTATAGTCTGAGATTTTATCTTACCAATTGTATATATTCTACAATAGTAATAGTAGTAGTAGTAGTATCTCTTTTCTGTAATGAGCAATACCACGGGACGTTTCACAAAGGATAAATGAAGGTACCACTAGTACGATAAAGTAGAGCAGAACATATTTGTTTCTATAAATTTTCCCAAGAACAATGGAGGAAAAGGAGTTAGCGGGGTGGTAGGGGTGGTGGTTGTGGGGTATAGGTGGTTTAGGAACAGGAGGAAGAGGGATACCGCTTTAAGGGTTAGTGCTTCTTTTCACCCTTCGAAAGTTTCTCTTGTAGTATATAAATTTGCATAAGTATATACCATGTATACGCTCCCTTTATTCCCTTCTATCTTTCCCACTCAGCTACCATATCCTAGAGAGATTCAACGATGAATACGAACAAGTTTACAAAACACCTGTACCAAAGTGCATTAATCTCATCGTATTTCATATTAGTTCCATAACGTTTCTGTTTTTTCTTTTTTAGTTGAATATTTTTCTGATACTTTTGTTCTATTTGTTTTTATTAGAGAACAGTTTTTCAAGAAGTTACGTATACAGAGTAGGGTGAGGAATTGAGAGATAGGAATGGGTGGTAAGTGGGTGGATAGGTGAATGGTGGTTGTGGTGGTGGTGGTGAGAATTGAGAAGTGTGGAGTGGGGAATGGGGGATGGGGGTGATTTAAAATAAATAGGACGATCACGTCGAACGTAGAACTGACACGTTAACTTATCGGGACTCCTGTTAGAAACCGTGAACGATCTTGTTCAGCATGATAATACCGACGATATATCTTCTATTTCTTTCTCTTCTTTCTTTCGTACACACATATACATATGTATGTACATGTATGTATATGCAAACACATGGATGAATGCATGCATGCATGCATGCATTAAAGTCTGACTTGCAGAATAGGTGGAAGATAGTAACGAACGACAAGACGATTTATCTCTTTGGCTCTTCAACACATTCCTTGAACAAGTTCTTAACTTCTCTCTTTGGCAGTTTCGTTTAGGCTACCATGAAAGTATTCCTATGATACTCGATGAAATTAAATCAGTTGTGTCGTTTATAATATTCGTCTATAATTTAAAATAAATCTTTGAAAGAATATTTATTGTCATCTTAATGCACTTTTATTATACTACGATCGTTTATTTATTTAATTGTAAGAAAATTGAAATTAATTAGAGATCTTTCTCTCGCATGAAATTTGGATTAGTAGTATTAGTGTTGTTATTTTTATCGCGATTAGTGACACAAAGAAATCATTTAATCAACGTGAAGTTGTAGTTTTATACTTTTAATTATCAGGTTAATTACAATATAACCTATTATCAAATATTTTTTAAACCCAAACTCGTTTCCCCTTTTTTTATATTTCTACTTTTTTTTTGTCTTGATAAGTTTGGATTTTGTTCGTAAATTTTGTCCTGCTATCGGTGTAAACGTGTTATAGGATAATTTTCAGAATAGAAGATGAGTTTATGATATTGGAAAACGTAGGAATATGGGTATGTGTTTCGGTAGAAGAGGAGAAAGCTTTGAATTATCGGAAAATAATATAAGAAACGTGGAAAGATGGAAAGAAAAATCTGTACCAATAATCTTCGTAATCGGTGCACCGAGCATTGGTAAACGCGATTTGGGTAGAAGACTATCCGCGAAATATGGTTTCTTCATGATTTCAACAGGGGATTTGCTGAAACAGGAAATAAAAAATGGTACGGAAAAAAGTCAGAAATTTGAGAATGTCATGAAGGAAGGACAAAATGTTCCAGCTAATGACATTGTTCCTATGGTTGAAGAACAGATTATGAGTCAGCCTAATGCCATGGGTTTTCTGATTGTTGGTTTTCCTCGAGACGTGAGACAAGTAAAACTTCCTATTTGTATTTTGTCTTCTATTTATTTATTTATTTATTCTGCATGATTGCTATTTATTCAGTCAATATATTTTAAATAAATGATCAGTCTTTGTAATTAAATGTTAGTATTACCCCGATTAACACATTATTGACCAATCATAGTATACTCGTGTTTGCAAATTTATTCAATTAATGGTTATTAGTCAAAAATATAATATTGCGTTAAGTTATAATATCAATTATTGCATTTAACTGATATTAACTTTAATATTGGTATTATTATCAATTATTAGAAATTGTTAATATTTTCATTGAATTATTAATGTTATTTTAATTAAAATGGCTACGTTCTAACATACAATAGCTTATTATTAATGTGTGAGTACAACGACGGAGACAGTATTTTAAAAAAAATATAATTATCCCTAATGAAATTCAAGTATGCGACTGTTATGTAACTTTTATCTATTACAAATATCTATCGTTTGTTAACGATAATATATTGACAAAATATTTATTTATAACGTTGAAAAAAAATTATTCCTATATATATATATACACTGTGACAATATTTATTTAGCAATATACTGATGAAAAAAAAAAGAAAAATATTTCTAAATATTGATAGAAGATAAATAAAAATATTTCGTTTTGGTGGAGGGGTTTTCTCTCTCTTTCTATCTCTCCTTTTCTCCTACCCCGATATCTTTTTCATTGTTCTCATTCGAGTGTACTCCGAGGGAAGATAAAAAAAAATATTTTTCACTGTTCGAAAAAGCATCGTTTTAAAAGAGAAATAACGCGAGGGGGGAATATTCATGGCATCGAACAATATCCCATCGTTTGACGGCAGGCGACTATGTTCAACGAAGAAGTGAAACGGCCGACGTTGGTGCTCCATTTGCAAGTCAAAAGGGACGTTCTAGTTGAAAGGGCGAAAAATGGAACGGCTAAGGACGATCAAAATTCGTTGAAGCTTTCGGAGCAAATTAATTCCTACATAGACACGATTTCTTCTACCATCGAACCAAACAAGAAGGTCACCACGGAGATCGATGCAAACGAAAAGAACAAAGATGAAATTTTCAAAGCTGCGGATGAGGAAATAGACAAGCGTACCAAAACATTGGAAACATAATTATTATTCTTTTAATCCGTTTTTTTTTTAACGGTAAACCTGGCCGATAGTTAACGATAAATCTATTCGTATCGTAAATAATCAAATAATCGGTTTGCGTGTAAGATTAATTATATTTTATTCTCAAATTCAATGAAACGATAATAATTAATTCATTAATCAACCTTGAATAATAAAGTACATCTAAACGTAAGCTGACCATAATTTTTAAAAATTTTTTAATATTTGACTCTTGCGTGTTAGGTTTTAATATTTAAACATATTATGTGAATAATTTTCTATAGAAAAAAAGTCTAATAGGTAATCGTAACGTTTTAAAATATACATATAAGTATTCATTTTTCTATATATTTAGATTATCGTTTTTAATTTTGTGTTTATAGATTATTAGAAATTTAAAAGTATGTGTAATTGATACGGTATACAAAACAACGTAGGTTAAACGAAAAATCATCAAAAATCAATACGACAAAGAACGTACTAATTGAAAATGAAAAATGTATTATTTAATCTGTGTTGTGAGGGTAGACAACTTTAGTGTTAAAAGAAATATAAAAACAAAAGGAAAGAATAATGAAAGTAGAAAGAAAGAAAGAAAGAAAATAAATTGAAGAAGGAATTGAATAGTACGTTGACCCGAACTTTCATAAATTTTTCTCATAATTTTTAATCACGTCAACATGTCGACGAACTAACCGAACTAAAATTGATGGGGATGTTGGTGAATGTAAGAAGAATGGTAACTTTTTTCTACGAATTCTTTTTTTCTTCTTCCTTTCTTTCTCTTTCCTTCTTTCTTTCTTTCTTGCTTTCTTCTTTCACATAAGTTAGTCTTACTCGGTATCAACTTGGAATTGTATACGTTCCTTTTTTCGTTTTCTTATCGTATCCATGGATTTTACTTTCTGGAAAATGCTTTATATCATAAAAGGCCAAAGGGAACTGCCTAGTGATCATTCAAAAGGATGATTGAAGTTGGAATTAGTATGAAATTGTATGGCCAACCGAGCAGCCATAACGTTTCCATTGAAATTAATCTGGGAGATATACGCGTATAAAATACGCATGTATGTGTATGTATATGTGAATATATATACATTGTATACGTTCATTCGATATTTCCTGATTTCGAAGATAAGAGAAAAAAAAAATTATTCAATATCAATTTAATTATATACATATAATATTTTAATACGTCAATTAATATTTGAGAATATTTCATTTAAAAACGAGATATTAATTCTTTAAATCTTCCAATAATTTTATTCATATCAATTAAGATATCTAATAAAAGAAAAAGTAAAATTAATTAAAATTACGAACTAAATGTGATCAGAAAATTTAATTTGGAAAGAAAATACGAATGATAGTAGTGTGTTGTTGTAGAATTCGATTAATTTCTCATAAATTTTCAATACTATTTTTGTTGGTAAAATAAAATATTATTAAACATGTTAGAAGAAATGTCTAGTTAGGGATAGAACAGATCAGGTTAGTCTCGCGATTATAACTCAAACGTTAAAGAGGTAGAAGTAGATGCATACATGTATGTATGAATGCATGTATGTATGAATGTATGTATGAATGTATGTATCTTGGTAGAAACGTGGACAGTAACGTAGATTCGTGCTTTAACTTGCCACAAGCTTGAGATATCCTTGGTTGATAGTAATATTACATGAGAAACTAGAAATCGCTCTTGAATTTTTCATAATATCCAAAGGCCGAATCATACATATTTCAAACTAACAATTCACGACTTTCCGGTTCTTTCGGTATTTCCTTTTTTTTTCTTACTTTTTTGAAATTATACTTCAGCTTTGTCCCTTTTTTCCTTCTTCTCCTTCATCTTCTTATACTTCTACTATTTCTTTTTATTTTCAGATTATGTTATTCTGATCGTTATCGAATCATCCACATTTCCCTTCCCATTCCCATTCTTCAATTGCTTTACAAAACGATATTAATATTAATGCATTATCTTTCTAAATATTCTATTAGATTAATGAATATTTTTATTATCATATCGTCTATGTTCACAGATTAAACTGATTACCTAACGTTTATGTTAATTTGAATTCTTGTTAGTCAAATAAATTTTTAATGAGAAGAATTAAGTTTGGGAAAATATCTATTATTGATGCTTTTTACAAAGTAATTGATAGTTAATTAAATCTTATCAGAAATAATGAAAATGTTCGTGACTTTTGATTGAACATAAATGATACTTGAATATTAAATAAATTAATTAATATTTTCTTTTTTTTCTTCTTTTATACTTTTAATAATATTTTTTGTACAAAAAATATTAAAGTTTGAAGAATATTAAAAATATTTTTAAATGAGACCAAGTCAGTAGGTGATTTAAATGCAAAATATAAAATATGTGTCGTTTAAAGGAAACTAATAAAAATATACAGTATTACACATAGTATTAATACATATTGAAATAAATAGAAAAGAAAATTGTATAGTAATATCGATAACTATGAGAATAGAACGTCGCCAGAAATTGGAACGACGATCTACTCGAATAAGAAATTAAAAACGATCTTGGGGAGGAGGTGGAGAAAGAACAAGTCGGATGTTCTTTCAAATTTCTTCCGGTGATTTCAATGTAACTAAGAGAAAAAAAGATAGATTGATAGAAGTACAGGTTGTTTCATAATACTACGATAAAACTAATAATCATTTTTATCTTTTAGTTTTTAATTAGGTGTGAGATTGAATTGTTTTATCAAATGAAAATTCAATTCTAAATTATTTCGATATTTTAATTTATTTTAAAAATAGTCATATTAATTTTTAGAAACACTCAAATTCAAAAGAGGAAAAAAAACACCATAAGTTGCACTGTGAATAGTATTTATATGTTTTAGTTTGTATAAATTTGTTTCTTTTCGTTTATTTCAATCCATTTATCGTAATTTCATAGAATAGTCAACCGAATAAGAAAAAAGATATTTTTACTAAAATATTAAATAATATTACTCAGTAATTTCAGCTGTTTTTTGTAAGTGTATTAAAAGATATATCC
This sequence comes from Mischocyttarus mexicanus, assembly GCA_023678845.1. NCBI lineage: Eukaryota > Metazoa > Arthropoda > Insecta > Hymenoptera > Vespidae > Mischocyttarus > Mischocyttarus mexicanus. Next base: position 463,386 of record JACGTP010000063.1, on the reverse strand, counting down.
TCATCATGGAATAAAAAGTTAAGTCACAGAATCTCTTCAAAGAGTTTTAAGTAGTCAGTATTTTAATTATTACATGTATTAAATTATACTGAGATTGAATAAAAAATGAATTAATTGCATACTATAACAGTCCTCTTTAATTAATAAGAAAAGTACACGTATTAAATAAATGCGAATAATATTTAACAAAAATTAATAGAAAAATTAATGAACTGATAATTTTTATTCCATGTAACTATAAAAAGTTTTAAGTGGTGAATATTTTAATTATTACTGGCCAAAAAATCTCATTTCTTTTTATCCACCAACCCAATATATATTAAATTATACTTGTAAGATCGAATAAAAATAGAATCAATTACACGTATACTAACAGCTTATTTTTAATTATTAAAAAATAATATTACAGACATTAAATAAATACGAATAATATAAAAATAAATAGAAAAACTAACGAATTATAGTATTTGTCGATAAGATTAGATTTCGTACATTTGGTTGAAATTTAGTATTACAAATTTTAAATTAACAAAAGATTTAGATATATTATATGAAACGTTCTGTATGGTGGAAGGGAGGGGGGTGGGGTGAAAGGGAAATGGAGGACAAAAAGTGGCATAAGGAAGAGTCAGCTAGTGGATGGAGACCAAAGCTGATTGAAGTTGTAACGTTATGGCGAAAGGAGTCGCCAGCCAGGAAAACGTAGGATATGTCTGTCGTGGCAAAGGAAGATGCTCGCGAATAAAAGTTATGTAAGAAGGGGGAAGGAAATAGGGGAGCGAGAAAGAAGAGAGATAGAAATATAAAAAGAGAAAAAAAAAGAGATAAAGGAGAAAAAGGAGAAAGAAAGAAAGATCGAACATGTACCAAGAAGAAAGCAAGAAACGCGACTCGCATGGATTGCTTGCTCACTCTCATGCGCTTTTATGCATGAGAATTCTGATCGTCGTACAGCCAAAGAGAGATTTATGCCAGCCGCGAACTAAAAAACATCGAAGATTCGTTTGGCATCTTTCGAGAGATATTGGATTTTTACCTATCCAAGAAAAATCTCCATCTTTCTGTATATATATATGTGTGTATGTGTGTATGTGTGTATAGATATAAATATATATGGTATAGAAGGTTCATTTTAAAATTTGTCACCCTAAACTGTTCTTGATTTGAAAGATTTGAAATTTTGAATACAAGGCCAATTTAAATATCTAAAGTGAAGTATTATTATTATTATTCAAATTAATAATTATAAAATGTTTATTTTCTATCCATTTATCTTAATGAATAATTAATATATGGACCGTTTATTTTGAAAGTGGTGCAAGCCCATTATCTTACGTTTCGAGCAAAATTAAATTTAAGCAAATCTGACAATTAAAAAATATAGATTAATTATGCGAAGTCTAGAAATGTTTGTACTTATTTATCAATATGTAATTTGATTATATACATTTTTTTCAGGCGAATTTAACTAAAATAATGGTTACACAATTTCTTTCACTGGCTAATGTTAAATTGAACAAAGCATTGGCATTTTGTAAGTTAATTAAATACTTACTAGTTATAAATAAAAAGTTTACATTAAATTAAGCATAAATTACGTCATATCTAATTCGTTTTAAAAAAATACTTAACATCACTTTTAAAATATACTGTCCATATGTTTGTACTGATCTTAATACTATTTTAATTATTAAAAAAATCTTATATATTTTGGAAAAGGAGTCGAAAGATTATTTTCCATTACAACTTAATAATTATTAATATATATTTTTTTCTTGTATGGATAATTAAGAGACTTCTTCGCTAGGATCTTTCGTTGGAAGTATCGTCTTAAAATGAAATTACGTTTGTGTGGGTTTGAGATAGTAGTTGATTGGGGGAGTGGGTTATGTTCGTGTCGGATGAAGTTTAAGGAACGATAGTTCGCTCGTGTACGCTTTAACAAAGGTGCACACATATGTATATATATATGTATGTATGTGTAATATGTTTCTCTCTGTGTGAGGGTATTAGTGAACACGAATCGGAGGGAATAGTAACAGGGACGAGGAACAATCTCATGGTTGATCGCACAAGTTTTCCAAGTCCATCCGAGAATCCTTACGGTGGATCCCAACATTCGCGAGACTTGATAGTGATCGCGAGTTAATGTTGTCCATGATCCCATGACATCTTATGGGTTTTAACTCTTATCTAAGATTATTTTTCTCTTTTAATATTTGATACTTTTTCTAGAAGGAATATATCTTCAATATTAAAAATATTTAATACGTGTACGTACAATATTTATAGAATTGTTTTAATTTATTTAAAATAATTAAATAGACACTAATAAGTATATATTTATATAAATTAATTTATATATTATTATATAAAGAAGAAAATATAAGTTTGATGCTTAATTAAAAGATAATGTGTTTGTGTATGTATATGTGTGTGTGTGTTTGTATGTATGTGATAGAACGTTTGAATAGATTAGAGTAAGATATACCATTTTATAAACGAAAAACAATCCATGTATATTTTTTTCTTTATTAGTTTAATCCCTCCATCCTCTTTTAATTAATCTTCCTTTTAGAAAAATTCAGTCTCGAATAAATCAAACAATAATACCGAGTTAGTATACATCTATACTCATGTTAGTTATATTACACAAATCCTAAAGCTTATATAAATATAATACATTTTATCTATATACCAATAATACATATTCATTAATAGAAATAAATGATATCATATTTCATCGTATTCTAGTAGTTGCTGACAATGAGTGTGTTTTGAGAGAAATAAATAAAAAGAAAAGAAAAGAAAGGAAGTAAAAGTACAATAATATAGTATTATTATAATTCTTTTTAAAAAATAAAAAAAAATAAAACTTCTCATGTAGTCGTCGTTCCACTTTTCCCTTTCTCTATTTTTTTCTTCCTACTATTCACCACCACCTGCCTCCTCTTTTATCCCAACCCTACTCCGTTAGTATTATTTCTATTCCTCCAATCCCGTGCACGCTCCATTTCTTCAACTCTAGAACGTCGTATATAGGAATTCAATAAAAGAAAAAAAGAAATAATAAAAAGAGATAGAAAAAAGTGAATATGTATATCTAAAAATATGCATGTATGTTTACGTGAGTGTGTTACAACCCATGCTCGTGGGTTTGTACCTATAAATATATATAAGAAAGTGTCTGAATTTGGCTAATATAAATGAGAAAGAAAGAGACAAAATTATGTGTATGGTGTAGTTGTGTAAGAATGTGTACGTATGAGTAAAAGAGAGATACAGAGTATGTGTGTATGTATATGTGTGTGACTAATGTAAGTTAGAAAGGAAAGAAAAATTACATGTATGTGTACAAGAATAAAAAAAAAGAGAGAATGTTTGTGTGTAAAAGAAAGTTTCTACGTATGAGTAAGAGAAAGTATATGTGTGTATGTGTAAAAGAGAAAGAGAGAAGGAAAGAGAGTTAGTTCGACTGCTTGAAACTGCTTGGATCATCGTTCTTGACTACTACTACTGCTTATTTTTCGACGACGACGTTTTGTCTCTCCAGCTTTTCTTCTGCTTCTTTCTCTTCCTCTTCCTCTTCCTGTTCTTCGGCACTCCTTATCTCTTCATTTTCTCTTCTTTGGAACGTTTCCAGACATCCTACCAATCTCCCCCTCCACGCACGTTACCCCTTTTCTTCCCCTTTCTCTTTCTATGTTCTCTCACACTCTTTTTATTCTCTCTCTCTCTCTCTCTCTCTCTTTCTCATTCTTTCTCTTTTCTTCTTTCTCTTAAAATCTTCTTAACCAAGCTCTGCTTCTTTAAGTCATTTTCAACCGTCTGCGTTTAGTATTTGCTTTTCTTCCTTCCTACATCGTTTTCCGTCTTTTTCCGACACTTTCAGCGTCGTTACGGCATGCTCCATCCGGAAACAACCCTCTTCAATCCTAACCTATCTCCTCCTTCTCTTTCTCTTACCCTTAAATCCCCATCTCTCTCTCTCTCTCACTCACAAACACACACTTTTTAGTTAACTCTTTTTTATACGTTTTTGTACAACACTCAGAGATTGCGTTTGGACGTTTTTCGTATTGTACTAAAGACGTTCAATATTTGACAAGGATATTAAAGATAAAGGATGAAAAAAAGGACAATATATTTGTTCGTGGGATATCTTAATAATTTTTTTACCTTTTTTTTTGTTTTACAAACTACGCAAAGAAATGTAAAGATTATTTTTTAAATAATAATAAAATTAATTGAAACTCGACTCGTGGTAGATTATACGTGAATATTGAAAAGTATCGTTTGAATAGAACATAATAATTGAAAAATCTTATAAAAAAAGAAAAAGATAGCATTATTTGGATTTATCTTCGAAGGAAAGGATATAATTAGTTTGATATTTCCCCGTTGAAAAATTTATCCGAAGAAATATCGTTTATTCGTGGGATGAAAAACAAAAGGGTGATCGAGAGAGGAAAATAGGATGGGTTAGTGGATGAAAGAGGGAAGAGAGAAAGAAAAAAAAAGTCTCTTTGTTTCGAGAAATCCAAGTTCGTTTATTTTGTTTCCAGCAATCACCACTTCTCTCGCTCACCCACCTCCCCCTGTTCCACCCATTCCACCTTCGAGTCACCCGAAGACGCATACGTCGCATTATAAGGAACGATATTTCTGAATTTTCCCCGTGTGGCGAACAACACCCTATAAAACACAGTTTACAGCTAACAATTTCTAACTTTCCAAAAACGAAGAGTATGCGAACGCGCCCATACATACACACACACATACACACAGAGAGAGGCGCGCCTTACTGTCGATGTAATCGAAAAATATTGCCACGTTCTTCAGACGTTGCTTTTAACGAGACGTTAAATTAGAAACTGGTACATTGATTACTATTATTTACTTTCCTAATATAAACTTTAGTTTTATACTCACGCACTATGACGTTTATAATATTCTTGTAAAAATTTCTATACAATGCTTTTGGATTTAAATTACGCGGATAATTTTCTAATAACTCTTTAATAATTTCAAATTCATTTAAATTAATAATTAATAATAATAATAATAATAATATGTTACGTTTCGATAGACGAATGAGAGTAAATAGTAAGGCTTAAAGCTTGTTGATTTTTGGAAAATTTTATGTGTAGTTTAAATGAAAAAAATATCATTTCGATTGATCGTCGATTTTTAATGTAGCTAACAAGTTTTTAATGAAAAATTTTCTTATATTCTTATCATATCTATTCTATCTTCGTTTCCTTATCACTATTCTATATACACATACCTATATTACATATTTTTTTCCCCTCTTCTTCTTCTTCTTCTTCTTTCCTTATTATTTTTCTCTTTTCATTTCGACGAAACTTGGTTCTACCTGTTAAAGGAGAAAATCGGTAGAGCTAAGTTTAATGAGAAACAAACTTCCTCCAAAGTAAAAGCCTTTATGTGCCCTTTTTTTTTTCTACTTCATTTTTCCTATTGCTCGCGGTCCTTGTTAATAAAACGCACGAGCGGGATGGGGGTACCTTTATTAATTTATTCTTTTCGCCGTGGACAGAAGTAAGGAAAAGTTTTTCCTAAGATATAGAATGAGTTAAGTCAACTGTAAGATGTTTTTATCTGTGTATCGTGTATATATATATGCATAAATGTATAATTGACTATGAAAAACTTACGAACCTAATTTTCTCTATCTCTCTCTCTTTCTTTCTTTCTCTAATGGTGTATAATTTACTGCTAACAAAGGATATTTCTGTTTTAAATATTACTATAATATTTGAACAATCGTAGATATATTATATTTGTCCATACACATATATAGATATATTTACTCTGGTACTATTATTATACCATATCAAACTACATGTTATGTCAAAATGTAACTCGAAGAGAATGGTATACGTTTGATGGTATAACGATCTGTGTTTTTGATCTCGTTTTACGAAAAACAGAAGTTTCTAACAATTCGTAACGTAAAACGTAACGAATATATCTCAAATTTGTTAGAGAATATCTAGGATGGATAAATGTATGGTTATAAGTTTCTTAATTGTCAAAATTAACCGAGACAGTTTTCATTTTCTAACGTCATTTACAAATTGTCAGATATTTAAACCATTGCATCTTGGTGCCGGTATTAAAAATCTCCAAAGAATTCTTTTCGTTCATTAATGATCATAGATCGGTACAACGCGTGTTACGATAATTATAATTATTTAAATATTACGAATTAAGCAATAGCTTAATAATTATTGCAAAGCGGTTGAAATTTGCCAAAGTTATTATCGTCATCTCATTTCGAAGATTAATTAATAAAATTGCAATGAAATATTAATTATTAATATTGTTGCATGTACCGTTACCTTAATCGGTTCTTCTGTATCGTTAATACCCGAAAGGCTTTTCCTAATTAATATTCCTCATACAAATTATATAAAACATAATTATATTTATATATATATATACAACCATATGAAGTGATCTACGGAAAATGTTCTTTATCTCTTCCTTTATCGTTAAATATTCTCTACGAGTATTTAACTGTATTATTTTTAATTACAACCATCCGTTTAGGTAACCATCCAAACATCTGTAACAAGTAATTTGTTGAAATACTATATTATCGATAAAATATCACATATCAGATTTAAAATAAATACCATAATTAATGAAATATTCTACAGATCTATATGAATTCCATATATATTCGAGAAAATCAGTAAGTAAATGATAAAGATTAGGTGATGATGTTGGATAGAAGAATATGGTGCATCATGGGTGTATGAAAAAGATTTGAAGTAGGAGTATGGGATAAAGAAAAAAAATAGAAAAATAGGATGGTGGTGGATAAAACGTTTAGACGAGTTTCTTGGATCGATAAGCTTCATGAATCTATTTCTAACCCTCCCATTCTCATCGAGAAAATAAATCCTCGTACGTCAGTGAAGGCTGCCTTTCGTAGGAACTTGGTTGAAGAGGAACCATTGCCTTTCTTTTTCTTTCTCTTTCTCTTTCTCTTCTTCTTTTTCTTCTTCTTTATTTCCTTCTTTCTTATATTCTTACTCTTTCACTCTTTCACCCTTTCTTCATATCTTCTCGGTGAAACCACATTGACGTAACTCTCTCTCGTTCGGTGATCGTTTCTTCTTTCGTTCGGTGGGACGTGATCTATCGTTGGATCTACGTGGACGCAGGAGATTTAGTTAAAGGTCGTGCATGCGGGTCGAGCATACGCGAAGTAGGACATCGAAATGCACCAGCACGGTGGCCACCTATTCCACCAACGAGATTTCAGTTTTTTTCTTTCTTTCTTTCTTTCTTTCTTCTTTATTCGCGAGAATCGTTTTAAAGATAATCTTTATTTCTTTTAGATCGGTGATTTTGCATTCAAATATTATATATAGTAAACCGATGATAGAAAGACAATTTGTGTTGAAAATGTGTGTATGTATGTATGTATATGTGAGTGTAGAATAAATATAATTATATTATATATCACGTAAATAATGAATTGTTCATGAATGAGTATTACATCATTTAATGTTGTTAATTTAATTGGAGATTTTAAATGATCAAATAATAAGATTGTTGATATCTAGAAATTGTAATAAATTATTTTTATTAAATGCTAGTATATATTAAATCTGTACACACACACACACACATACAGAGAATGTGTGTATAGAAGGATAAGTAAAAGAGGACGTAGTATAATAAAATAATATAACATAACGTTAAGATTAAAGATCAAGGCTATTATACATTATAATAATAATAATAATATTATATTCTATATTAAATGATTAAGAAAGAAAAGAGAGTATTTTTGTTTCTCAATGATTTATCAAGTTTAGAAAAAAAAATAGATTGAGAGAAGCAAAAGAGAAAAGAAAGAGAGAGAGGGGAGGGATAAAAGAAACGAGGAAAATAATCCTTTCCTATTATATAATTTATTTTCTTTTATCTTATTCCCTTTGATTGTAAAGAACTTCGTAGAAATATCTCTTTGAATGATTATCCTTCTATTTTTTTTTAACGTTTTATATCTCTACCTAGTAACTATTGGATTTTGATATTAAAAGGATATTTCATTTTCTGTGAAAAGTTAAAAAAAAAGAAAAAGAAAATGGCTTACGTTGACCTTAACACGCTCGTGTACCTTGCTAAGCTACCCAACCAACCAATTTCTATAACGTGGCTTTTAATTTTCCGGAAATTTATTACGCTTTCTATTTGTAAAATCTTCCTCTCTCTCTCTCTCTCTCTCTCTCTCTCTCTCTTTTTACTTTTTTTTTCTTCTACATTATCGTCTTTTTCTCTCCTTCATTTCTTTCATTATTTCTATCCTTCCTTACCTTCCTTTCATACGAGTAATTTTTTTTTTCTTTTTATCAGTAGTTGAGACTGCATCGTGCCGAGTACCGCGAATGTTCTCTCCCTCTCTCTCTCTCTCTCTCAAATCCCTTTCTCTTTCTCTCTGTCTCCGTTCGGAAAAGGGTAGAACGACGACCTTTAATCCCTTAGCAACGATTCGCTCGTTCGCTTCGTTGGAACCCGTCGTTTCGCATCTCCTCCGTACGAGCACTTCGAGCGGAACAAATTTATGAGAGAATTTTCTTCAAGCTTTTCTACGAGAAGGAGGATTAAGATTTTCTCTTATCGGGTGTGTAACCCGCTGTCCCCCCCCTTGCCCCCTCACCTTCCCTTCTCTCTTTTCCCTTTTTTCGTTTAGATTTTCTTGATCGATTAATAATTCAACCTTGAGGTCTTCTTAACTCTTATCTTATTAGCTGGTAAGATCATTTTTGTATTTCTTAACTTAGTGATATTAAATATAAATATATTGTTAAGATAATTGTATCAAAATATATATTTAAAGTATATATATATGTTAAAGTATTTATATATGTTAGGAGAAAAGAAATAATATAATCAAAAGCTCATTTGAATATTTTTACTGGAACACGAGAAATTTCGATATTATTATTTCTTATTGAAAACTAAAAGAAAATTAAATGTCAATGAAAGTACGAATAAAATTGAATGAAGAAAAAAATACGGGTAATATAAAAAAAAGAAAAAAGAGGGGTGGTAATACGATATTTTCGTCGAAAATGACGTTTATTTTTCGAAGCGTGGTAAAATTAAATATAAATAAAATGAAAAAAATAAATAACAAAAAAAAAAGAGGAAATTGAGAGAAGAGGGGAGAGAGAAAAAAAAGAAGGAATTTAGTAAAACGAAATATGATATTTTCGTGAAAAATAAATTTCTCGCTCGAAACGTGGAAAAATTGAATATAAATAAAACGAAAAAGAGAAAGAGAGTGAGAAGGGGAGAAAAAAAAGAAATATTTTTATTCATATTACCCCCAGTATGTATATATTATATATAAATATATATATTTTTTTTTTAATAGAAAATATAATATCTCGTCAGTTCATAAAATTGCATCATAAAATGCAGTGTCAGTGTATATTATAACACGCATTATGAATATTTTATTATAGATATTGACCAATTATTTTTAATATCGTTAAAAGAAAATAAAAATGAAACCTTTTAAAATATCGGTCGAAAAAAATACGATATTCGTTGTAGAAATCCAATCTGAATAAAAAAAAAAAAAAAGGAAAAAACAAACCAAAAATCAAATATTCATTAAACAACGAATTCAATTAACATTATTAATATTATCTTACATTGTATTTTTTTTTTGTATAATCATTTCCGTCGTCGATCCACTTCGAGAAATACCAGATAAATTTAATTCAATTGTTTTTATTTTTTTTCTACTGGCATTATTTACACGAAAACTATTACATATTCGTAATTCGATTACGAACTGGAATTCATAGTTTAGATGCATACATATTTATCGTACTTTTAAACATATTAATGACATTCTCGTAGACACACGATGATAATCCAATTCGTTGTTAGATTTTTCTTTCTAAAAAAAAAAAAATAAAAAAATAAAAAATAATGATTGTATGACGTTTTTAAACGAAAGATTTTCACCTTATTTCAAATACGAAATCCCTATGAACGATTTACCAACGAAGCTAAGAAAATCCTGTTTTATAGATGCACATATTTTTATATATATATATATAGTATACATATGTATTATTATTTCCACTCGAAATATTCTCACGCGTATTCTCTTCCGCATTTAAAAATGTTATCTGGGAGAACGCGAATACGAGGTATATAGAAAGAATACAATTTTTCTATACAAAACAAAACACTTCTTTTTTCTATGTAAATCCTACGAGAATAGAATTTATTTATCTGACTCTTTGATATGTACGATTCGTGTTATATAGAACAATTTATTATTATTATTATTATTTATTTTATAAATATTTCTTATCTTTTTCTTCTTCTTGTGGTTTTTTTATTTTATAAATCACGAAATTAACTTTGAGATATTATATCAAATTTATTAATATGTTTTATTAATATATTATTATTTGGTTTTTATTAAAATGATTTCTTCTTCTTTAAGTACATATACATACTTTAAAACGCGAAACCCACGATTACGAGCCTGTGCTTTTAGCCACTCGGCAATTGACGACTTATGTTAACCCAAGTAATAAACAGATATGAATATTTAGTTGTTTATTTAATTATTTCAATTTTATCGGTCAATATCTCGGAAGAGGTTGACCATTCAAATATACTTATTAGCTGTACGTGATAGTACTAATCAACAATCTACAAGTGTGTAAAGTTTGAAAAACATCTGGGGAGGAATGCCTTGACGTTTGGATACTTGTTCGTATCTTTCATTATGTGATCGTATATTTAGACAGTTCTATATATTCAACAGTAGGATACACAAATAGCATACACAAAGTTAGAAATGTTTATTCACTTTTAGGATTGATTCAAATATCTACTAGAAAACAATCAAGACAAATAGTAAGGCATACTCTATCTCATTTCAGTTCTAGTTTCCTTCTCTTTATTTCTCTTTCCCTTCATCTCTTTCTCTCTTTCGTTTACTCATTTATACGAGTGCTTCACATTCTGATATAACGTGGTTTCCTTCACTATAATTTAACAATTAAAATGTCAAAGGTTTACGAATTTTCTCCAGTTCATCGAGTGGAATATGATACCAATCAAAATTGGTCATTTTTTAATTCGATATCGAAATCAATGAGAGGATGATCTTTCTCTGTGTTTTTTTGTTTGTATTTTGTTGCATCACGTATGCAATGCAAAGGAGTTAGAAAGAAATCTTAGATTCTAATCTGAGGAAATTGCCATAGATTCTAATCTGTCGTAAATACCTCGCTGAGTTAATTTCTGCTTTATTGCAAAAGATTAAAGAGCGGTATCTGTGTGTATTTATGATATATAGAAAGGTATCTATTTATTGAGGAGTGACCTGTGTCATGGGAAAATAACTAGTTAGTATTCTTAGGTTCCTATAGAAAACACCGAAAACACCATACATACACCCAGTTATGATTTTGAACTGAAATATTATTTACGAAGGATAAGAACGTAAAATTTTGTATTTTGTTCTATACAATATGTTAGAAAAATTGTATATCTAGTTAAATAACTAGATAGATTAAATAATTGGATCTAGTTATGTAACTAGATATACACAATTTACAGATTATATATAATTTTTAGATTACACAAATTGTACATACACAATTTGTTATTAGTTTATATTCAATCTAGTTACGTTCATATCCATTATTTAATTTATATCATCTCTTATTTGATCTTGTTATAATGTTATCTATCTGTTTATCTATGTTTCTTTTTTTTTCTTATTTTTTTAATTTACATAGAGTGAGGGAGAAAGCGAGAGAGAGAGAGAGAGAAGATTTTGTTCTTTCCTTTTTTTTTGTGATTTATCGGAATATCAGACTGTGCTCGCTATCTTATCAAGTAAGTTTATTAGCGTTGTAAATTCGTAAGATCCATCTTATTAACTCCACTAGCTTCCCAGGAGACGAGTAATCGAGTTTTCTTTTATAAAGAAGACCGGCCTTGTAGTGGTCGTTACTAAATCGAGGCGATTCTCAACGTCTTATCTCGCGCCGACGCCTTTTTCTCATATTTTGCTTTTCCTTTTTCCAATCTCTTTCTCTCTTTCTCTCACTAACACACTCTCATTTACTCTTTCTTACTTTCTTCGTGTACCGTTTTCTAAGAGAAATATTCTTTGTACCCAACTAACGCGATGAAAACTTTATTCAATCCTAGCTTCTTATCCTTACACCTCTTCTTCACTGATTTTTTTCTTCTCTCTCTTTATTTCTTCTTCTTGTTTTTTTTTATAACATTTTTTTAGATCACACAGATAGCATAAGATATTATCGAAGGTGGTTTGTAAAAATTACTCTCTTTATCCTTTACACACACACACACACACACAAGACCGTATTATTATTAAAATAACACACTCTGGATACATACACTTATCTTTGTTTCTTATTTATTAGACCAATAAAAAGGATATATTTTACTTTTCTTTTAAATCTCATTCATATTATCTATTGGGGGATATTCAAATTTAAATTATTTATTACTATTTTTCTTTTATTTCCTTAAGAACAAGTTATCTGTAAATAATACAAGTATATTTAATAATACAAGTTATATCGGTGGGTTGAAATGTTTTTACCACAACGTAGTAACAACAATTGTATGTTCAGTCAAAAATTCACTTTCCCACGTGGGTTGAAAATCCAACACCGTAGTTTTCTTTCTTAATAGAATGAACATTTTAAAAATTTACTAGAAACATAAGTAACATTCATTTAAAACACAGTTTCATTCTTCAGCCAAATAACCAAAAACAACAACTCGACTTATAAAATCTTATTAATAATTAAATCACGTATGATCTATAATAAACTGAATAAAACAAAGTTTATTAAACTAATCGATGATAGATAGAAGAAAGTCTAGGAGGAAACACTAATCATCATTATCATCATCATCATCATCATCATCATCATTATCATCATTATCATCATTGTCGTTTTCGTTGTCTTCGTCGTAGTCTTCATCGTAGTTGTCGTTGTCGTTGAAGATGCATGAAAGGATAGATGGTAAAACAAGAAGGGACCTTAATCGAATACATAACGAGCTTAAAGTCAGCCGCTGATTGCGCAGAGAATAGTACTGGCTGAGTTTCGCGTTTGCACGTGTAAATGCGTCATTGTCGCGGTTGGTAGCTCCGGCCAGCCGTGCCAAGCGATGTCGTTGGCTCCTATTGGGACAATAGCAGAGAGTCGACAACGTACAATATGAAAATACGATATAGCTACCAACACACATACACACACATACACACACACCCTCACTTATTCACTCACACATAGAAACTCAGAGAAAGAGAGAGAGAGTTAGAGATACACACATCCCTGTAACGAAACAAAAGCTTGCTGTTGTTGCTGCTAGTATTGGTACTGGTATTGGTACCTGGTTTTGGTACTGGTTTTGGTATTGGTGTTGCTGATGGTACTAGTGGTATTGGTTTTCTGTTGGTGTTATTACTACTACTACACGTCTAAAAGCGCTTACGTCGTCTACTATCGTTTCGTTCTCGTCTCTCTTCGTTCCACTCTTCTTCTCTCGTTTATCATCCAAATCGAATGAATGAATGAATGAACGAATGAATAGATCGATGAATAGATGGACGAATAGTAGGGAGAATTGGGCCAAATTTTTTTTTCCTTCTTTACTCAATTTTTTTCTCTTTCCAGATAATATCGAAAGTTCCAATTTGATTGGTTGTTAAAATCAATTAGTGTCGCATGTCTGTGTGTGCGTGTGTGTGTGCTGCACCCCTTTTATGAGACTTGTGAGAAATTTTTTTTCACTTTTCGTTCACGTTGTAACACTAAAAGTCTTAATACCTTTGTCCCAATTTTTGATTCAAACTTTAATAGGAACTATGCTTCGAATATATATATTTTTAGTTAGGTGATTGGTCATTGAGAAAATATTGATATCGTATAAGAGAAAAATTTAGTGGATGGATGACACAAATTTGGAATCTGTGAAAAAGAGATCAAACTTTATGGAAATATATATATAAAGTATAAAACGAGAATATAAAACGTTGATTATAAAAAAACCGTGCACCGTCAGGTTTGGTTTTTCATTTTGATTAAGTTCTTCATTTAAATGTGAATCGATTAACACGTTCCATGACAAGCTATTTTTGCCTGACTTATCGTTCAGGTCATTTGATATTTTGACTAAAGGTTGTTTTATATTATCATACAATATTTCATTACATCATCAATCCATAAGTGAGTTATCTTTTTAGTTATAATTTTAGTTACTGTTTTCTATAACGACCTAATTCCTTTGATAGAAATATATTTTACAGAATAAAATTTGTCATTTTATATTAAACATATGTTTTTAACGCATTAAATAAATACGTCTGCGTGTACCATCAGCACCTTTGGCACACGTGGCATATAACGTGTCAATTAGAAATATTTTGTAATTCTTTTTTCGATTATAATGAATCTCAATGTCTGTCTTTATTTCTATTTCTTATGTACTTTACATATAATAGTATAATTAAATGTAAAACTGTAGACATATTGAAATTTAATTCATACAAGATTTTTCAAATTAGATCGAAGTCACTAGTCATTGTTTTACTAACTTTCGCGTAATAGATTAAGTCGTAACAATGGAAATAGTAATTCTTATAAATTATACTGAACATTGTTTTTTTTTTTTGGACATCAATCCTTGTTGATCTTTGTACTAAACGTAGAAAAAAGAAAGACATAACTTTTTTTTTGGTCTTCAAATTGGTAAGTTATTAAAGATTATTAACACTAGATTTATGGATGTAAAATGATTAATTAATTATCGTACGTTAGAATAATAAATTATTATATACGGTACATAATATTGTCAAAAAAAATAAATAGAAAGTAAAAATACATTCACATATGTACACACATACTCGACAAATGTAACGATACTAAAGATTTTCATTTTAATAGTAATAATAATCTATTTCTCTGGTTAAGTGTAAAATTGGAAAATACGCTTATCTAATTTATCGAAAGGATTGTAACAGACAGTTAGACAGAACAGATCATGCGTATGCGTATAGATGAGTGTGTGTGTGTGTGTGTGCACTTTAGATGGATAAACGTATAACGAAAACTGAAGGTAACATGGGAAAGGGCAAATTCGTCCACCTTGCCACACTTTCACTCCCCACTGAACGTTTTAAAATCCTATTGTCGGTTTGTATGCCATTCGACGATTCGTTCGGGGTCTAAATCGAAGCGGATTTTGACTACTGCTGTTACTGCTGTTGCAGAGGGTTGAAAGCTTATATTTTTGTGAAATGACCGTGAATAATTTCTTTATCGATTCGAGCATAGACTTTACGCCACAGGAATACCACATATTAAAGGTTTTTTTTTTCTCTCTCTTTCTCTCTTTCATTATAGTTTTAGTTCACGTTCAGTTCTCTGTCAGATGTCCGATACAAAACCTCCTGGCCTTGTTATTTTTTTTTTTTTCTTCTCCTCTCATACTCTTTACCAACAAATCTTCCAATTCTTTTCTGATATTTTTAACACGTCTCGTACAGGATTTATTTGTCAATGGATTTCCAGTTTAAATTTAATCGGGTTCACGTATATGACCCATGTTTAAATACCCGATCATATCAAATGGCTTGAATGAAAAGCTATCGCTTATTTATTATTTTCTTTTTTTTTTTCGCTCTAAATATTCTTTAATAAAAATAAAATATTAAAGTAAATACATTTATTTTGATAAATATATATATTTAATATAATATACATAGAAAAAAATTATGCATGCAATGTAAAAAAGGAAAAACACTTGTGGTATCCTAAAATTTATTACTCTTCACTATAACGTTTAAAAATTAATGTTATACTGTTAAAATTATATTATATATATAATTTATAATTTATAATATTTATATTATTATATATTATATATATGATATATCGTATGAAAATGATATATATATTAAGTATAAAAAATAATTTAAATAAATATTTCAGATAAATCAGAGAAATCAGTATTTATAATATTACTAAAATTAACATCAGAAATGCATCGAAAAAAAAAGTTGCATTAAAAATATAGACAGTTTTTTTGGATATGCGACAAAAATTGGGGAATTTTTATTTTTATTTTTATTTTTTTTTTTATTATAAATACCAAAAATTTATTTGTAATACCAATAAAAGAGAAACGTTGAACAAATTTTTGATCCGACAGTTAGGAGGAGGGAACCCTTTTTCAATGGGATCTGATTCTCGAAAGAATCCCATCGTTTTTCGATAACAGAACGACGCGAGAACAATTTTTGATTTATTTTATTTTCCACCGTGTTATGTTAGCGAGAATATATTCGACTACTATACTTCATACGTTCCCGTCGAAACGAGACTAGGATGTTCGGGAAAAATTTTTCCGACGGTTCGTATCCTGGATTCCTCTATGCTTTTTTTTTTCCCCTCTCTTTTTTTTCTTGTTTTTTTTTTCTTGTTTTTTTTATCAGCCAGGATAAATCGATTTTATTCTTTTTTTTCTTTTCTGTTTCAGGTGAGTAACGTCACGCTTCGTTTTACATAGAAACGCCGGAAAAGTGAGACGCAAATGCACTTTGTGCTTCTTCTATTATCACCAAAACGCTTTCGAGAAAGCTCTCGATAACGAACCTATGTACACGTACGTATGCATTTATATATATGTGTGTGTATATTTTAATGCATGTATATTTATATGAAAATATAGGAATTTTGATGTAAATTTTTTTTTTCGAAATAACACATCTTACGTTCAATCAAACATTTAGACAAAAACGATATAAACAGTTTGAATAAAACGTCAGGAATATGCTAGTTCAAATTTTTATATTTATTTCAGATTTATATTTCACGGTAATGGATCTATTGTTTCTATTCTATGAAATAGTCGTATACTTTTTAATATACATATATAACTTTCTACTATCATGGTCAAAATACTTCAAACAATTCGCATTATTTCTCGAAGATATGAACAGAATTTTGTTATTTTTTAATTTTATTTTATCGTCACAGAGGGTAATGGGTGATGGGTAAAATACGCGTGATTAAAAATATTTAATAAAATATCTAAATTAATTATTTTCTTGTATTATAATTGAAAGATATATATCTTTATTACAAGATGTAATAAAAGTTTCAAAAAATGAAAGAACAATTTTAGGGTGTCGTTCAATGTAAATAAACATCTTAATAAACTGTGTTTACTTAATTATAAATTATTTAATACAATTATTATTATTGTTATTTTATTTATGAAACAAACTTAATTAAGTAAACAATTTTAGGGTGCAACGCATAACTTGTAAGTTTAGGAGTTGAAGTAAAATTAAAAAAAAAAAAAGAAAAGAAAGAAAGGAAATGGTTTAAGCACTACGACGAGTCGTATAACGAGGTGCTTTTCTTTTTCGTTCACCACTTCTTCCCTTCCTCTTCTTCCCCAACCTGAACCACCCACCTCCTCGCTCACGCGCACGTACTTTTTCGTCGTCCTTGTCATCCTTGAGTCAACGCGATAAGCTCGAAACGATGCGAAAGCTCATCTCTCGTTGCTTTTCCGTTCGCCTTTTACGATGGTAGAAAAGAAGAAGGTTGCTGCTGTCAAAAAATATCTTGCTATGGGGGAAAGAACAAAAAAAAAAGAGAGAAATTCTTTCCTTGGATTTTCTACTGACAGGAAAAATAGCTTTTCACCCGGTTATATATGATAGTTGGCTGCAGTAGCGATGATTTTAACTGATTGTAGTGGTACCATGTAGGTGCATACCATGGAAAGAACAAGTATAACACGAACAAGAACAAATTTGGTCTATGATATCGTACAGACTTCTTCTGTTTTCGAGTATAAAAAAAATCCAATCATTTCGAACATCATACATTCTTTCCCTATGCATGACAATATAATATGACTGTATACACATTCGTGATATTTCAAATCTGAAATTTGATCGTTGATTTGGATGGGGGATTATCTCTTCTGATTGATGAAAACAAGGATTAAATGTGATCAAAAGTACCAATAGTATTTAATAGACTTTATTGGCTCATTATCGACAAGTTTTTCTCCATAATTTAGAAGCAAATAATTTTCCTTCTAATTTTTACACATATACATTTATTTAAAAATTACGAGGGAATGTGATAATGAATTTTTTATTTAGAACGAAATAACTTTCATTTATTAAGACACTACAAATAGAAGTGGGAGGTTAAATAAATTTTGTACAATATTCTTATATGATTTTAAATGATAATTAACTCGTTAACACCCTAGCTCAGGAAACAGAAACGCGTTTAAAACACTTAACCGACCGATAGTTTATTAATCGGTTGCCATGGTGATAAACAATTATTATTATATAAGAATAATAATATTTTTATTATTATTATAGAATCTGTGGCTGATCAGCCAGTCGGTCATACGTGTGCTGTTGAACCGCTAGCTTTCGGTAAAGTGTTAATTATTAATAATTAACTTATATTCTATTAATGTGTTACAATGTACCCGTGTGGTCATCAATCGGGTAGAAATTACTATTAACGCATGCGGGTATATTTAACATTTACCAACTTACGAGTTTATTTTACACATCTAAATATAATTTGGTTTATACAATTATTTAAGAAAAACAAAAAAAACTAAATAAATAAAATGCTTCGGTTTCGTAAAAAGCAAAGTGTGGAACTTTATAACATAAATATTTAATTATTACAATATCGTATTATTTGTATTGCATAATTATTATTTAACCGTTTGAGTTCTGGTCGTCGATGTATCGACGAACGGACATGTGTCGAAAAGTGCGGTTGATACATGGACGATATAAAACGCGTAATGTTTTTCCTCTTCCTCTATGTTTTGTTTGTCGGTCTTAGTTTTGTTTTTATTTTACGCTTTAAATAGATTTTTATATCGTAACGTGAAATTTTCTGAATAAATAAATAAATAAATAAAATACGAATTAACGTTTTGACTGCCATGGTGGTATCCTGATTGGTGATCGGAGCATTTGAAATTACTTAAATTGTGTATAATTTAATGTTGAATCAAAAACAGAAAAATAAAATATATATATATATATATATATAATGAGAGATATTTTGTATTTAAGAATGCATAATGAAACTCGAGTGATATGTTCGTTTCAAAAAAAAAAGAAAAATTCATAAAATTTTTTTATGGATTTTTTTCTAGTCATTTAATATCTAAAGCAATGACATGACAATATTAATGACCTTACTACATTTTATATAACGAGAATACGATTTCAATGATTTTTCAATAATCATCTAATGAATATGTTAAATATAATGAAAAAGAAGAAGAAGAGGAAATAATAAAGGAAACTAAGCAATGCAATTCTTCGTATTAATTTGAAACGATTAAATATCTATCCATAAAAACTCCGGAAATATTTTACATAAACGTTTGTCATATACGTTTAAATGATTTACCAATACGCACAATACTCTATTTTGTAATCTAATTTATTTACGATAGCCTGTACTTTGAAATAATGCGCGAAATTCCAACCAAAACAATAGAGTTGCTTTTTCTTTCAATTGTATTGTTTATTCGTGAAAAAATCTACGTTATAACGAAGTATAATTATTTATCGCGATAATTTAATGAAAAATGCTAAAATAATAAACAAGAAAAAAAAATTAAAAATAAAGTAAAATAAAGTAACCGATAGAATTTTAACTTAAATTTTCATATTTCGAAAATCATTATTTATTACCCTAAATACTCTATATAGATACGATAACAAAATACATTCGCGTAATCTTTGTTCTCGATCAATCTTTTTGAACTGCATAGATAAATTCCTTTCCAATCGAATTGTGCAAGATTCTTCCACGCAATCACCCTGAAATTATTCTTTACTATAATCGTGATATTGTTCGCTAATGCGTTTATAACCTCTTTGACTTTTATGGTTAAAAGAAATAAAATAATTTATGTGAGAATAAAAAAAATAAATATTCTTAAGTATTTCTTATTCTCAAGTACATTACACATTGTATTTAAATAATAAAGAAGCCATTTTATAAATCTTGTGGTAGGGGTTTATTTATTCCGTATTAAATAACTAAAAACTGGGATTGTATTCGTTATATGAAAAAAGAAACTTTAGTTCAATTTAATCGTTCTAGTAGACAATACTGTTGTTTAGAAAAAAGGAAAGTTTTACATTCCTAAAAACTTATCGAGTAAAAGTTTACTTTCTTTTCGTTTTTTTTTTTTTAATAAAGATAAGTTTTCTAAACTCGTTAATAAAATGGATATACTTAAAACGGTTTATCATTACATATCGTTTTGTCCAGGTGAGAAATATTGTTTAATTTACTTAAAAAAAAAAAGGTGTTGTCATAAAATTGTTTATCTTCGAACTAAGAAGAAGAAGAAGAAGAAGAAGAAGAAGAAGAAGAAGAAGAAGAAGAGAAGAATGATCTGTTGAATAATATAATCGTTCATTTTCAGACCCACGTCTAAGAAATTGGTTTTTATTCAACTCCGTACTTCCAATTGCATTTACTTTGTTCGGATATTTTTATTTCATATTTGTATGTGGTCCTAAATTTATGAAAAATAGGAAACCGTATTCTTTGAAAACGTTTATCAGATGTTACGATGTTACACAAATTTTATTGAACAGTTTTATAATATATAAATTTGTCAATGGCGGTTGGTATTCAAGGATATGGATATATTGCGTTCCTGTTGTTTACGAAACAAGTCCTGAAAATATGGAGGTATTAAGTTAGATTTAATTTTACAATGAATTTTTTTAACTGATATATATATTTATATAATGTTATTTATAACATTATTTATAATATTTTGTCGATAATGATTTTGAGTATTATGATATATATATATTATAATGAATGATAAGATTAACCATTATTTCTTCTTCTTTTTTCGTGTGACAGTTATTAGACGGCTGTTGGTGGACTCTAGTCTCTAAATATTTAGATTTACTGGAAACAATAATATTTGTATTGAGAAAGAAAAACAATCAAATATCGTTTTTGCATGTTTATCATCATGCAACAACCTTGATTTTTGGTTGGGTATTTGGAAAAATGTTTGCCGGTGGGATGGCTGTATTTGTGCCATTGCTTAATTGTTCTGTTCATGTTTTAATGTACACTTATTACTTTCTTAGTTCTTGTGGTCCAAGAATTAAAGCTGCCATCAACGATTATAAACATTTCATTACGATAATACAAATGGTGAGTAGATGATATTTACAAAAATTAATCTTATTAGAATGAGGATTAACTCTTTCGCTGTGAACAGCGCTTTTATGCGCTCAGCCAGATACGTTCTCTCCAAGCGAACAGCGCCTTAAGCTGCGCGGCATTAGTTTTCAGTGATTTTTCAAAAATAACCCTTTCGCAGCGAAAGGGTTAAATGGAATCTCGAGCAGAAAAAAAAGAAGAAATTCTCTAATATTTTGTCGATTATGATTTTGATTTTTCGTTTGTTTATTTATCAACAGACACAGTTCATAATATTGATTGCACATCACACGCAAGTGTTTTTACCCAGCTGTAATGTACCATCTTTACCCGCTGCTCTTTTTATTGCAAACTATATCATGAATTTCTTTTTATTTTATAATTTTTATCAAAAAAGTTATTCTAATAAAAGAAATATCAAAGAAAATTGATTTGATATATATATATTTTAGTTCGTTGATAGGACAAATATTATATTTTGTTATTTATTCATTTATGTTTTGTATTTTTGAAAAATGAACATGTATGGATGCATAAAATAGAAAACGTAATATATATAAATGTTAATATTTAATTGTTCTTTCCTTTATTCTTATAATTACAATTTTATTATTTTCTACGATTATGTTCATATATACATAAGTATAATTATTTTATAATAAATTCACTATATCACGATTAATGTTATTCCTTTATTCAAATTTTCATGAATTCCATAATATAAACCTGCAAATATAAAACATTAACAAAGTTTTCTGTTCTTGCACGAAATTTGCTGATCTAATCGTCCAGGTTGAATATTTTTAATACAACAACATATTACGAAGAAAAGAGTTGGTATATCCTCTTCGTAAGATACACTCCAATCAACGGGAAACATCGAACCCAATTTACATGTGTTTGCGTACAGTTGAACTGACTATTTCGACAAATTTGGAATGCACCTTCTAAGTTGTGTCAGAGTTTGTTCGGATTTTTCTACATGAAATTTAAACAGGACGATCGCGTTGTGTATTATACAAACATACACATATACGAATGTATATATGTGTATAATACATAAGAGTAAAACTGAAATGAGAGCAAAAGTCGTACACTCGACTAGGAAAATTCAAGAATATCAGTCCGATATGTTGTTTCTATTTTGTTCGTAGATAGAATGAGTATGTGGGAAGGAGAGGAAAGGAAAAGGATGTTAAAAAGAGCAAGAGAGAAAGAAAGAGAGAGAGAGAGAGAGAGAAAGATAGTAGAAACAATACATAGGTAGCTACGAAACCGGCCATTCGTTATCTTCCATTTACGGTCGTATGAGGTAACAACGTGGGAGAGAAAGAGAAAGAGAAATAAAATGAGAATGTGTGTGTGTGTAAGAGAGAGAGAGAGAGAGAGAAAGCTGTTTTCAAGATAGAAGCACGTAACACCAGACAAAAGCATAGGTAGTAGCGTTGAGGGCTGAACATACTAACGAATATAATGAACGTATGGAATCGTGTCGTGTCTTGTGATAGTATCATCTCTTCTCTCTCTCTCTTTCTCTCTTTTTCACACACACACACACACATACACACAAACACAAACACGCACACAGATACACTGTTTCTATTTCTTTCTTTCTATTTTTTTTTTGATACCATTTGTACAACATCTACGTTCGTATTATCCGAGACGATGGAGGTAAAAACCATGAGAAATATTCTCGAGAGACGAAGGGACGATTTGTTTAACGAGCAAAGGACCGTTGTACAGATATAGTTTCTTTCTTATGCATTAACGTAATTTTGTCATCGTTAGATCGTATATTGCATTCAACAGGTAAACTTCTGCTCTACTTTTTGTCTTTTTTTTTTATCCAAAAAAATTTCCACCTTTACGGAGTTGTTCATCGAATTAATTCCCCCAACTCGTGTTGTTGCATTGTAAATTGATGAAAAAAAAGAGAAGAGATATTTTGTTGTTGTTGTGTGATTCAATATCGATTATTAAATGTTATTCTTTTTTTTTATATATTTAATTAATTGAAATATTTAGTATATGTGTGTATGTGTGTGTGTATCTTTGCATATATGATTTATAAATTATTATCTATCGTTAAGGAGAAAGTTTTGAGCTTTGATCAATAAGGCGGTAATCGGGATTAAAGGATGAAATGTTGGTACCTGATGAAATTGCTAGCAAATCCTTATAGTTGCCAAAGGGATGTATCGAGAACCTTTAGTTGACGGTACTTCGTGGAAGAAGAGATCACTGAGATTAAACTGGCTTTTCGGGAAGCTTTTGTTGACTGTAAGTTTAACGCTGTAAAGATCCCTACGAATACTCTTACGATATAATTTTATTTTTTTTTCAAATTAACATTATTTTATTCATTAACATTTTATCAATATTAATATTATTATTATTATTTTACGTTCAAAATAAAAAGAGGATTTCTTAAATTGTTTTGTTTAAAAATTCATAGAACCGATCGAAAAACATTTTATTGAGGAAAGTAAATGAATAAATGTTTTTTTAATATATATTTTACAATATCGCGTATCTGTTTATAATTATAATAAATAAAGGAAGATAAAAGAAGAAGAAGAAATGTAGGTTATAGAACATAAAGTAGGAACGAAGTATAAGAGGTCGAAATATTGGGAAAGTTCGTCTCGGTCCCTTGCTTTCCCTTCCCTTTTGCAAAAGTAAAGGGCAAGAGGAGAGTAACCCAGAACCCATGACTCTGTGTCGACTTCTCATCCCTACCTTTAACCCTCCCATCTCTCCACCCCTACCACATATCCCCTATCCACGCGCTAAGTGCTGCAATTTATTTTATTACTTCATGTCTTTGTTCGAAACTCTGTCCGTTCTCTTTACCATCCCTGGTGAAAACAGTGGTTTCGAAGGTAATTTACACCAAACCTACCCAACTATGTGTATGGTGTATGGTCTGTGTTGGATTATGTATGTACGTGTGCTGTGTGTGTGTGTGTGTGTGTGTATGTGGATAAATTTGTATTCACGTTGCTAGACCATCGTCTCGGTTTATTAGATTTTAACCAAAACAAACCATAACTTTTTGTTAAATCGCGAAACATCGACGAATATATTTTTTTCTTAGAAAGTTTGAGAATCAAAACGTCATTGATTGGTCATTTATATTTTTTTTTATCATAAAATTTATGTAATAAATATAAATAATGTTACATATATCGTAGAGCAAAGTGTTATGGAAACAAAACGATAGATATTTAATAATTTTCATCTTTATAATTGTGTCTTATAAAATATCATACAGAAAATGAATCAAAATAATGATCAACGATTTCACTCTAATTATTCTTTCTTTTTTTTCTTTCTCTTTTATTATTTTCTATTTGTTTTTTTTTTTTTCTTGTCAAAATGTACGTACATTAGTATTCGTTAATGTTCTCTCTTATCGCAATTGTACAGGTTTTGAACACCTGCCAGTTGATTGCAATTTATTTATCGCGACGTTAAACAATAGTCATTATACTTTAACACAAACATACACACATACATACACACATACACAGACACAGTCCTACCAATACTGTGTTACAAAAACTTTTTGATGCATTTTGCTTCCTGATAAACTTTGGAAACGGCAAGAAACGGATGGTACGAATGTAAAACAATGCGGCTATTGTTAACGTCACTATAAACAAAATTTAACTAACCCAATATGCGTTTAAAGTTGTAGTAGTAGTAATAAGATATCACACAAATATACTGATACTTTAACGAATATTTCAACACAATGAAAACAAAAAGGAAAAGGAATACCAAAAAAATATCATTAAATTGCGAATTAATTATAAACACTCTCTCTACCTCTCTTCCTCCTCCTTCTCCTCCTCCTCCCTCCTTTACGTTTTGTTTATACAATATAAAAAATATAAAATAAAATCATTGTGAATTTTGTCAGAGAAATATTGTTATATTCATAAATGTACGAAGAAGAATTAAATGAAAATAAAAATAGAATCATTCGAAATCGATAGATTAGGGGTGAGGGGGAGGATAGAGATAATGTAAGAAGAATGTCGTAAAACGAACAATTGTCTTTGTTATTTTATTCCGATCGAATCCAGCATGTGTCAAACATCGAAAGAAAGGATAGGAAGTTTTCTTTTTTCTCTTAGAGGACTAGTAGAACTAAAGAGTAAGGGTACGGGGGCGGGAGGTAAAGAGACACAAGTTTTTGGCTTCACGGAATTTTAGTAACGTTTTGTCCTTTGAAGAAGGAGGATTCATGGACAGTGTTGAAGAAGAACACAAACGGGCGAGAACACGAAACAATTACGAGCTCAGACGGTGCAGAAAGCGGTTCGGATCGCCAATGGAGCGTGAGGGAGGGAGGGGGGAGGGTAGGGGTGACGGGTCTCTGGGAGGAGGATAGGTTCTAGGAGTTACGAGGTATATATGTGAATGTGTATGTGTATGTGTGTGATAGAGAAGTGGGGGGAGAGTTGGATAGAGGAATCGAGAGATGCTGGTGGTCGAATGAGTTAGAAAGAGAGAAAGAGAGAGAGAGAGAGAGTGTGATAGGAATAGGGAAGGAGAAGTTGTGAAACACAGTCAGTCTGGTGAATCCTATAGCACAGTAGGGGGTGGACGGGTTGATGGAAAAAGGGTGGTAGTGGTGGTGGTGATGGTGGGGGTGTATGTGTAGGTGAACGCAAGCAGGCAGGCAGGCAGGCAGGCAAGCAGGGAAACTGGCGTTTGCGCCGCCGGAGGGTGACTGTGTTACTAAAGAGGAAGGGTGGGAGGTGGGGGTGGGGGTGAGAAGAGAAGAGAGGGAAAGGCGTGGAATTGGAGGAGGCAGTAGTCAGTGGCTCGCCGCGCGCCACTACGATCACTGTCCGACCTTGCGTTGAGATTTTTCACTTCGCATTTGCCGGGTAGTAGACCGAGCCTTAAAAAGTTAAGAAGGACGCTAACGTAGTCCTTTTTATTAGTTAGATTTTTCTAACAAAACTATTTTCTTCCTCTTCTTCTTCTTCTATCTCTAATTTTTCTTCTTAATATTCTTCTATTTTTGTTTTTTCTATAAATTTATTTAACGTTACTTTCTTTGATCTTTCCGTTCATATAAGCAAGATGGAAGGAAGACATGTTACGGATCGAGTGTGTTGAATTATTCTAACGAATTATACGTTTGTTAGAGATGTGACAACGTTGGATGTAAATTTGGATACCGAAAGTTTTCATAGCCGTTGTGTATTTTTATTTTTTGTTTTTTGTATATTTTTATTTTTGTTTCTTATTTTTCGGACATACTGTTTTTAATACCGTTCAACACATTTTCACGGTGAATCATTTATTATTATTATTATTATTTTTTTCTTCTTCTTCTACTGTTATTCGTTTATTTTACACTTTGTGCGTGTGCGTGCGCGCGCGCGTATTTTCGTATTTTGCTCTCTTTTACTACTTTCCCTAACCACATGTGATTTTAACCGTTCTTTTGATCTATATATGTGACGTGTGTTTTGTTAAAAGGGATACAAAGGGAAAGAGAAAGACAGAGAGAGAGAGAGAGAGAGAGAGAGAGAAAGAGAGAAAAAACTAACGGAGTGCTTTGTTTAAAGCTCGTCTTTTATTTTCCACCCTCAATTCCTCGTGCTGTTCCGTCGTGTACGTGTATGTATGATTTAACGTGTACTACATTACTTGCCAACGATAACGGATATGTATGTATACATATATACATACGAGATTCGATGACGATAAAAACAGATGTCTGAGAAAGTAGTAGTGTAAGTTTATGGTGGTGGTGGTGGTGGTTGGTTGGTTGCCGTGGTAGTGCAAAACGAGTTTCGAATGACTGTATTCCATCCATCTGTAGTAAAAGCGTCGTTTAAAATATAGAAAACAAAACAAAATAAAAGAAGAAGAAGAAGAAGAAGAAGAATATTGTGATAGACAATGCATATGTGATAAAGATTAAAGGCAAAAGACGCGTGTATTTATTTTATCATTTACTACGAATCCCTGTAACTTTTTAAACAAGTATACACTTATACGTGTGTGTGTATTTAATTTATATATATGTATATATATACGTATTATAGATTAATACGTATATTTGATTTTTAGTTACGTTAAGTTTGGAGATCTCAGTCTGGAAAGCTCTACTTTACCTTTGAAGTTCTATTAACAATTTGGATTTATACAGGGATCAGGAAACTGTGCAGTGTGTTATTTTGCATATTGGATTCGGCTAGCGTTCGACGGGTTCTCGGAATCGTATATTTCGTTCTGGGTGGTTCGCTCGTTAAACGGGAAACGAGCGTGCAGGATTCGCACACGAATGCTAATTCCCGGTGGAGAATAATCGACGAGCTGTGAATTTCGTTTCGATGTTTTAAGCCAAGTGAAAGAAAGAGAGAGAAAGCAGGATCGTGCGAGAAAATAGTGAGAAAGGACCTTCGAAAGAAATCAGAAGAATAAACGGTGAGGTTGAAAATTTTCAGTGTTGTTCGACGATCGAAAAGATGAAAACGATCGGAAATAAGTGTTTCACGTATTATTTTTAATACTCTTTTCTTATTTATTTTTTATATTCAACCAAATGTATATATATATATTCGTTTATGTTTTCTTTTAAATATCATTCTCCTTTAACTGTGTGGTTGAATTTAGTGAAATGTGATAATTAGTAAATGTTGGTTTCGGTGTTTCCATAGGAATCATCTTGGATAACCGACCAAGGTAACGTAATAAGTGTTGGAGCTTAAAAACAAAATTACAAAATTACAAAAAAAAAAACAAGAAAGAAAGTATATCTAGACGAGATAAAAATTGAGGAAAACGAAAAAACCTATAAGAAGAGAATTTTTCTTCCTTTCTTATTATGACGTTTAATTACTAAACGTTATATACTTGAATAATAATTTTAAACAATTATGATATACTACACACTTAACATTTTTGTTTACTCAATAATAACACTTCGATAACGCTGGCACTCTTTTAGTATTTTTCCGTATATTAAAAAAGAATAATAATAATAGTAACAATAATAATAATAATAATATTATGAGAAAGATAAGGCTCTTTGATATATTGTAGTCGATTAATCGATCTATCAGAAGGGAAATATTTCGACGTAAGAAAAAAAGAAAATCGCTGAATTTTCCGATAAAAGTATTATGCTCGTTAAACGTGTGGATCTTATCGTATCGTAAAGATTCTGAACACGTTGTACCCTTTAAAGAGAGCAGATCGTAAAAGTGTACCCTAAAGTCTAGAATAGCCGAAAGTTTTTCGGTGAAGTCCGCGTTATGGTGATGGAATATATGAGTTTTTATATGGGGTTTTTGTGGGGGAGGGATATATGTGATCTTTATCAGAGTTAACTTTTTTGATCACACATTCTTCAAGTATTGAGAATAAAGAAAGAAAGAAAGAAAGAAAGAGAGAGATATATTATATAAAAAAAGAATAAAGATTCTTTATAAAGCATCGTAATCTTGTCGAATTTAGGTTCATCGTCTTTCTCTTTCTCTTTTATTCTTTCTTTCTTTCTCACAGTTATTTCTATGTACTTCTTGAATTTTTTTTTCTCGAATAGCTCGCAATCAGGGAACGTTAAAGGATCGCAGAGTTTATCGAACCGAAATTCTCAGCGAATTCTTTGCAACTGTCTTCTTATTCTTCTTCTTCTTCTTCTTCTTCCTTTTCGATCCTTTTCTATTAAACGTTTCCTGGTGATTCTTAGACTTATCTACTCTTCCCTGTCTCTATTTTCTTTCCTTCTTCATCCGAATCTTTCGATCTCTCTATCATCCTCAATAGCAAGCGATCCATTAATCTAAACCTTTGCTTCCTTCGAGTCAACAAATCGTTCTACGTTATCGGAAGCGGCAGGGTTCACCAATAAAGCAAATTTCGATTTCCACTGAACCCTTTTCCCTCATTTGTCATCGGTCCTTTTCCCTCTCCTCTCTCTCTCTCTCTTTCATTTTCTATCTCGTTCCTTCTATAATGTCGATAGAATCTAACGGAAACGTAGGAACTCGTCGTAGTGGTATTCAATCGATCAGTGAATCACACACGTGGAAAGTATTTTCGCGCATTTCCGCGTCCTCCTCCTACGCCATCGA
Source organism: Mischocyttarus mexicanus (assembly GCA_023678845.1). Classification (NCBI taxonomy): domain Eukaryota; kingdom Metazoa; phylum Arthropoda; class Insecta; order Hymenoptera; family Vespidae; genus Mischocyttarus; species Mischocyttarus mexicanus. The sequence continues at coordinate 433,931 of JACGTP010000063.1, read as the reverse complement.
CAAAATTCTCGTATTCTGCGCGATCGAGCGAACGAAAACGATTCGTTTGACACGATTGCAGGACTCCAGCTAGCTAGCTAGCTAGCTACCCTGGTGTTACGACTTTTATAGACGAGTATGCGAAAAGGGACGCGAATTGCTCGAATAAATTGCAAACGTTTAAACAATAAAACAAAAAGTAAAGAAAAAGGAATAACCTGGAAAAGAAAATGAGAGAAAGAGTTAGATAGATGGATAGATTGATAGATTAATAGAAAGAGAGAAAGAAAACTATGTAATCGATGGTGATGGTTCTAGCGTTACTATTGCCGTTACTGGTGAAATGATGGTGACGGGGTAATGGTGGTAATGGGTTGTTCAGATACGAATGGAAAATATACGAACGAAAACACGCCATCGGTTTTGCCAAAGTTGACTCTCGACATTTTACGTGACCGACTACGATATGGAAAAAGAGAAACAAAAATAAGAGAGAGAGGGTTAGAGGAGGGAGGAGAGGAGGAGATAAATAAAGTAGGAGTTGGAAGAAACGAGCACAGCTACGAGTAAAAAATGGTGTCGCGGGTTGCTTCTTTTATTCACTTCTACGACATCGAGGTCGAGGGTCGAAGTACTTAATAAGGTTACAACAAGTACGCGGCCCTTTTTTGTTGTGTGTGTATGTGTGTGTGCTTTTTTTTTACGATACCACGACGTCTATCTCGTATCTTGAATATTTTTATTTTTCTCGCTTTTTTTTTCTTTCTCTTTCTCTCTTTCTGTCTCACATTCGTAATAGTTAGCGTCATTAGAAAATAAAGGTTTGATGTTTTTTTTCTTCTTTCTTTCGAATACTTCGCAAAAGTTTTTCTCAACTCTGAGAAAGTTGAATGAGAAAAGAAGTTATAGAAATTGGTTCTTTAAAGATTCGCGTACGTGGTTTCTTTTTTTTTAAGAGTTACTATCTTTAGACTTCTGTGTGATGTATTTTCAATTTAAAAGAAAAATAATTCAACATTTTAACTGCAACTTTGACTGTAATCTTGCATCGTAAAATATTACCATGACGTCCTGAACGAGATGTGTGATTTCTGCATGGCAGTCGAAGTGTTAATGGGTTTAAAATAAAATAAAATATACGCTCGGCAAAAACAACTGATAGATCCAAAAGATGCATGCTACAGTTTGCTTTGTACAGTACCGTCCTGTCCACAAAGAGTTAAGAGAGAGATCTATGAAGAAGGGAAAAAGTGAAGAGGAAGGAGGAAGAGGGAATCTTCCTTCGTCGTAGGTCAACATATCGACGACATAGTCGATCTAATCACATACGTACGTATCAATATGATCAGTCGAAATCGTGCTCGGGGCAATAGAGTTTCGCGGGAAAATGAGCGAATCAATACCATCGTTAACGAGCACACTATGATCGAATAAGCATTACTAGGTAGACAGTACTAGACAAACATACCCTATCTATTGAAACTAGGATAGTTAACGTCTATGCATTGTACGATCATCGTAGTATTCTCTCTCTCTCTCTCTCTCTCTTTGTTTGAAATCATCTTTGTATTTCGGTAATCTAATAAATGAAAGAATGAGAAAGAAAGAGACGATAAATAAATAAATGGTGTATCCTAAAATTTATTTTTTATTCATAAGATTATATGATTATGTTGTTATTTAACGTTACTTCGAGATAATATTGTTGTTTTTTTAAAAGAGGAAAGAATAAAAACTTAACTAGGTTATTCTCGTATAAATGTTAGAAATAAAAACGTAAGTCTCGTTAGGTTTCTAATCTCGTACAACGTCGATTACCTTCATTCTAACAAATTATCATCCTTTTTTTCGTTTTTTTTTTTTTAATTTTCTTGACTTCAACAGTGTTTCGTTTTCGTAATCTCTTTTTCTTTTTCTCTCTGTTTCTTGCTTACCAATTTTCCAAACAGGTACATAGGTATATGTACATGTGTACATATAGTTAAGTACATATCATACTATCCGTCTATAATTCTATGTATGTGAGATGGATATATGTATATGCAAAATAAGAAATAATGTCATTGGTAGAGGCAGCAGCCACAAACGTGCAATCGGATCCAGTTGACATGGCTGACAGAGAGAAAGAGGGAAAGAGAGAGAGAGAGAGAGAGAGAGAGAGAGAGAGAGATAGTCTCGTTACGCTAATATGCAAATCGCTGACGGGCAGGTTCCCTCTTCCCTTTACGTTTCTACAAACAGTCCTTTGTACTTTCCAAGTACATCAGCCGATTGAGTTGGGAACACGACGATCCGTTCGATTAATACCTAACTACCTACAAACCTTGATGCTTTTTGACCATCCTACATAATTCCTAAGCTTAGCCGTAATTTGTATTATTCAATGAGATCAACCGTTATTTATCGTTGAAACACATTAATAAATTAATCTATTAAATTACGATAATCTATCTACGCGTATGATACTTATTATCAGCTTCATAATTAATTACAATCTTTGTAGAGATAAAACAAAGGAGAGAAATATTAATATTGTATTATTATTAAAATCAAGATTGTAATTGAATTTTGATGAGTAACGATAATAAATAGTCGTGGTCGGTAAAAAATCAAATAGATAAAGGGAAAGGAAATAGCGGTGGAGGAGAGGAGACAGTGGGTGGTTAAAAATTCGTTTGTATGCATCACGGTACCTTAATGGCCCTTCATTATCATTCCTAGAAGGGAAAAGAAAAGGAGTAGGTAAAAGTCTCTTTTTCGTGACTATGGTGCCTTCGTAATCGACTTTGTCACGTTATTCCGAACGTCTTTCTTCGCTTTTTCTTCTTCTTCTTTTTTTTTTTTAAATTCTCTCTTTGGTTGTGTCAGGTTGTGAGATGAGGAAAATCTCGGCCGTGAATGGAAAAAAAATTAAAAAAAAGAAAATAGCTAGATAGAAAGAAAGAGATAGAGATAGAGAGAGATAGAGAGAGAGAATTGAAGTACGGTGGGAACAAATTTACAAAGTTAACTCGACAAATTTCACGGGTAACGCGACTGGAAGATCCAGAAAAGGGAAGCGGGGGAAGGAAGAAGGGAAAGTGTAGGAAAGAGGGAAGGTGGGTGGGTAGATTTGCAAATTCGAACTTGGTGCGTTGAGCTGTCGAGCATGAACCAAAGGAAGAGAGAAAGACTGTAATTATTCTTACAGGAATCTCGAGACTGATTACAATAGCCTAGCGTACTTCTAATTTAACTCGATCTTGCTCAAAGAGAGTAGGGTAAAAGACCTTTTTTCTCTCTTCATCCTCTATTCACATCTTTCCATTATCTTTCTCTCTCTCTCTCTCTCGCTCTCTTTCTCTCTTTTCTTTTCTTTTCTTTTCTATTTTTCTGGAATCGGGTGAGAAACGATGACTCTTCTCTTTCAATTAGTTGAGAAACGTCATACGATTTTGAACTAGCTTTCGAGTACACGTTAATTGCAAGTAACGACATGAACACGCATGCATGCACCCACGCACGCGCTCACGAATACATACATGTATGCTTGTATGAAAAAAGTTATACATATACCGGACTTTGGTGCTACTCAACTTCAGTCATTTTTAATAGCTTTGTTCTCGTTGCAAAAAAAGAGAAATAAAGAAGAAGAGAGAGAGAGAGAGAGAAAAAAAAAAGAGAAACGTTTAAAAAGGCAGTATAATATCGCACGGAGCACGTTTCTTCTTCTCCTCGAAAAATATCTCTCTCTATATATATGTTTGCATACGTATGTGTACCACATATGTGTTAGAAAGAGAGAAATACGTACATACGCATAGCCACGGTATGGTGGTTTGTTTTTCAACGCTCTACGAATCGATATTTCCGCTCGTGCGAAAATTTCCCAGTTTTGTATGAGTTGGGGATTGAGAAGGTGGGGGGAATGAAAAAGAACGCGTGGAAAAAGGAGAAAGGACGACCATACGGAACGCGACGCATTAATTCGTTTCTTTTACCTTTTTCTCTTCGAATGAACAACCGCGGACGTTTTCCATCGAAAAAAGAAGGGATGAAGAAAGAGATAGATAGAAGAAATAAGAGCATTTAATCTTGCACACTCGTACGCGTTGAAGCAAGCAAGAAAGTAAGCAAGCAAGCAAGCAAGTCACGTTCATCGTTGCAATTTATGACGGAAATCTGTCCTAATATTGTTATCGATTGGTCATTAGCGAGAAACTCTGTCAACGCGAACCGCAATTCAACAACGAACACGGAATCGTTCCTTTCGTTTATTACGTCAACTACGAACACCCTACATCTGTATATTTTTTTTCTATTTTTAATTATGATAACGAATATATTTGTTGTTGTTTTTATATTTATAATTAAATACGGTTTCGCGTATATCCAAGATCCTATCGCGAATCATTTGTATATCTCATATTCGAATGATTTTATTTTATATTACGAACAACCAGTATACTTTTTGTCTATTTTTAATTCTAACAACAAATACATTTCTTTTTATATTTGTAACATACGATTTCGCGTATATCGCGAATCTTTTTTAACCCGTTCGTATGATTTTATTTATTTCCATTGTAATTGAAGATAGAAAAATATCACGTACGTCATTAAAATTGATCGTAAAACTTGTTAACCCATACGTCGTTACGTTTTATGTTTTATGAATTAAATCGTTTCAATATTTGTTTCGTTAAATCGATCGAAATTCTGTAACAGAGAGTTGTTACCTATGTATATTAATTTTCATTCTCACATTTCGTCGATTATCACCGGTGGAAGCACGGTGGAGGAGGAATATTCGTGTGTCAACTTGGGTTTATATCATATTCGATACGAAATTAGTATTATCTGGATTAAATAACAATATTTTCAAAGATTCTTTATAGAAAATTAAAAAAAATTCTCTTTCAAAGTGATTAGAAGATTTATTATTATATTTATATACACGTGGTGTCTCAAAAATCGATTCGCCGAGAAAAATATGAAAGAACTAATCAATATTATTTTTATCTCTAAACGTAATTAAAATATTTTTTTGGTTATCAATGTCGTTATACAAAAAAAACAATTCTATACGACCACGATGCCTGTTGTAAATTTTAAATATATTTGATTTGTCGTATGGAGCAAATTTCAATTCAATTATGTGCATTTTTTTGTGCTTAATTTCATACTTGACAAATCTAATACTCGCAAATAGAAATAAAATATATAAACCGAATAGGGTAAAGTGTATTTTCGGAATACATCCTATATACTGTATTTACCAGTATCTGTAATACTTCGAAACGTATTTTGCATCTTGGAGATACCTAAATGAAATTAGAAGGTTCGTTAATATACTTCGAAGATAACTATAGACTGTTATTTGTCAAGGAGTATTAAACTACGCACCCGTTGTTTTCGATTTAGAAACAGATTCGTTTTATCTACGTGCGTGTGTTTCTTCCTCGTCGTATATACTCGTTTAACATTCAAAATAATTTCAATTGTTTTTTTCTTTTTATTTTTTATCGAACTTCTTCCATGCATCGAGTTGGAAGTGATTTTATTAAAACATTGGAAAAAAATGTTACAAACGATGTAAATTGAATTAGGTTACGTGCAGTTACAGGGAAAATTTTCTTTCTTGTTTTATTAATAAATCGTTTTCATTATTATTTTTATTATATATTAAATGTTTCATTAACAAACGAATACATACAATACTCGTCATATTGCATTAATCCCCATGCTCGCATAATATTTCACAATTTTAATTTAAAAATTGAATCATATTCTCTTTTCCTCTCTCTCTCTCTCTTTTTCTCTTTTTATCTCTTTTTACCTCATTTTTCGAAATCGTTAGATATTTCATATACCATTTCTATACGATATATTGAATTTTAATAAAACAAAATAAACATTTCATTTTACACTCACTCCTCTACTCATGGTGTACGATTAAACTTTTTTTTTGTGTATCTTTTTTACAAAAAAAAAAATAAGGAAAGAAGAAAAAAGCAAACACAAACACAAGAAGAAATAAATTTCAACTGTACGTAGTAGTTCTTTATTCTTACTCTCAGAGTATAAACGAGAAAGATATTCGAAATGTACAAGTAGAGAGTACTATTCTGTTACTTACTTTGTTCAACCGGTTGGAAACAAACATTAATGTTTACGCAGTCGTCTTCGTATGTAAGAAACTCGAGTTTCTAGATTTTTGTTGTCGAAAGGCAAAAAAAAAATAAAGAAATTAGAGAAATGTTGGAAAGATTTATTAATCGAAAATCTTACGATTGTTCTAAATATTCTACAAAAAATTCTTTATATTAATTATCAAAATGTGCATATATATATATGTGTGTGTAAGATGAAATCAATAAATTTCATTTGTAGAGAGGTAAACGTTTATGATTGTATGGATAATACAAGGTTTATAAAATGTGTGCATATAAAACGATTAATTTCTATTTTCTTGCAATATTCTGTTTCATAAAAAAGGGACACGAATTTTGACATTCGCTTGGTAAATTCCTTTACGCTTAAGGCAACTTATTCTATAGTATATACTATGTATATATACTATATATATATGAGTTACCGTTTCTCAAGAGTACGCAGAGCATCATATACATTTATCTCTTTTTCATTCTCTTATCCGACCTTTGACCTTTTCGTCTTCGTTTTTTCTACTCTCTTAACTTTTCATTTTATTCCTTTATTTATTTATTTATTTATTTATTTATTTATTTATTTATTTAATATATTTTTTCTTTTTTTCTATTTCATATTTTTCTGCAACAAGCATTCGTTTGCAATCATTTGTATTTCTTCCCTGATCATTCTCTCGTCACACAAACAAAGTGATATTGATCATTCGATTCTGACCGTACGAATGCCTGTGTTATTTTTTGTTTCTTTTTTTCTTTTCTTTTTTTTTTTAGTATGTTTGTCAGGTGTGTATTTTATTCTTTATTTTTATTTCTTTTTTTTTTCTTCTTTTTTATCAACGTTTCTCTTTAGCTACGACAATGCATTCGATTTTCTAGCAAACCGCAAGATCGACTGTCGTACTGGTAACGATTTGTACTTGCTTTTTTCTATTTCTTTGTTGTTTTCTATTTTCATCTCTCTCTTTCTCTCTCATTCTTTCCTTTGTCTTTTCGCACGACTCGTTGCAGGAATCGATTTATTCCTATTTACGTTTGCGTCCAGTTTGAAACGTAACTTTCGATTCCGAATCATCAAGTTCTCTGACGAAATTCATACATAACTCTGAATGGTTTAAAATTCTTTAAAATAATAATAGTATTTCCCATAGAACGAGAACACTTCTAACAAAAATCAAATTAGAAACTTGAATCATACTTGTATCGAGATGAATTCGAGATGAACCGAAATAAAGGAATTAATGATGAGATATTTTCCATTGTCTTTATTTGTTCTCTTTTTGTTTTTTTCTTTTGCGTAATTTATTCAAATCTTTTCACTATAAGAATATGAAGATATGATATTGCAAATATTCTTATTCATACATTCATATCCTTTCCATTATATAAATTCGACGAAGGTTACCTCTGAGACTCGAATGTTCCGGACTCTGCGTCAATAGGCATACGTTTAACGACGTCATGAAATAGAACTCACTGTGTTAACATACATCACTGTGTATGAGAGAACCAGAAAGAGTGTGTGTTTGTGAGAGAAAGAGAGAGAAAGAGAAATAGGGTAGAAGATAGCCTCATAAAAAAATCATAAAACTTGTTCTCTTTCCCCATGGAAAGACGGGCTTTCGAGGTAATTGTTAAAGCCGCTCGATAGACGTTTCTCTCTTCCGGTTGCATTTCATCCCATACACCGGTTGTGTAAAATTCGAGAAGAAATTCTTTCGCAAGTGGAATACATATATGTGTGTTTCTATGTACGTGTGTGTGTGTATGTGTGCATGCATATATATAGAAAGAGAGAGATATGGATTAAATAGAAAGAAATGAATCGAAAGAAAATAATTAAAAGTAAGGAAAAGAGAAAGATTTATAAAGAAATTTTACGACTTATGATATCCTTTATTATCATACTCAAATTATTTAGCATAGTGTTAAAAATTAATTGCAGTTCTTTTCTTTTTTTATCATATGAAATTTAGTACCGATTTTTTATCCTATTAATTATCATTACTAAAAAGGATCAAATTAATGATATAATCGATTTTGGGGTCTCGTGTTACTCGTTGTTCAACTATCGTCAATTTTCAATATTCCTAATTAAGAATTATTTACGTAATGAAATTTTGTATAAAAATACTTTCAACAATTCCAATAATTTGGTACAATATTATCTTTACATATAAATATTATATATAATTATTTATATACTTATTAAAATAAATATATTCTATACGCTAAAAAAGCGATATTATTATTTCAACTACGTGTGTAATGCACGTAAATTTATTTCTTCGACGTTAGTGTTTAAACACGGGATAACACGTGTCTAGTACCAATTATCTCGTTCAAACTATCCAAAGGAGAATAAATATTTTCTTATGTGTAATATTACAAAAGAGTCTCTTAGATGAACACTAGAACAGAGAGAGAGAGATAAAGAATGTGTGCACATCTAAGCTTCCTTAAATCCAGGATTTTATCGTGGTTAATTAAATTTTGAAGCGGGTGCGCGGGACAGAGTGGGATGAAGTTGAGAGGAAGGGGAGAGGGTTGCCGCACGACTAATGGCAAAATATAATAGCCGGGAGCTTTCGTTGGTCGAACAAGGTAAAACGAGGAGAAAAAGGAGTTGGGTGATGGGTGAGAAGGTGGTGGTGGTGGTGGTGGTGGAGTTGAAGGTAGAAGGAGATGGAAAATAGGGAAAGTGAAGGGAAACCTTGCACGAGGTCGAGCATCCCGGCAGATAACAGCGGTCACTTAACGTGGAAAGTTTAAGGTACATTATACCGCCATTATCGTCACCAGGCCGTTCTCTTAATTCTACATGGGCTAGGGAGAGGGGTGAAGTGGTAACTGGAGCTCGCTTTAGGTTTGGTAGTGCCAGAATAACGTCACTAAAGAGAGAGAGAGAGAGAGAGTTGGAACTCGAATACTGGGAAAATGATTTACGTTTTGACTTCTCAACGAGCCAAGGATAACTCGATCTTTGTTTTGCCACGTAGAATGAAAAGATCCGGTTAAATAATTCTTACGAAAGTGAATAAAAATGAAGAAAGAAAGTGTGTGTGTGTGTGAGAGAGAAAGAGAACAAAATAATTTTCATTTCACTCTTTTATTAATTTTATTTCTGTCCTTTTATAATCTCTTTTCATAGTATTATTTTATATTTTATTTAACAAATATTTTTTGTATTTAATCGCTTGCAAATTAATTCACTAAAAGTGAAAAATTACGCGCGGCACGATGTTACTCCCGTATCGTCCCCCCCTTTACACCCTATTCTCTACCTTCCTCCACCCCTTTAGGTTGATACGTTGATAGATGCAAAAGTAATTTATTTTACAAGCAGAATTTCGTTCGTTCGTTCGTTATACTGCTAACACCATAGTGCGCAACCGAGTATCACTTATTCCTAGCCACGAGCAGCAGCAGCAGTAGCAGCAGCAGCAGCAGCTCGTCGACGATATAAAAGCCATCGAAACGTTAGCGGATTAATCATTCCGTCCGAAAGGCAATTAATTTTCTAGTGTATTTAACGAATGAAGAGTAATTTGGGTTGCGTGTATAATGGTTGACCGGAGCTAGCCCGATCTACGATCTCGGAGATGGGAGTGGTGGTAAACGAAGGAGTGGGAGAAGGGCTGGTAGGTAATCGTTGGGACCCATCATCTATAATTAATTTTCTCCTTAGACCTATTTACGTACAGACAGAGATAACGATCCTAGTTATTCGATTTAACTCGTAATATTATCAACATATTGCCATGGATATCCCCATGGGTGATGGGTACCATGGGATAGAAATGGTGAGAAAAGATTTTAATTGAACTACCGTACATTCTTTTTCTCCTTATTTATATGACATTTTACTGTCTTACAATCTTTTTAGGATAAAGTTGTAGCATTTGAACAATAGGATGAATAATAAAGATCGTGTTTAAAAAACAGAGAAGTTAAGTCTAGTAAATAAATAAACAAGCATGTTAGGGTAGACTAGGTACGTGTCTCTTGTAATTCCTTCAAATTGCAGATGGATCATAGATCGAGCCTTTAGAGTAGAGGGTGTAGAGTAATACACGAATAGGGTTTGGCATAGTAGTATTGAGGCGTTAGATGAACGTTGACGACAACGACGACAACAATGACGAGGACGAGGACGAAGACTATCCTATCTCATTGTAATTCGACCCCCATCTTGTGGGGTTATACTCGGACCTAGTGCCCACAGGCATTTATCCTCACCATGATACGGTAAATTGGTGTCCCGCATATAGGATAGCACACAACCTTGGTGCTTTCTCGTTTGTGCCCGCTTGTCGTACTTACGTAAAGTAGTAAGTGTACACGCACGTACGTATTCACATCGTCTTTCTCGAGTCCTCTCGACCAACCAACCAACCAACTAACCACCAACACATGCACACACACACACATACACACACAGTTCACTATCCTTAATCACCTTAGTAAATATTCCAATTGGAATCCTGAGAGCGACCACTAACTTGCTCGAGTATCTTCTCGTGTCTCGTGTTACTTTGACGAGAGCTTCGTGCTTACGGTGAGAGAATGAAAGAGAGAGAGAGAGAGAGAGAGAGAGAGAGAGGTAAATAGATAGAGTGATAAAGAGAGAGAGAGAGAGAAAGAGAGAGAGATAGAGAGTTAGATGATAGTTCGTAGTTCGGTGTTGTAGTCCATTACTCGTTAACCCCGTATGACTTTAAAATCTACAGAATGATATATATATATTCGTATATAATTTTTATTTATTTAAATTTCTTGTACTTTTTTTATTTTGTTTTTAATACAACACTAATTTATCGTTCTATCCTTTCTATCAATATCTTCAATAATTTATTATCATTAATAGTTAATTTTCTATTCGTTGGCTCAAGGTTTATTACACTGCTTGTTTTTTTTTTATAATATGTAAAATAAAAACCGATCATATAAGGGAGGTAATATGAATTATGGTATTTTTATTTAATAAATATAATATATTTTGAGATAAATTATCCTTCATTTGCTATGGTTCTATCTTCGATGATTAACGTAAGATAAAGTTAAGTCTGATTAAATCACGAGAATAGATTTTTCTACTTACCTCAATGTCGGATCATTCGTAAACCTTTCTACTAGTTTCTCACCGTACTACGATAAAACGCAAGTAAATAAGTATATCCGATTAGAATGTTTTTTTTTCCTTTTTGTTTTTTCTTTTTCTTTCTTTCTTGCGGAGGAATCGATGAAGTAGGATCGGACGTGAAGATTGGTTTCGCTTAAAACTGCACTACTCGAATAGACAGGGTAAATCGTTTTCGAGAAACTATCTGCTGAGTTTAGATGTCGGGATGCGCTTAGGAGCTTTTGCGGTTTATGTTTCTCTCTCTTTCTCTCTCTCTCTCTCTCTCATGGGGAAAAACCTCGTGGAAAAGCAAAAGGGAGAAATAATCGGGTGAAACGGGAAAAACGCCTACGTACGTTTCCCTATCCAACTCTCGAGTAAGGTATTTTTCATTTCCCCATGAGAAAAGGATCTATTCTATATCGCATTGTTTATAAATCCCTCATTCATTCATTCATTCATCCTTTTTTTCAATAGAATGAAAATTATTAAAGTCTATATTCCAGGATTTTATATACTATTTACTATAAATATATATTTACTACAACATATTCGAGTAATCAGTATTATTGTTTTTTCTTTTTTGGTTTATACATTTGATGATTTATCCGAAATAATTTTTTCTCGATTTTTTTTCGACACGAGAAAACAGTTTTGGGTAACCAAAAATACATAAAATATCTCTAACGATTTATTCAACAAATTTTTATTCTTCTATTTTTTATTTTTTATTTATTTATTTATTTCTTTTACATCTAACCTACGCAACGTTACTCGAGCATTCAGTTTTATCATCAAAAATACAAACACTTTTTGCTCTAAACCATTTCGTTCGTTAAATATTTTTGTTTCTTTTCTCTATTTTCAGTTTGAACATAAAGTATTTTCCACAAATCTCCTACCGTTAGGAAAAATATGGGATAAAGTTAGTTTCAAAACTTGAAAAACATAGATTAAAGAACCGAAATCATTCGAGTATCACTTAGTAAATAACATTCATGGTGTAATAATAATACTTGAGAAAAATTAATGACCATCTTATAAAACGTGTTTTTATAATAACTCTTATCGTTGAAAGATATTGTAACACCGTTTATGATTATACCTCACGCCCTATGATCCTTAATGAATTTTCCGGTTTTAGCAAGAACAATGCATGCCGATAAGTTTGCCGATAAGTACGCGATACCTCTTCTCTCAACGTGATCGTGTGCCCAACAATTCGATAGGGAACTTCGAGAATGCTATGCCCCCAAAAGCAACCCCCCAATCCTACTCCCACTTCTCTATTTCTTGTTGTTATCGTTCGACGATGTTGAAACGATTTTCTCATCTCTCAGGATTAAATAAGGATCATGTAATTCCTATCTTTTGACATTTATCATCTCTAATAATAATAAAACAGAAGAAAGATTCAATTAGTTGTAAAATGTTCCTTAAAGTAGATAATAAAATCTTGCTGTTAGAGTAAAATGACCGCGTATCTCAGAGTAGTATTAGAAATCCTATTGTTTGCTTGAACGTATTCCTCCTACTATCTTCTCCGTACCCTTGGGTCAATGAAATTAGGATAGGATGCGTTTCACGATATCGTGGAATAGAGAAATCGCCACTGTAGTCTTGTCCTAGGTCTTACGGTCATAGTCATCCTCGTTGTCGTATTCGTAGTCTCCTCCAACCGTTCGTAGAATTCGTAGGAAGGTACAAACACACATTAAACTACCTATCTACCAAATACATATGTGTAAGTGTTATACACACGTATATAAAAACACATACGTGTGCAAAAGGGTAGGAAACTAGGAACGTTCTCTTGCATATGTCGATTCTAACATATTACACCATAGAGAAGGAGACTCCATAGAGATTTCGTATGCAACCAGAATCCTTGTGTGTCTTTCGTAGTCAGTTCCATTTGAAACACATGGCCTTGGTTGACCCCGTTACTCTAACAACCCGATCCTATATTCTAGGACGATAGAAATTTTAGTTTTACCACTTGGTCCTACGTGACCTTTCGTTTCCCTTTCTATACTCGTAATTACTTCGAAACGATGCACCTGTTATTTCACTTCTTCCCCACTTCTCCTTTTTTCTTTTACTCATCCTATTCCTTCCTCTTCCTCTTCATTTTCCTCTTTCTCTATTTCAGAGGGATGAGTTCACATAAATTTTAAAGAGACACACACAGACTCGAGATAATCATATTTAAATTTCAAATTAGATTACATTTTTTTACTTTTTGTTTCAAATAATAATTTATTATTAAATAATAATCATTGAAATAAATATATATATATATATTATATAAATAATTAAATTGTAAGAGATAGATTCTTGATTAACCTGTCAAAAATGGAAAATGTGTAATAATTTGATTGTACGTGACGTGAATGTTGTTGAATTATAAAAAAAAAAAAGAAAAACGATACAAAATTCAAACAAATAATTATTTTTAGTTCGATGGTTACTTTGTCAATGTCGGGGAGCTATATGGAAATTATTTTATTTCTCTATACGGAGTAGGAGGAAACCTAAAAAATGTTTCCCGATAAAAGAGATTGACCTTTTTGTTTTTTTTTAATTTTATTTTACACGCAATCGAAAAGTAAATAAATTAAATAAGAACGAAGTGTATGTATGTGTGTGTATGTAACGTTGAGTATTTTGTTAGTTCTTTTTTCTTTTTTTCTACACACAGATAAAGGATGAAAACAAAAAATAGGAAAAAGGATAAAATATAGAAATTTAATTAAAATAATCGTTCATGATTTCTACTTTCAAATAAGATATTTTGAAAGGAAATTATTATTGACCGAAGTATAGAAAAAGTTATATTTCGTTTTTAACGTGTAAGACAGTTCCTTCCTTCTTTGAGTAACTCGATGCATCTTATCGAACGAAATCCGTGTTCCCAGTTTCCTTCGGTATCTTATTTCCTGTATCATTTTCTTGTACTTTTTCTTTCTTTATTTCGTTCCTTCTTTCTTGTCTTCTTCTGCTACACTCCTCCACTACCACCTCTTTCTCCTTCTCTTTATTTTCTTCTTCTTCCTTTTCATTCTTCTCGGTTACAAGAGAGAGAAAGAGAGAGAATACGTAGAAGAAACCGAGAGGAAGATGTCGCTCGTTCACTTTACCTTTTTTATTTATTTATTTTTTGTTTCCATGTTGAAACCAGCAGCCAGCCAGCAACAGCAGCCAGTAGTAGTAGTAGTAGTAGTAGTAATAGTAGGGCTGGTAGTATTCTACTTGCTCGTTTCTATGTCTTCTTTCTCACGACCTTTTACTCCTCAGCGTGTATAGTTCTTTCGAAAGTTGGCAAAATAAAGTAAACTTTATGGCAGCTCGACGATATTTATGTTTGTCCATGCCCCGTCGTTTTGTCTCCTCTATGAATTTACAGGTAGATATATGTATATGTGTTTGTATACGAGGTAGTCTAAATAAAATCTTATATATGTATATATATATATATAATATGTATGTGAGTGTGTGTGTGTGTGTGTGTGTGTTACGTGTTCTCTCAGAAAGTAATAAAAATATCGACTTGATTTTTACGCAAATTGTTATTCAATACGATGCTACGAGAGCTTTACCTGAATAATAAAATATTGATATTATCTTACGTTGAAAAATAATAGACATTTATTATTTTATGTTAAGAAAGTTGATTTAATATAATATGTCTCGTATATTTAAAAAATAATTGCTACATTATTACATGTACAATTTGAAATCAATATCTTCGTTAGTTTTTATGGACAGTTTTTTTACAACTTTTTAGAATTTTAAAAACAACTGCATTTTGTTGTATTAATTTCTTTTTTTATATGCTAAATAAATTTCTTTAATGATTGATATTAAAACTGGCCAAAATGGTAAACATTGTAATGAGCTGTTGAATAATAAATGTTTCAAATATTATTAATGTTTGTAGAAAAAGAGAGAGGAAGAGACAAATAGAAACATAGGATGATATTAACATATAATAAATTGTAAAAAAAAGAAAAAAAGGTATTGCTTATAGAAACAAAATAATTGTACGACAAAAGGTCGATGACTGGGTGGTGGTGGTGGTGGTGGTGGTGGTGGTGGTGGGCAGGGAAGGAAGGGTTTTCGTCAACGACAATGTCGCGTCTCGAGGATTATTTTTCAGTCCCTTTGTCGAGTATCGTTAACGATAATGATATCCTCTTCGATCATTATACTTCCAAGGACTGTATACCTTAATGGGATAATAAAAAAAAACAACAACAAAACAACAACAACAAGAACAAAAAAATGGTGCCATCGTACAAAGAAATGTTCTTTCTTTCATTCTAAATTCGTTCTTACTGATTTTCTTGTTTTTTTCATTTTCCTACACTGAAATGAATATAAATGGGATTAAAATACAAAAAATAATATATAAAATGAAACGATACGAAAGACAAAATAAGAAAGAAGAAAGGGTCAAAGGGGAAGGATAAATTTGACACCACCATCCTCACCTTCACCACCCATAACCAAGAATAGATTTATTTTAACAGGAGAGTGACATTACTTTTTATTTTTGTTGTTATATCTCGTCGAATTTTGCGATTACTAACTTCCCCTTTTCATTCATTGTTCACGCGAGAAACGATTTATCTCTTTTTCAGTCTAGTAAATCCACATTGACAGAGAGTTGTTCGCAGGTTCAAAAGAGTAAAAGGATACTGCTTTCTAGTTTTGTGTATAAACTCGTGACCTCTCGTGACCTCACTACTCACCATTGAAGCCCGCAAGTATACACAAGTGTCTGCGCGTATTTTTTTTCTTCTTGTCTTTTTTTTTGTCTTCCTTTTTTTCTTGTTTTTTATTTTTTTTTATTTTTACTTCTTGTTTTATTTCTTTTCATTCGACGAACCAATCGAGTACACGTCGATACAACACGCGATACGATTTCGTGCTGGGCATGCGTTATGCAAATTTCATTACAACACTCCTTCCACCCTGACCCCTCATTCCCCTATTCCATGCCACGATCTACGAATGTCCGAGGGGCATTTCTGGTTTGATAATTTCGTGGTATTGAATGGTGAGAAGAAGGGGGTTAGGAAAGAGGAAAATAAAAATAGAAAGTTTGTTTTCTTCTTTTATATCTCTTTTTTTTTTCTCTCTCTCTCTCTTTCTTTGTGTCTTTCTTGTCAACGAATCTTTTCCTTCTGTCTATCGTCAAAATCGAATTTCGTGTTGTTGAGAAAACATTATCGAAAGATAAAGAAAAACAGAGAAAGAGAGAGAAAGAAAGAGAAGTTAAGTAAGTAGAAATCACGAGGAATGAAACGATAGTAGGTACTTAAAGTATCGATTGATCGGTCTTAGTTTTCGTTTGGGTTTGACTTTAGGGTTTTGGTTTGGTTTTTATACCCTAGAAAATGTATCTCACGTAAACGAAACCGCGTGTAGTTGAATTATTGATCAAAATACGGAAGCACTTAACGTGAAACCCCGTTCGGGATACTTAAAGTTTTACTTTGCTTTTTAAGGTTTAAGTTTTTTTTTCCCCCCCCTTTTTATTTTATTTTATTTTTTTTTTTCGTTAACGTTTTCACGATACGTTTCTGGACAAAATACTTTAGAGTTGACTTACTTTGACAATTCGTTTAACTCGATATTGAAAGTGTTAAAAAGATTTGTGGTTTTCTTAAAAGCTCTCTCCCTTCCCCCATCACCGTCGTTTTGAGAAGCATTTAATAAAAAGTTATGAAAATAATGCAAATATGATGAATGTTATCCTTTTTATGGGATTTATTGACACAATATTTTATTAATATAATATTTAATATCCAATTAGAATAATAAGAAAAATATATAAGAGAGAAATATGAATAATCGATTATAACAATTCGCAATTTGGTTATAATGTACTCACGTGTTCATGAACGTAACATACTCACACGCATACACAGAAAGATACAATGAAATAGATTAAAAATATTCCACGAGGTAGTTCGCACTTTAGATGACACCATTGCCTACGTTTTGGTACCATAACCAGGGTGCATTTATATCTGTTCGAACTGTTTCGGTCTGACGATAACGGATGTCCTGCTAGGGATGGATCGGTTAAAGCGAGAGTTGCTCGTTCGAACGAACACCACGTTCGTAGAAATGAGAGAACGAACGAACGATGCCACTGATGAAACTGCCTAACAGGTACATAGCTGTTGGAATCGTGTTCAAATGTGTTGTATCTATTGGTGTGGAAGTTGACGAGGTTGCCTAGAGAGAACGATATGGAGATAGCGGTTAACGCTAAACTATATTTTGCCGAGTAATAGTAAACGTCAGATAGAATGACTTGGTATTATCGAGCTACCGCACTCTCCTAATATTAACTCTTATATCATTCGAGAACAAGATGGATCATTCGGTGTATGTACATAATATCTACAATAACAAAAAATATTTTTCATTTTGATTTGAAGTTTGATTTTGATTTGAAGTCTTGATTTCATCCGATAACAATTAATGCATCGTATTTCTAATTAATGTAAGACTTTCAAGATTCTTCTTATATGATAATTAGTTATAGGTATAAAAATGTGTACATATATATAGACACATATATACACAACACAACACAAATACGATAACAGCTAGAAATATATCCAAAGTTTTGATTTTCCCTGATAATAGTTAATGCCTCGCTTATCCAAGTTTTCAAATGAGTTTTCTCTTAGAATTAGTTTAAGGTAAAAAAAATATAACCAAGTAGGTTTAGTGTTGCTGTTTAGTTTAATGTTCAACTTACTATCATGTTGTTGATTCGAGATAATTGAACTTCTGTACTTCGCAAAATAAACTCTTATATATATATACATATTTTAATATATATCCAAAGTTTAGATATTCCGATAAAGTTAGTGTATCGGATTGCTATCCACAAGCATAATTATTTTCTGTTAAATTAACATATAAGCTTTGACCATTCAATAATCTATTTCTAATGTATAGATCATGTAATTATTTTTCTCAATTAGAATTTGATTCTTTTACAATATAGATTAGAATTATTATTTATTTTATCAATCATCAATCAATTATATTTTTCAATAAAAATTACATTAATTTTGACCTGGAAGGTATTGGTCTAGCTAGAAAACATTTCTCTACTCTATTCTTTTACTCGTTTTAGATCATTCATATCGAATCATGTATCCTCTCGTTACCAAACGTGAAACCATGGTATGTATCATCGACCTATGGTGTTTTCCCCTGTTCTATTGGATTTGTCAAGTTTTTTCACACTTGTATGAAATTTCACCGACTGGAAATATCGATCTTCGATGGACCGGAGAGGGCAGGGATGAGCAAGGGGGAGGGAAGGTTGGCTCTTTCAGTATACTCTGATGGTATCATAACCAAGTTACTTGTCCGAGTTACGAGATACGTGACGCAAGAGGGAAAGTTTTTCGACGTCGTTATTCTCGGTTCAGGATATACCTGATCAAATTCTTCTGAAAAGAAACGACCATGCTCGTTCGATATCTTTTATATAAACGCAATTATACGTGTTAACTTGAAATAAAAAAACTAAAGAAGGAAGAAAAATAACTTGACGAATATTTGTCATTTGTATATTACAGAAAATAATTGACAACTCTTGGTCTTTTAATTCTCTATAAATTAAATTGTAATTTTTATATCAAACAGCAAAAAATATACAATATATATGTGTGTCTGTGTTAATATAAAATTAATTCAGAAACAAAAATTCTATATTTGTAAAATTAAGCAAACTATACTCACAAAAATAATGCATTTCTTTTCTTATATACAATACCTCTTTTTAACATGTTTTAAAATATAATTCATCTAATTATTATTATTATTATTATTATTATTATTAAAATAATGACTACTATGTATTACTGATTTCATTAAAACTATAATACAGCTTTGATTCGATAATGATATTAACGCTCGACAAAGGAAGATATAATAATTGTGTTGTTTTTTTATTTAATACTATCAATGTTCCTTATTACACACCTTTCTTTACTCGCTTCCTTTTTTGTTGTTGTTTTTTTTTTTGTAGAAAATTTCACGAGATAATGAAAGGAGAAAGAAAAATTCGACGCTGTGTTTAAGGTTGTTGCACGGGCGAGCAGCATGTCAGCAGCCTTTGCTACTAATTAATTGTCTCCGTACCTTTCCATCCTTGGCTATCATCAGCCGTGTAAAAAGAGAATGAAAGAGAAATAGAGAGAGAGAGAGAGAGAGAGAGAGAGAGAGAGAGAGAGAGAGAATGGGATGAAAGTTAGAGGAGGATGATGCTTACGGGGGTGAAATTCAAATTAGCATGACCCCCTTTTTCGTGTCCGATTTTCCTGAACACTTTTTCTATTTCTCTTTTTCTATCTACCTTTTTCCCCTATCCCTTTTTTCCCTCCTCCGTCTCTCTTTGTTTTTTCCTTTAATTCACATTAATCCCGATCCCGTAGGTCGTTTATTATTTTCATATACTTTTTTATCTTTTTTTTCTAGTAACTTACCCATTTTAAAGTCGGATAGAAAGAGGAATGAAAAATTAGGATTACTTCGGCGTACATTTGTGCAGGATTCCGTCTGGAATTTCTTTAAAAAAGATATTTTATATATATATGTATAAATTGAGATTGGTAAAAGGGTAAAAGATGATGAAGGATACATGGTAGGATGTGAGAATAGGAAAGGACATTTGTACGCGACTAGGAAGATTCGTTGGTGTAAAACCAACGAATTTATCACTTGACTCACTCACTCTGTCTCTCTCTCTTCTCTCATTCTACGATTGCATTCACGTTTATGTGAGTTATACTCCTTTATCCGTTACCTTGCACGCAGCATTGCATCGAATCATCGATTCGCGTTATTCGAAACGATTGCTGCTGTAAATCGTGGTATAAAGCGGCTATCAAATCTCGGCTGTTAATGAACGAATGAGAAAGGTGGAATCAGAAATTGACAAAGAGGAAAAGAGAGAGAGAGAGAGAGATTGTCGAATATAGTTTATACGAAGGGACGAGATGATTAAAACATTAAATTATAAGAATTATAACGTTGTATTGAAATTTAACAATGACATTTTACGAACGATTACGTTTAAACTCCTAGAATATTATTTTTTATCGTTTCAAAACGTAAATTTACTACTCCACTGAAAGAGTAGAAGGTGAGGAGAAGGAGGAAGAGGAGATGGTGGCTAGGAGGTTGGAGGGGGGGGGGGATGAGACGAGGCGGGAAAATTATCGAATCCCCCCATGGTTTCTCGGGAAATTATTCAACGATTCCCCCGTATACGGGCAAACATAAATAAATATATAATCAAATCCAATAATAAAATTCAACGGATAAAATTAATCCCAGCAACAAAATTGAACACCGGAGATTTGCAATACATATATACATATACAAATATACATATATTATACATATTTCGTATGCTATGGGCGATTAAACATAGGTTACCACCAGATCGTGCAAACAAATATATATATAATATCTATCATATATAGTCACATTACCATGTGCGTTAGGTGATGAGGAATGGGGAGGAGTAAGGGAGGATAAAAACCATAGGAAAAAGATATCATCGTCATATACGAAGTATTACCAATTCAATTTATCCCCTCTTCTTCCCACTTTTCCATTTTTTGTATTGTTTTGTTCTTATTTAATATTTATTTTTTGTTCTCCTCCTCCCTTGGTTCCTTTCTTTTTTAATATTTTCATTTAAAACGAAACTCGAAATGGCCAAATAGGTTAGAGAAGGAGGAGGAGGAGGAGGAAAACCGTTTGAATATTAAATCGTCCCCCTTTTCTTGTCATTTCGCGCTCGGTCGATTTCGCGCGGTTGAAAATTTACACTGGTGACGAGAGAGAGAAAGAGAGAGAGAGAGAGAGAGTAAGTGGTAATTAAAAATTTAATTAACATTGTTTGGGATTGGATGACCAATAAGTTACTTCGAGTACCGGGATCGATTATTTATCTATTGATTGATATTTTCTTTCTCTTTCACTCTTCCTCTCTCTCTTTCTCTCTCTCTCTCTCACAATCAGTATATTAATCGTACCTATGTAAATGAATTTACATTGAATCGTTGAAGAAATAGAAGCTAGGAAAGAAAGAAGGAATGGATGAAAGAAAGACGACAACTCGTTGACCTCGAGTAAACGGAACATAATTAAAAACCTCTGAAGGTGTGCTACCAACTCGAAGACGATGAGAGTAGGAATAATGAACTTAAAACAAGATGATTATTACGTATTTAATTTTACATGAACGTTACGAGCGTTTACACTTTACCAAATAGAATTGTCTCGGATTGTAATTTATCTTTTTTATATTTTCCCCATTTTTTTTCTCTCTCCTCAGTTTCTTGTCGTGAAATCAAATTTCTTGTAATTAAGAAGGAAATGAGCTTGACGGAAGATAGGAAAGGTTGATCCAATTGTCATAGTTTTCTCTAAACCAACCTAATCCCAAAACTTTTTCTTTTTTATTTCTAATTTTATTCTTTCTAATTCTTCTACAATGTTTTTTTTTAATGTAAATACGAAGTTACACGTTTTTTAAATAATAATACGTATACTTGTGTATTTTTGTATTTTTTTTTTCTTTTCTATTCTTTTTTCAATCTTATTTTATTTTCTACAACCAAATCGTAACGCTTGAATAATTTTTAAAGAAACATATATCTCGTAAGGGGAATATATTTTTTTTGACGTGGTATTTTATTCTTTAACAAAAAATTTCAAGCAAATGATTATAATATTATTATAAACTTTGTGTATGTGTTTAAAAATAGGAATAAATTACGAAAGAATAATAACTTTAGTATGAAAAAGAAAAAAGAGAAATAAAAGAAGATGTTTAATTTCAAACTCAGAAGAATATTGGGTTACAGAGGGTTTAATAGTAAATCTAGCAATTTTCTCCATCGTCTTCTTCTTCTTCTTCTTCTTCTTCATCCTCATCTTCTTCTTCTTCTTCGATAGCTAAGATTTTTCTCTCGTGAACATTTAATACCATACGAAATCAATATGAATTGTGAATTCACTTGGAGTGTCCTTTTAGATAATGTCCGTTCATCGACTAGAAAACACAAGGAAGGATGAGAAAAATAGAAAAAAAAAACGTGAAACAATGAGAATGACAAGGGAATAGAAAAACGGGATAAGATAGAGAGAAGGTAAAGAAGAGAAAAATAAAAGAAAAAGAGAAAAAAAAAATGCAGTAAGGTATTTGTACGTAGTGATGGTAGTGGTAGTGGTGGGTGAGTTGGTGTTCTACAATCGTTCGAATTTATCACTTGTAAGACCGTGTAGAAGAGGTAGGAACGGTTGAAAGAAGAAGGAACTTGTGCAAGCCGAGTATCCCTCCTTTATCTGTTAGAATCTTGGCTGTGAATCAAATTCCTGATTTACGTTAGCTACACACATGTATATCAATTCCACAACGACCCGATTATCGGTCTGGCAAAAGCGGTCGAAGAAATGAAGGAGGAGAAAGAGGAGGAATAGGAAGAAATGAAAGAAGAGTGGGTGGAGTTGGAGGGTTTGGGGGTTGGGAGAGAGTGGGAAGGTATATTCCGTCTTCTTTGAAATCATCTATACACACACACACACACATATATATATCCTTTTCTTTGTAACTGTCGTTGCTAACATTTGGATCGTGTCCAACGATACATTCACTATCACGTATCAAAAGAGAAACACACACCCTAGTTCTACGGCAAACAGACATACATCCTTCTTATTTGCTCCTTTTACTACTTTTGCCCTTTTCCCTTTTCTATCTACTTAATTCCAATCTCGTTCACGTTCGTTCGTTGGTTCGTTCGGACCTTCGTTTCTACTTTCCTACTTTCCTACGTACGACAGGGGTACACGGATTGTACGTTCCTACGTTAGTCTCATGAATTTTTCCTTTAATGCAAATTTTGTTCCTTTTTAGGAAAATTCTCTCTTTATTTTTCTATCTTTTTCTAGGTTATAGAGAAAGGAAGAAATAAAGAAAGAAAGAAAGAAATAAAGTGGAAGGAAAAAAGGAAACATAAAGTTAGATCAATCCCTTAGGAGTATAACCAGGGAAAAGGGTTTCAAGTTACGAACCCAAGGATCATTGTTCAGGAAAGTTCGTAATGTTCTATAGAGATTTCTCGATGTTTCAAAGTTCTGCGAATTTCTCTTCTACGCCAACCAACCAGAAATCTGATTATTCTAATCCGATTCAAACATTTATCTATCTATCTATTTATCTATCTATAATATCTTTCTTATTTTTCATTTATCTTTCAGACAAAAAATATATCTACTTTGTAAACTTAACTAGTTTCCTTTTTCTTCTTCTTCTTCTTTGTCAATTACATAAGGGTAAAATTGAATAATAAATTTCTCATGGGGAATTTTTAACCGTTAGTTTCACAACGATTAAGATTCTCCGTTAAATATCCTTAATACAACGTTAACGTTGTTTATAATTATTGCATATCTATGGTTAGTAGTACCTCGGACTATTGGTAGTATCGTTGCCATTAGTAATAAGCACGTGCATAAAAGCCAGGGAGCTTAATCCGATCATACCCTAGGTGGATTAAACCACGTATTTCTGAAAGCCTTTGGAATATTCATTAGCAGCGTGCTTGAAACAACGTTGACTATGAGTTTGTACGAGAAATACGTTTGCTTCCTCTCTCTCTTTCTCTCTCTCTCCCCAACCCCTTGCCCCTCTTCCTGCCATCCACCCATGCCCATTGATTTTATACGAGAATGTGAGAAGATACAAACGAAGAATATACATACATCATATAATCCTACTTATTTACTTGATCATATAAATAAATGAAATGAAAACGTTTATATATTCGGGATAAAGTATTAT
>JACGTP010000063.1:317962-404562 GCA_023678845.1 Mischocyttarus mexicanus | reverse complement strand
TAATAATAATAATAATAATAATAATAATAATAATAATAATAATAACTTTCTTATATTCCGAGAAGAGTTTTTGGTTCTATGAGCATTTTTCTCTTTTTTGTGTTAGGTAGGGTGCTAACCTAGCCTAACAACCTTCCTCCTTTATCCGGGCTTAGGACCGGCAACATGATCATTGATCATTGACCCAACGATCATATTGGCGGAGTTAATAATTATCCCCCCCATTACAATATTATTCCCTATTCATTAATTTGGTGTATGTAGGTTTGTAATGAATTAAAGAAAGATTATAAGTCTCGTCAAACCGATAAAAAAGATATTTGTCCAAATACATGAATAATAATAACAATAATAATAATTGCAGAACTCGAAAGTATCAAAAATGTGAGTACACTATTTTTAATAAAAGAAGAAACAAAAAGAGTATTCTTTAAAAAATATCCAAGTTAAAAGAACTATGACAGAAGTTTCGTTTCTTGTTCATTATTTATCACTACGTATTATTATTTCTCGCAAAAAATAAAAGAAATAAAAAATAAGAAAGAAACATTTTCAAAAGATTCTTCATCAACGTTTTCGTTTCGTGCCAAAAATCTTTCCCTTTCTCCTCCTCTGTGCCTTTAGCAAACGTTGAGCTGCCACTGCATTTTCCAATTGCGATTATCGTCCGAAGGAGAGAAACTCGTGGATAGTTATTAGTGTAGGCGAACTTCATCTCTCTATCTCTCTCTCTCTCTCTCTATCTTCCTGTTTCTCTTGCATCTTCATCATATACTCTCATTAAAAGCTCAATCCATTATATCCCTACTGGCAATACGGAAATGGTATAACCAACATGGCATAGAAAACGTCCCTGGATAGAATGGTAGTAGTAATAGTAGTAGCAATAGTAGTAGTAGTAGTAATAGTAGTAGAAACGATTGTAACGCTAGCAAAGGAACAAGTAGTAAATAAGGAGTAGAAAGAAAAAAAAGGAAGGATAAAATAGACACAAAAAAAATATATAAAGTAGAATAAGGAAGAAAAAGAAATATGATCGATAAGATACTAACGGCTTGGGTGGGAAGAAGGTACAATTACACTGAAAGGGGGAAAAAAGAGAAGAAAAAGTAGAAAAGAAAGAAAAAAATAAAAGGAATGACCTAGGCAGTAATCTTAATAATGCTTTCAGTCGATCCAACTCTTTCCACCACCACCACCACCACCTTTGCCACCCTTGCCACCCTCTTTTAACTCTCTACTCTTCTTCTAAGATTCTCTTCTCTTCGCTTTCAGGAGGTACCCAGAGTAGGGGAGTGGGTGGAATGATGGGGTTGGGTAGGGTGGGGTAAGAGTGAAACGACTTTCGACTTCTCCATCCACCTATTACGTGCCGTCTCGGCCAGCTATTTGCCTCCCGGATCTTCATCTTTATTTGCTCGTCCACTTTATCTTGTTGTTCAAACCTTCTTCTAATACTTTTCAGACTTCTACTGAATCTCTCTCTCTCTCTCTTTCTCTCTTTCTCTCTTTCTTCCTTTCTTATTTTCTTTCTTTCACTTTTCTTATTTCGTTTCTCTTCTCTTATTTTCCTCTTACTTGAAAAAAGTTCACGATTCTCTGTGCACGTGACGAATGAAAAAGTGAAGCGAATTTGATTTTACTTTAATCCACCTTCTTACTTACTTCATCGTAACAATTTTATTATTATGTGTTTGTGTGTGTGTTTATATGTATACGTCTGTGTGTATGTATGTGTTTTATTTTTTCTTAGGTTTTCACAATAAAAGGGGTAAAAAAAAAAATAGAAGTTAGAAAGGAAGAGGATAAAATATACGATAGGTAATTCAATTTACGATCTTCGTAATATCGGTTATGTTATGTTCTGTTCTGTTATGTTTCATGCTATATCGTGCGTTGTTGTCCTCTTTTACTTGTCTCGAAGTCTTTTTCGGCGATATCGAAAGAAAACGCCGAGAATCTCGTGGTTTTAACGGTATTACGATTTATTTGTGTAATATGTGGCTCGACTTAAATTCCTAGAAACCTTCCTCTCTTTTTTTCGCCTGATATAAATCTAACCATATTCGCCAAAGAGAGAGACAAAAATAGAGGGAGGGAAAATACCACGAAAATTCGTGGTTCCCCTATAACTATCCTTTACGTACGTTTCCATTTTTCACAATACCACCAAACCGTGAAACGGTCTCTTAAATAAGGAAAGAAAATAAAACTCCTCCTCCACCCTTTCTCCCAGAAAAAAATATATATATATTTCAAAGGAAAAGCAAAAGGTAGATAAAGGAGAGAAACAAAAAATACAATTCTTTTCGTTTAGAATTGAAGATAATTAAAAATCTGTATGAAATCTTTCGAATTAATAAATTAATCAAATTTCTCGACGTTCATTCATTAATCCTCTTTTAATGAAAAGATATCTTTGGATCTTTCGGATGTAATAGAGTGGAAAATCTTTTTATTTCCCCCACCCTTCTCTCAGTTCTCCTTCTCCTCCACTTCTTTAATTTCTTCCATTTCTTTATCTTCTTCTTTCGATAATTTTCTTCTTCTTCTTCTCTGGTTTTTTTTTTCCTTTTATAATTTTTAATCACTTCGTTTTCATTTCTGTCTTATATCCCATGAAAAAGAAATTATGGTTTGCTTTATTTTCAGTCTTATTTGGTCAAAGTTTCGGTCGTCGTTATCCGAGCTTTACAAATTACCACGATCTTCTTCAGGCAACAACAAAATTCGTAAAGAACGTGTGTTTTAGCTCACTTAAGGGCATCGTCATAACACTTACGGGACTCTTTCGTACCCGGTTTACCAAAGGAAAAGAGAAATAAAGGAGATATAGAGAAAGAGAGAGAGAGACAAAAGTAGAGAAAACTTTATTAGGCTGTTTCGAGCAAGTTAAAGCCTGAGGGTAAAGTAATACAACTTTAGTTGTTAATTGCCGTTGGGATTTGGATCTTTCTGATCCTAGAAAG
Organism: Mischocyttarus mexicanus; assembly: GCA_023678845.1. Classification (NCBI taxonomy): domain Eukaryota; kingdom Metazoa; phylum Arthropoda; class Insecta; order Hymenoptera; family Vespidae; genus Mischocyttarus; species Mischocyttarus mexicanus. The sequence goes on along the minus strand of JACGTP010000063.1, from coordinate 401,593 downwards.
ATATACCAAACCTCCTTGATTCCTATTACTTATTTTTTGTTTCTTTTTCTAACCGCTAATAGTAATTAAGGGTATTTAATACCAACATTACTGTCATCGCACATTTTTCTCGTGAATAAATAAATCCCTCTCCCTCAAATAAAAACAAAGATAAATCATCTAAAAAAGATACTCACTCTTCTAAGAGTCGTTCGATAATGGTCAAATTTTTTGACGGTCCTTCGATTTAGGCAAAAATCATATCAAGTTTTCTCAACTACTCGTTAGACAAGTTTTTTTTTCTACAAGAACTTTAACGAAACATAGAAGAACGGTTGATAATATTTTTTCTTTGTCGAAAAATATCGGTTCGAACAATCGGTAGAGACGTGAACCGTCCTCGTTTTTCATCTCTTTACTTCCTTTTTCAACATTGCCGCTTACAACACTCGTCGTCGTAAATGGTGCACGGAAATATTTCGTTGAGATTTTTTTTATATGGGTGGGCTGCTGCTGTTCACCCGGCAGGAGCATCACAACGGCATATAACTTCGCTCTCGCATAACTTCGGATATCGAAATAATTTACGAGGAACCAACGGATAATGCTGCCGCGTTGGATTTTGGCATAGTATGTTCCCACTACTCTCTTCCTCTTCCTATTTATTATTCCCTCTCCCCAAACTACTACTCCCTCGACTACCCACAGAAAGATTATACTTCGGAAAACATTTTATCGTAAACTTCAATTTCCTATTTTGATTGTACAACGTATTTACATTTTATTGGAATCATCGGTTATTTTATTTTTCCCACATTTAGAGTATACCATTAATCGATCGATATCCGAATAATCATCGTAATCGTTCATATTTCTATCTTTCAATTACACACCATCGTTGTTAATTGACCATCGTTAATTGACCCTCGTTAATAGACCAGATATATCAATGTTCCTATAATTAATTTACCCATTTATAGGTATACTAGTATATGTGAACGTAACATAAATGAGATAAAATATATATACGTATATATATGTACATGTATTTGCCGGCAGAAATACGTAAAATAATTATAAGCTATATTTAATTAGGATAAGAGTATTAAAAATCATGTAACGTGTTTGGGTTTAGGGATCACGGGAGCTAAACCATCGACAGGTATTGAAAACAAATGATCTGTTGTTGCATATTGTCATCGATATTGTCTTTGGCAATCTATCATCTTGACATTTTGGTACCCATTGAGAACGTGTTTACACGACTTTTCCCTCGTAACCTCGAAATGAAAACGATCGATCATTGGGTTCAACATGATACCGAAATGACAGGAAAAACGTCATTTTACAGTGGATACGATCTGATCGTGTACATTTTCATACGTATATACACAGACAAATCTACTAAACCACAAACATATATATATATATATATATATATACACGTTTGTAGATCTATCCTATCCTACGTAAAATCTGTGACACTCATTTCTCGATATTTTCACCTTGCACTAACGGTGGTGGTACACGTACCACTTTTTCATTTTATTCCCATTTAATCTTATCATTTAAACTCGTTGCATGGTTTGCCCAACGATATCAGTTCATTTGCATTCATGCATATTCGTATAACAACGGCGATGACTATAACTACGACTACGACGACTACGACGACGAACAAAATTTTTCTCGCCAGAGGAAAAACTATGTGTGTTGGGTAAAGTATATATAGTATATATATGTAGGTAGGTAGGTAGGCAGATAGAGATGGGCTTGAGCTTGGAGTATGGGGTTGGGTTCGTTTTAAATTTACACTGGTTAAAGTACCGCGTGCCGAGTACGGGCGACACGTTAACTATAAAAATATCGTTCTCGGTTCGCCAACATTTTCCCGTAACACAAACGAACGTAACTCGATTTTACAGGAATTTTCGAATAAATGTACTATTTTCTCTGATCAATCCAATTACAATAATAATTATTATTATTCTTATAATAATACTAATGATCAAATGATAATGATGATGATATTAATAAAAGGAAGAATATCACATTATTGGTGAGATATTTAAATAATATTATAATTTATTTCTGTAATACGTTTTATCGTTAAATAAACTAATCAATATTATGTAATCTATTGATCCTTTTCAGTAATACGAAACAGACAAGATCTGTTTAATGATTATGGAAATACGTGTATACGTAATCAACGAATGCTTCTTAATTAGATAATTATACCTTTAATTAGGTATAGAAAGCAAACTCCTTTTTGTATAAGCTTGCATGTATAAATTGATTATACGTTATATTAGATGTAATTTTCTGCGCCCACCTTTTCGCACATACGCGAACTGGAGGTGCGAGCATTACGCGTTTATCGATCTCTTCGTCCCTTCCATATTACACCCTCTTCTATCTCTCTCTCTCTCTTTCTCTCTCTACAAATTCTCCTTCTATCAACGTAAATGCATCGCAGATGCAGATGTCAGGACGCGGCCGCGAATATTTCACAATATGGACGTCGGTTGTTTCCTCGTTATGTGGCACTTGTGCACACTTTGAATATTCGTCCATGTTTATGTTCCTTCAATGTGTATCCTTGTGTGTGTATGCTTGTGAATGTATGCATATGTGCGTATATACATGTATATCGTTCTCTCGGAAATAGGAAATTCATGTGTCGTAATTGACGGCCAGGAAGAGAGGGGGAGAGTACTAATAAAGGAGCTGGATGGAAATGCTTGCATAGCTTTACGCCATGGCTTTCCTATGGTAATATTTTTGCACTTATTGTAAGATCTCTAACGAATTATACTTCTAACGCGATCCAATCTTAAATCTTATTAATTCAATTTATTTTTAATATTTACATATTAATATATTTTATATTATATAATTCTATGTTATAAAAACCTATATACTTATTATATATTTATGTAATATTATATTTATTTTTTCTTCACATTTATAATTGTTAAACAAGAATAACATGATATGTAATATATCAATGTATGAAAGGTTTTATATAATATATTAAATAAAATTTATGTGTATAGGGAGAAATATATAAACGGGGAGGGAGAGAGAAAGTATTTACATTAAAATGGTTTTTGTCAGATCAGAAAGTGTGAATCCTCATGTAGAATTTCAATGTACATAGAAACACCCAGAACACGTACTTTTTCAGATATGTTGCACTTGACAATTGGAGAGACAGACTCTACAGGGAACGGTTGTTTCACACGAGAGAAAATATCTCCAACAATAATAATAATAATAATAATAATAATAAGAGAAACTTGAGTCGGACGTCTTCGTTCCCTTCTGTCTTTCTGAGATAAGCACCCAGGTCGAATAATTTTCAGTATGCAAACAACACAGGCATTTTATTTGCTGAAACTTAACTGAAAGTTCCTATTTTCTTGCTTTTACACGTTATGAATATACGAGGACATTTATTATATATACAGGATATATATTTTCTATATATTTTCTGACAAGAAAAATAGTGACAGTTAAAAGTACTACACAGGGAACTATCAAAAATGTATACTTTTTTTTACATCAAAATATATCTCGCATCGATAGTTCTATTTACTGGAATTGAAATAGAAATTTGTGATCAAATTTCTTGTCAAAAGTTTCAAAACACGTTGTTAGAATTTAGAATTATCTTAATATATCGTTTTATTTTTTTCTTCCCCATTTAATAACTAATGTCCAACTTTACTTTCTCGTCACTTTATTTTTCTTTCCACATCTTCGCCGTCTTTCTTTTTTTACCTATCTCTCAGATTATTATTTTTTTATTATTATTATAAATTTTTTTCTTGTTGTTCTTATCCTTCACATGTATTTTTACTTGTCTTTATTTCTTTCTTTCCCTATTGCACATTTTCGCTCAAGGTTCGAATGAACGATGCGTATTTTCAACTTCTCTTGGGAAATCTCGTCGCTTGCTAGGTGGATATAGAAAAGTATGCTAACTCGTTGACACACGTTAGATAGATTCCTCAGACGATCCTTATTGTCTCTTACAAAGGATCTTTTTTGACGAATAAAAAAATAAAATGGAAATGATCGTACAACGAATTGAATAGATATTTTCTTCCTATTTTCTATCATCAAATCAAATCGAAACCAATAATTCTAATAAACTGTTACCTAAAATCATCTACTTGTTAATTTAAACAAATATTAACATCCTACGCGTTAATTTTTCATTAAAAAATTTCTTCTTCTTCCTTCAAAAAATAAATTGTATCGTCTCATATTAACGAATAAATTAAAACAAAAGCAATAGCGTTTAAACTTTGCATTCGTCGTCGTATTGTTACGGATAAAGCAATGAAATTGATCTAAAGAATCCAATTAAAATCTGTCTTCCATTTGTGATAACGAATAGAGAGGAAAAAGCCTATAATGAATAACAATGTAAAGTGTTTGGTTAATATCCATAAGGTTTATCGTTATATTCAATGTATTAATGTGTGAGGGAATAATGCGAAAATGGCAAATCCGATGATCAATTAACTAATTGATACATTATTGGCTTATAGATATAGACCATACACGCACACACACACACACATACACACACATTATATATATACATGTACATATACATATACAATACATTGATATATAATCGTCGAATAGCTTGGACTGTGAGTGGCAACGTTAATTACACAATATTACCTGCGTATCTCCATTACAAGCTAATTCAAACCTTCTCTAAGTCACACTATCTCTCTCAATCTTCCTCTCTCTATCTCTATCTCTATGTCTATGTCTATCTATCTCTCTTTCCTTCCATCTAACGGTATTTCGTAGATAGGATAGCTTGCTCGGGTGCAACGTTCTCACAGATGTGCATATCCCTATGCATATGCATAAACCCCCTTCTCGTAGTAGAAATAGTATGCAAACTATGTGTTGGAAAAGTAACAGTCTAACCCAGAAACCTTTTCCAGGCTGAAAATGTATCCCCAACCTTCGGTTACCGTCCTCTTTTGCCATCATTATTCCCAACCCTCTTTCCCTTCTCCTACTCGCCACTCACCACCCAACCCAATCCCTTTCTCTAACCTATCTCTGTTTTTGCCTTTTGCGGTGAGAAGACCGTCACTGAAATTTTCCAAGGTTTCAAATGTTTTACGAAAAACGGATAAAATTTGCGATTTTTGTTCTAACGATGAACCAGTCCTCTCTTTCTTTATTTCTTTTTTTTATTTCTATTTCTCTCTCTTTCTTTCTCTCTCCTTTCGACCGGGTCTTTCTCGTAATTAGTAGTTTCGTTCTTCTATCTCTCTCTCTCACTCTGGATTCTCGGATTTTCTGGTTCTCTTCCCCCTATCTTACTCATCTCGGGTTACTAAGTTGTATATTCTTTTTTTTTTCATCCCTCCTTTGTTTCGTTTTATCTTCATTGTTAGGTCAAGCATCGCATGAAATCCTCAAATTTGCATCCCTTAACGACGGATGAAAATGGAATTTTTTTGTTAACAACCTACCGCAACTTTCTTCTTATTTAACGAACTTCCTGGGTGAGGTAAAAAAACAAAAAACAAAATAGAAAAAAGAGAGTGCAATGTAATCTGAAATATTCTTGGTATTTAAAATAATGTTTTAAAGGTTCAAGAGATTTGTTAATTATTATTATCATCGATACAACAGCAAGAAACTTGAGAATAAGGTATTAATTAATTTATAAATTGTTAATTTTTTTTTGGTTCGTTGAAATAATCGATTTAATAAACTAAATATGATATAATGTTGAATATATTTTTATTTAACAATATAACGTTTAGGATTATAGGTAAATATCATTCATTTGTATCCACGAAACAATGTACTTATCGCTTCAATACTGACAATGAGAATAAGGTATTAGATTGACTTAACAAGAAATCGATTAATTGTTTCTTCAAAGCAATCGACTTAATCGAGTTACGTCGATCAATCGATCGAGTAAGTACCATTTCTGATTGTAACTTATGTATTAGAGTATTACAACAGTGTTGAAATGGTACAATGATTCTCTTCTAATTGGCATAGAATCGAATAGATCGGAAAATCCCTGATACGTTTCACTTATTTCCACAACTATACGTCGTTATCTTACACAATTCAAATTCACAATATTACGTGTAATTTATTTTATTTTATTTTTCAAAATTTACGTAAGTTATTTGAATTTCTAAAAGTTTTATTTCTCTGAAAATTTTAATTCGTCGGTGAATAAAGTAGAAACTAGAAATAAGTAAAGAGAAACAAATTTTAACCAAACATAAGTTTGAAATAAGCTAAGGATGTTTTTTCACTGAAAGGAAGAAGAATCAAAGTGTACGTGCAATCTTAAACTAGAAAAACTTGTGTTAATTCTTTTTTTTTTTTTTTTATTCAAACAACAACATTTTTTTTTGTTAAATTGTTGTTTCCTTTTTTTTTTCATAAGTTCGCTTTTCAGCCAATTAACGATCCCATTTGTTTTATACATTTTTATCCTCTTATAAATCCTTCTTATTTCACCCTTCTTCCTCCACCCTCTTATTCCTATCTTTGATCCCTTTAATCCTACTACCTTCGACCATTATGACAAAGTGCACTTTGAATCCTCCAATAGGATAACGGCATTTGTATTTTGTGTTAGAAAATCCTTCCTCGTGTCAGGTTAGTCTCCTTGTTAATCATTTTTATTTTTATTTATTTTTTCTTCTTCTTCTTTTTATTTCGATTATTTCCTTTTAAATGTTTCTTAGGATAAATGGAAAAATAATGAAAATTCTTCTTAAAAAGGAGAAGATTAATCGGATGATCGTACTTGTTCTTTCCCCGGAGATAAACCAAAAAAAAAAAAAAGAAAATAATAATAAGAACGTTTCTTTAATTACGCGAAAAGAAATAATTTCGTTGACTGTTACGATGGAACCGGTGTATATGAGAAATAAAGATGAAGAAGTTATGATGGTAAAGAAGAGATAAAAAAAGAAAAAAAACACAGGATAGACGAGAAAAAACAAAAACTTAAAGTTTTATGTCGGCACTTTATATTCATACCTATCTTACTATTTTTATCAAACTTTTAATAAACGTCAAACGTATTACATTATTCACACTGCGAATAAAACCAAGAAGTTGTATATATTCTCTTTCTCACATAATAATTGTCAAAATTTTTCACTGACTATGAGAATATATAAATTATATCGTGTTTCTGGTAATAATATTATCTTACAATCCTCCTTAGTTCAATAATAATCTCTCAATCCAACAAAATCCAATAAAATCAATATTAAAAAGAACAATTTTAAATTACCAATTAAAAAATTCACGATTGATCAATTGATCAATTTTGTAATTGTTATTTAAAGTAACAATAATTATAAACATTTTATCAAAAATATACACAAAAACAGAAATCATCGAATAAAATATCTCAATTTTGGTAGACCCTGTAAACATTCAATCGAAAAGTTTTGAATCTCAACGAAGATAGAATATATTTTATTTATGAAAATATAAAAGTTGAAGTTTAACCGAAATAAGAAACAGATTTGTATCTAGGGTTTAAAGGGTGAAAAATAAAACAACAACTTTTTCAATCCAACCTACGAAGATAAATAATCCTACTTTTCATTTTCGTTTGTTTATTTTCCTTTTTTTTATTGAATCGTCATACTTCGTTTATTATTTCTTTCTATATTCTGATTCCCTCTGATTCTTAAGGGATATAAAACGTTTGTATTTCTCAAACACAGTTAGACGTATTTCTCTTGCTTTTCTAAAATCGCGTTAGTCGTACGCGAAAACGAGCATGAATTGTAAATTATTAAGTAAATGGTATGTAAAGCTACGCAATAGCTTTCCATTCCTCCCAGTGGGACTCTTTAAATAATGGGTAACGCCACCTGCTGGAAATGAACCATCCTGCTCTCCTCGTTAGACCTGAAATTCAAATTTTATCAGGCGCAACATGCCCACTACCTCCCCTAAACCCTCCACCCTTCCTTTCACCCTCTTCCAACCTTTTTTTTCCTCTATGTTTCATTTAATTAAATTTTCCCTTTCATCTCTTTTTACCCCACCGACTACTTTTCCTTTTTCTTTCTCGATGTAAAGAAAAAAAAAAAGGAAACTTTGCCAATTTTATCGTATCTACTACCACGTGATCGTTCCAGAAATCAACGAACGAATGAACGAAGAATGAAAGATTCTCTTCTCATCTTCTTCTTCTTCTTCTTCTTCTTCTTCTCTGTTCCATTTTCTATTCCTTCCTTACTCCCATTCGTTTTTCCCTACAATAAACTCAACGTTCCTCCAAAAGTAATTCGAAATAAGAGCTTAACTCTTAACGTCGAGAGAATCGTCAAGTGAAACGGTTTAAGAGTAAAATTTCTCTATCTTTGTCTCTCGGCAAATAAAACGACTAATTTTCCTAGTTCCGAGGAATTACAAGGAAGAGAGGGAAAGAGAAGGAGAGAAGGGTTTAAAATGACGAATATTGTGCATTCTTCTCTGTAGCAAAAGTCGTCGTTAACAAAATAAAGGAAAAAATAAACACGTTAATAGAGGACGTCTCTAAAGAGTTGTTTCTTTTACTACCGAAATAATGAAATCTTTAATTATTGTTTGACATACATTTACAATAATAACGATAATCAATCTAAAATATTTCTCAATAACCAATCATCGTAACTTCAACGAAATCAATCTTCTTTTAAAGATAAAAATAAAACCAACAATAAAACCAATATTTAAAACACCATATATAAATTTTAGAATAAAAAAACAAATTTCCATCATATTCAATTATCGTTTGAAGAATCGGTAGTGTCACAAAGTACGACGTTGCATTTTAAAAGTGTGAATCGAAAAGAAAGAAAAATGAAATGAAATAAAATATAGAAAAAAATCTAGAGAATCTATATTTTTCCATATGCATAGTTGGATGATAGAAATATAGAGAAAAATGGCGGGAGATTTAAAAGGGGGGGAAATTCCAAAGGCCATTATCTATCTGTGGCACATTAACCGAGCATGCGGTGAACTCAGAGAAGGATTTTACACGACGAATGTCTCTCTTCTTCCCGTTTCCTTACTCTCGTATTCCAAAGAAAAAAAAAAAGATATAGAAAAGTAGAAAGAAGAAGAAGAAGAAGAAGAAGAAGAAGAAGAAGAAGAAAAATGACGAAAGAAGATGAAGAAGAAGAAGAAGAAGAAGAAAAATGACGAAAGAAGATGAAGAAGAAGAAGAAGAAGAGAAAAAGTGGATAGAAACGTAATGGTGTCACCAGGGAAGCCGCTAGAGACGAGTATAGCGTTTCAAATGCGCTTCTTCGAGAAGACCCTTTGACGCCAGTTTTCCGCAACGCGGAAGTCTTTTCTTCTTCTTTTTTCTTTTTACCCTTTTTTCTCCCTTTTTTCTTTCCTTCCCAACCACTCCCAACTCCCTAAACCCCACCACCACCACCACCACCACCTCACCTCACGAATCCCTTTATCATATTCTCCGATCTTTTCCTTATTTTTTATTTCTATTTTACTTCTTTCTTCTTCTTCTTCTTCTTCTTTCTTCACTCCTACTTATTTTTCATTCATTTTTCCCCCTCTTTTTTCTTTTGCCAATTCGATACTTACATCTTTTCAAGTAATTAAGTAACAAGACAATAACGAATCTAAGAACAAACGACGTGGTTTAAAATTTCTTTTTTTCTTTTCATCAAAATTCTTTTAATTAATTTGATTATTTCCTTCTTCTTCTTCTTCTTTTTCCCTCTCTCCCCATCTCTTACCTCAACCTATTTTTCGTCTATAACATTTAATTAAGATCATTTTAAACATTGTTTTATATTTTATTCGTGCTTCTTTTTCGAATATCCTAACGACTTTTAGTTTCGTACTATTCAATGAAAGTATTATTCATTTTTAATAGAAGCATTGTTAAGTTTTATTTTTAATCATTGAAAATATACAATTTCGAGTTTTTATTTTAATTGTAAAACTATCTGATGGTTTTATTTTAACTTACGTGATTTTTTTTTATATATTGTTCGTCCAATGAGGACCGATTTCAGTGAGATGAAGTTTTTCTTACTATATTTAACTAACTCGTGCATTTGTTTAACCCTCGTCACTGTTTATGAGAGGACCAGAATGTATAACCCAGTGTTACCAGCAACGTATCATTCGTAGTTTCCTAGCTTTTGAAATATCCCCATAAGTATATATATATATACGTTTACATATATACGTAAATGTACCCTACGTCTATCGGCTTCTGGCGTCCTATCGTAAGCAGCTTTAGCTTTGGATTCAACCCTGACGTTGGATTTTCAAAATGCGTCTACCTACTTTCACTCTACTTACACTATCTCACAGTTTTCTTCTTTTTTATTCCTCTATCCCTACGCGTTTAACGTTTCCAGCAGCAGAGGCATTCACAATTTATTCGGATTACGTATGATGGACGTTAGAAAGTATTTGTTAAAATTAGTCTGTATTAATTGTAAAAAGAAAAATCATCAGATAAAAATGATCTCCAAAGAGTATTTGAAGTGAAAATTATTTTATTTTCTTTTATTTTTTTTCCTACTTTATTTTTTTTTATGAAGGAAGAAGGTAAATGAAGGAGAAATTACACAGGTAGTTTGCAAAGCGAATGATCATTTTTTTTCGTTAATCCTTTGATAGGAAATCGCGTACATATCAGGCAAACGTAATTATGTGTTATCCATCACGAAAATTACAAAATTCTTTGGATGGTTACAGTTCAAAGAAGTACACGGATCAACGGATGTATTAAAAAGGTGGATTCCCCTTGATCTTCGAGAGCCCTTTTTTTCTTTCTCTCTCTCTCTATTTCTCTCTCTCTTTTTACCTTATTCGTGACTTGGCATAATATCGCTAAAAATTTTCTTTGCCCATCGTAGATTTTCTCTTAAAGCTTCTCATAAATTAATCCAGTCTCGTTGGACGGCTCTAAGCTTCCTGCTTTACGGTTGAAACGATAACGTAAAATAAAGCTTTGTAATAGTAAAACGCAACTTACTATTCAAATATATACATATACACACAAACAGGGTGTCCAATAGAATTTGTACGAAACCTAAACCACGTGTATTACTGTAATCGAATAAAACTTTATTTCATTTATTTGATATCTCTTTCAGCAATATGTGACATCAATTTTGATCTGAACCTTTTTAAATACTCTATATATTCTTTATAAAAATATATATTCGCATACATATCACCCTTGGCGATAACATGTTAAAAAGAAAAATATTAAAAAGAACGGCCAGCTATGAAATAACACACACACACACACACAGTAGTGAAACGAATGAAACGAAATTTTTTAATTCATTTCATTAGAAATACGACGTCGTTGACTGTGAACGCGAATGAAAATAATATCACGTACAATTCGTTCAAATATTTATTTCCTTGGTGGACGTTGTGATTGTAAATCTTGAGAGAATAAAAATGTCAAACAATTTTTAGACAGTCACATTCTTTTGCAACAACAACGACGACGACGACAACGACGACGACGACAACGACGACGACGACGTTGTTGCCTCGATTAAACTTTGTCCCCATGAGCTCGCTTTGTCAGTCTGATAAATTTAGCTTTTAATCTCTTTCTCTCTCTTTCTCTCTCTCTCTCACTTTTGCATTTTTTTTTATCCACTCGTCTGTCTGTCTGTCTCTCTCCCTGTCCGTTTGTGTCCATGTAACGTAACTTCGTATAGGAATAATAAACGAATACTAAATACGTATTTTACCGTAACACGATTATCCTTATATTTTGGATGATAACACATTTAGTCGAAAATTGACATCGGATTATGAAAAATTCAAACGTTTCAAATATATCCTCGTTACGTTTTGTATAACGTTTGCTTTCTGTGTCATTAGGTATTATATCCAACGAGAAACGTTATTGAAATTTGAGTAGAAATTAAAAGCAAATAAAAAAAGAAATGAAATGATAATACAATTGTAATTACCGAGTATATACGTTGGGTTAGGTTAATAAATAATTATTGTTTTACCTCCGTTGATTAACGAGAAATTCATTTTAAATCGTCGACATAGTACCTTGTTAACAATATCGACTTAACCGATCGATACTATATACTATATACTATATACTATATGCTATATGCTATATGCTATATGCTATATGCTATACACGAGCGATGGTAATTCTTGTGAAACTTTTAAAAGACTTTACATTATTAAATCAAAGTCTTACAATGATCGATAAATTCTCCTTCCATTATTTTTTATTCGCATTAATAAATGCGAATTAAAGAGGAGGAACTCTTAATATATGAGAATATGTATGATTTCGAAAAGCACGAGTATCGTTAATTAATAGGGAGAAATAGGGGTAGAAGGAACGCGGGGAAGGAAGGGGGAGAGTCTGGGCTTTTCGCATCGATTAACTCTTTCAATGAACTATAAATTCGTGCTAGGTAATATACGACACGACTATTACCGTATTAATAGTATTTACGTTATTCATTATTCCACGTAGCTAATGATTTTATCAAATTAATATTAACCCGATATGGGAAAAGTTTTGGGAATAATTGTCAATTATAAATTATAGATGAAACTTATAATACTTTTTTTTTTCTAATATGGGTATATTTATACGTATGGGTATCTGTGTAGAAATATTTTTAGTTTTAATTTACGTGAATAATAATTTAATGATAGAACAGAGATCTCTTGCGATAGATTCAATTGGATTTGATGAAGATACCATGGTAAATTCCTCAAACGTTTAATTCACGGTACAAACGATTCATTTCCAGTTAGCTCGAAGCGATTTATCTGTTAGATGGATTCAAAAGACCAGTGTATGTCTTATAGGATATACTACGAGTTTGAGATACATCTAACAAGTAAGCGTAACATCGATGATTCTTACTTGAATTCCTTGGATTGATGTGAGAGAGAAAGATAGAGAGTTAATCGAAGCATTTCGAAAGAGGATCACTAGGATTGGTCATCTTACTATGGTTTCAGCTATTCCGTTCAACTCACGTAGGTAGCCCTTTTCCCTCAAACCGATTCCTAAGCGAAATCCTCTTCCTTTCTCGAAACGGAAAATCGCCTTAGGTCTTCAAATGCACAACCTTAAACGTTAGAGGAAATGGATACCCAAAGGATTTATCGTTGACCTTCTAACCAATCTCTTTCAAATATCCTATCCGAGTAGAAAATTTTCTAGTTTTCAAATTCTTTCTCTCTTTCTCTTTCTTTCTTTTATCTTTTTTTTTTTATTCAGGTAAAAATCTTTCTTTATATGGAATCCCTCGTTAACACGTTCCGTGCCAAGTCATTTTTGCCTGACTTGTTCAGGTCATTTGATATTTTGTCTAAATACATAATATTTCATTACATAATTAATCCATAAGTAAAAGGTCACTCAATAAGTCTCAGGCTTGATACATATATAGCAAAATTGTTTTGAGATTGCTTCAACTCCTATTCCCAAACGAGGCAAAAGTCGTTGCAAAACAGGAGTCATTGAAACCACTATAACTTGTAAATTAATTTTCAGAATATTATGAAATTTTGACACGTATCGTTTAAAGGTTGGTACTATCCAGAGATTATATGAACCTGTCAACAGTATTGTCATATATGTGTCAGGGCCGGGACTTATTGACTGGTGTGTTAATTACTTTTTTTTTAGTTATCATTTTACTTTTTATATAATACCTTTTATTCTTTAGGTAGCAAAATATATTTTACAAAATTAAATTTATCATTTTATATTAAACATATGTTTTTCATTGCGTTAAATAAATATGCAGCGTGTACCATTGATGGTAGACGTGACACAGAACGTGGTAATAAAAAATTGTTCATATTCTTCATTGACAATGTTGATCGACTAAACTCTCGGAAAAACTTTTTTTCCAACTTGTTACACGACATTTAATGTTATTATCTTCTCATTTTTTAATGAGATAAGAGTGCACAATTCGGAGTTGAGTGGAAGTAGAAGAGAGGGAGAGAGGAAACAAGATCTCGACACAAGTTCGTTCATTTAAAACGTTCACGCTCGACCATGTAGAAAAGGAATATGGAAATGAAGCGAGTTTTCCTTCGAAAATTTTCCCCATGCCTAATGTACCGTATCAAATCAAATGACTTCCTTCTGAATACCCTTTTGATTCATGCAATTTTTTTATTCCTTTTTATTTAAAACCAAACATAACTGCTACTGCTGCTACTGCTGCTGCTACTGCTGCTGCTGTTAAACCGATATGTTTACAAATCATTTCTATTACATCTAATATATTTATATATATAATTGTTTCCTAGTTGTTAAAAACGTTAAATAAAAATTATCTTTTGATAGGAAATACGAACAATGTGAAAATAAATTAATGAGGTGTGTATGCATACGTATTTCTCTCTCTCGTTAAATTTAAAATTAAATTTTTAAATTACTCCGAGAGTTATGTACAACGACAGTATTATTTTTATTTTATTATTAATTAAAAACGGGGTAAATAACGATGATAAAAATATAAAAAGGAAAGAAATTTATCGTGGAATACGACGATAACTTTTCTCTCTCTCTCTCTTTGTCTTTTGTTTCGAGTTAAGTAAGAAAATTTCTTTCCCCTAGTTTGGATACGATGAAATTCGCGAAACAAGAGCAACTTTTTACGACAAATTTCGTTTTATCTTTACAATAAAATGTTCTTATCCTTGTCCTTAGAAAGATATAAATATAGCTCTCTCTCTCTCTCTCTCTCTCTTATTCTCGTATATCGTATAAAAAGCTTTAGAAACAAAAGCAGAAAAAAAAAACAATAGTTCCTTTTCTCAAGTAAGATTCTTAATCCCCAGTTTCTAGGACTTCCATTCTCCTTGAAAAAAAATTTATTATAATACGTACCCACGTATATATATACACACATATATATATATATATATATATGCAGTCTTGTGGTAAGATTCACCACAAATTCCGGTTATTACGCGTACCAACGTTGATATGGAAATAAATGTTGAAATGCGGAGACGTTAAGCCAAGATTATACGAAACGATGAAATATTACTTAAAACACAAATTTTCCAAATTACTCCTCCTTCGTGGTATATGTAAAATAAATAAGAAAAAAATAAGAGAAAATAGAAAACATTGAAATAAATTAAAAAGAAATCAACAATTTTCAAAAGCTACTACCAGAAATTGTTTCCAATTAGAGTCGAGCTTGTAATTAAACATAAAAAAGAAAAGAAACATTATACAACCTTCTATAAAATCTAAAATATTATACTACGATTATTAAAGTACTAGGTCTACTTTAATGTTCGATTTTGGATTCAAACAAAATACAAATATTTCTTACCGTCAATATAAACTTTAATAATATAATTGGGTATTAAATAATAAACGACAGAACTTTTTGGTAGACCTAATAATATAAAACATAAACAAATGAAAGTTGAAAGATAATTTTGACCGAAACCATTTAAATAAGATCGATTATCTCTTTGATGCAGGAGGGTATTATGTACAAGTAGTACCCAGGTGACACAGTCACATATTTGACAAAAGCTTAATACCAGACAGAGCTCATTTCTCGTCCTTGTAAGCTCATTAATCTCGTTGCTGGTAACGTTACGTCCCTGTTATCTGGGTGATTAACGCTACAAAATGTCGCGCATTTTCCCCTTTTTCCTCGTATCATCTCAACTCAACTTTTTTCTTTATTTCTCATTGTCTCCCACGCTTATTCTTCAAAGTTATGTACCATTTTAAACGTTTTAACAACACTTTCTTTGTCTTTTATCTTTCTTTACTGTGAAACATTTTGAGAGAAGAAGTATCATTGAGAAACAAACTCTGCATCATAAATGGCAATACTAAGTACCCTAAACGAATATATTCCAAGCTTTTACTAACGAAACTTTTACACATTTTTACACATTTATAGTATATGGTTGAACAAAATTTATGTATATATATTTCACTCTTCATTCTCTGACATTTATCGAAGTACGAGTTTTATCGATGAAGGTTCGTTTCATAAACCACCATGGAAAATCTACCTTTTCTATTATTTTTTTTTCCCCCATTAAGCTTCGTATCAAGTTTTCTTTTTTTCTATACAAATACCTCGAACGTTTTATTTTTCTCTTTCACTATTTTTAAACAAAATATATTTTCATTCATCGTTAAAACCATATGAAGTCAAAACCTTCGACAAATAATAATACTTCAACGTTCGATAATTTATTCTGCTTTATCCTTTAAAGTATTACGATACTATTTAAAAGTTTTAAAAGAAACAAAACAGTCTTTAAAACTATAAACCAGGTATACTTAAAATAAGAAAGTAAATAGCGTTTAATTACGGTCGTAATTACGATCTGGGAAAGGAATCCAGTTGATCCGGTTAATCGTTAGGAAAGCTTACTCACCAAGCTTCGACGAATCCGTCAACGTTGTTAACGCTTTCGATCCTTTTTACTTTTTGTTAAAAACAAAAAAAGGGAAGGAAGAGATAGTAGGGGCAATTTTTATCCAACTTTTTTCTCACGTAAATCGAAATGTCTCGGTCTATCTTCTTTCTGCTACAACTTTTCTTTACTACGATCTACGAGTAAACAAAAGAGAAGTGGTATGAGGTGGGTTAAAGGTAGTAGAAAAGCACACGAAAATCGAAAGAACAATTATAGAAACTACTACAACGATTGGGGGAAAAATGTCTTGGCCCGTTTCTGTTGGTAATTGCACTCCTATTCCTCAAGCTTCGGTTCTAGTATCGGAGACAGAAGATGAGAAGGAGTGAAAGAAAGGTAGAGAAAAAGAGAGGAGAAATAGGAGAGAAATAGATGGAGAAAGGGTAGGTTTTAAGGGTAGAGAAATAGTCGATGAAAATAAACGGGGTAGTTGATTTCGGTACGAAACTCAACGTTCGAAAGGATTTTTTTTACCTTTTCTTTCTTTCTTTTCTTTCTTTTTTCTCTCAACTAGGACTACGAGAGAGCTACGTTCCAGGAGTGAATTCCTCACCCGTTTTCTGGGTTCCTCTCTTATCAAGTCCATCCTCCAATCCCTCTTGAACGTCCTCTCCACGGTCCTCCATAACTACCACCACCACCACCACCGTTAGTGGCAATGGACCGTGAGAATTATTAAGGCTCGTATTTTTCCTTCCATTGTGCCCTTTGACGTCGAGGCTCGTTATTCGGCTCTTTCATAACAACCAGCCTGGTATGGGAAACCTCCAATGGTTGTGGTGGTAGTGGTGGTACTAGTACCGTTCGTTAAAAAAATGACTACGAGTTAGGTGGAAAAAATCGATTCTCACTAGATTATCTTTTTACCTTATCCCTTACTAAACCTACGTTACGTTTACTCAAATATATTTCTTTATTTTTATATATGGATTTGTTTTTTATAAATTAATGATCAATATTAATAATTAAACATTTGTTGATTAATTTAATAGAAATAATATTCTACTCAAATATAATTTTATTTAAGCATTTCTTTTTTGGATATATATTCACACCTATCCAAAATTATTTATATCGAAAGAAATATTAATTAAATAATTAATAAATAAAATACTTAAAGAAATAAGTTTAAATTGGTATAGAAATATATGGGGAATTGTAATTGTTTTTCATAGATCTACGAACATTTTTGATTGCGAATCATATTTGAAATAAAAACAACTTGTATTTGTAACATTTTTGTAGAAAAAAAAAAGGAAAGAAGAATAAGCAAGCAAAATCGGAATAAGAATACAACGAATAGAGAGGAAGTTAAATTCTAGTCAGACTCTGAAGAAGAGATTTTAAGATACCTCGTGCGAGTTGATTCGTACCGAGTGAATCTTTTATCGTGAGATAAAGTAAGATCTCCAGTTTCATGGACACCTCGATTCTTCGAAAATCTCAGAGAAAAAGGAATATCGAGGTATCTCTGAAGAATATCATTGGTGGTATGGTGTTGGTAGTAGTGGTGGTGTTACTGGTGTTGGTGGTTATGGTGGTGGGTTATTCTCGTCGCTATCTTCCAATTCGCGTACTTTTCTTCTTCTTCTTATTCTTATTCTTCACTAACCACGTTCAAGACTTTGTTCTATTTTTCCTCATCGTTTCTACATCCTTGCATTTCGCGTTCCAGATTTTCCTTTATTTTTTTTTTTTTTTTATCTCTCGCATCAAAGAAATCTTCATTTCCTCTTTCCCTTATTCTTACTTCACCCTCTCTCTCTCTCTCAATCTCACATTTTCTATCTGCCTTCTGCTTTGTGTCATTCTTCCATAGTCTCTCTTTTTTTTTTCAATCATTTCAAGGATATATCCTCCACGTAGGTAGAGTAGCTTTACTTTCAGTAGTATATGTCTACGATTTTTCATTCTATTCTCATTTTTCCCTCTCTTCGACTTATTTTATTCTTTTCTTACCCAAGTCTTCTTCATTATTCTATGTTCTCTTGAACAAGAATAAGAAGAAGAAGAAAATGAAGAAGAAGAAGAATGTGTTTTATTCTTATTCCTTCAAACCGCTTTTCTTCAACGCGTTCTTCCATCCAATATCCTGTTTCTCTCCTTCATTCGAGTGCATGGTGAAAAGTTTAGGATTAGGTGACATTCAGGGAGCAAGTAAAACGTTCCTGAACGTGGATTTAGTCGCGTGAAAGGATCGATATAGAAACTCTCTTCCATGTATTATATATATGTATATGTATATATATATGTACGTATTGGTATGTATAAGTTTGAAATCGAACTGTCTCCTGTCTGACTTTCAACTTCAATACGGATTTGCCTTTCTTCTATTTTCTTTTCACTACCGACTATATACGTTCTCTCAAATAACTTTTGAGATTGGGGTGGGGTTAGTGGGAGTGAAGGTGAGATGCCCTTTTTTTTTCTTCTTTATTATAATTATTTTTATTTTTTACCATAAGCGTATATCTTTTTTTTTACCCACCCGTACATACGTGAATCCACGTATTTCCAATTATCTCGCAGTGTAGAATTATTTTCTCTTTCTTTCTTTGTTTCTTTTATTTTATTTTATTTTATTTTCTTTTTGTTTTGTTTTTATATTTCAAATAAACGACCACTCTCTCGCTCAGCGGCTAAGTGCATTGCGAGAGAAAACGTATATATAGGGGTAGGATGGAAAAATAAAGGAAAGAAGAAAATTATTTTGCAGTGGGTGCTCATTAACGTCCACCTAAACTCGGCAGGACGTATAACTTTTCGAAAACATTGCGCGTCCCTTTTTCGTGAACACCTTTCAACGACCTTTCCTTTCGCTTACAGGATTATTAGCTGAAATACGATTCTCTTATTCACTCTCTCTCTCTCTCTCTCTCTCTTACTCTCTTTTTCTATCTATCTCTTTATTTTTTCTCGCTATAAAAATAAATTATTAATAAAACATCCAACATTATAAAATAAGAACTATATAAAAAGACGAAGTTGCATTTTTCTGCTTAAAAACCATTAACACGTATTCGTCCGGTAATTTTTTGCACCGTTAAAAAGAAAAACAGAAACAAAATCTATTTATTAAAAGAAATTATCTCTGTTTGGTATAAAAATTAAAATTGAATTTATTTAGAATGAAAATAAGAAGAATGAAACAAGAAATGTTTTCTGTAATACAGAAATGAAAAATTAGATTCAACGAAAAAGGTGGTACTTTTATGTCTTGATTTTTATCAAAAAAAGGTAAAAGAAATAATAATTATAATAATAATAAAATGAAATAAATATATTTTCTATATGAGGATTGTGAACGTTGTCGAAGGTCTATCGAGAAAAACTAACAGATCGTGTCAAAACAATCATTTCCTTCTCAAAAGAAACAAAACCGAAGACGTTCAGGTTTCCTATCGCTAAAGTAAAACAAATTAAACTTTCAATTTCATCTAAGGATCTTTGTTTTTCGAAAGCTTTCCAAACGTTTCAAAGTATTTCATTCTTTCTTTAATTAAACTTCTCCCTTTCTCCTCTCTCTCTCTCTCGAAAAATCATGATAAAATTTCTATTAATAATTTAACATCGTGAAAAACGTTTAAAAATGTTTAGAATTTCTAAATGATAAAATTTCAAATTAAAGTAATACAAAATATTTCGAATACTCTTCTAACTGTTCGTGTAATTTTTTATTTTCTACGATTTTGCTAGATTGCGTATTAAACTATTATTCCATATTAAATAACGAGTTACTTAATAAATAATAATAATAATAATAATAATACAAGTTGTTCATTTTATAATTCACAAGTATGGGGTAAAGTGAAATAAAAACGAGATGGTAGAATTCATTCCAATTTACTTCCACTCGTTTCTTAATGAACCTTGAATTCTAGTAAACGTTGGGTAAACGATGAATGGAAGCTATAGGAAATAGGAAAAAAAAGAAATAAAAGAGTGAGAAATATAGACAGCGTGAGATAGAGAAAGAGAAAAAGAGTGAGAGAGAGAGAGGGGATACGATAAATTCCTATCGGACCGATAAAAACGTCGAAGTCGGCTTCGAATCACGTTTCGGACGTTTTCATGGATCGATACTGGCGCTTGCTTGTTGAAAAATGGTGAGAAACTAAAACCTGATTCTTAAACGTCGAACTTACCCAAGCTCTTCTTCGTTCCTTAGTTACTTTTACTTTGTCTTTCTTTAAATTCCTATTCTTTCCCTCTCTTTCTCTTTTTTTCTTACGTTTAATGACGTGGAAAAGATACGAACGATGTTTTAAAAACGAAATTTACAAAAAAAAAGTTAATAGAAATGAAAAAGTATAAATCGAACAGTTAGTTAGTAGTAAAACATTTTCTTTCTTTCAATTTGATTTATCTTTTATTCAAAACTTTTCTTGTATCTTTGAAATCATCAAAAGGAATATTAACACTAAATATTATAACTCTAAGATAAGATATTTAGACTTTACATTATATTTTGTAACCATTTGATTGGTTACATCTACACTGAATTTTGTGTTATTGTAAAATCTTATTGTCTTTGGTATATGGGTGTAACTTTTTTCAATTTCAACAGATGATCATGTAGATCAACAATTACATTGTAGATGTTGAATCGAACGTTAAGGTTCTCTTGTGTTCAAAACTTATCTTGCATTTTCTAGAATGCCTATACGAGATTGTATTCGAACTATGTAAACACAGCATCCTAATCTTTATTTATTTTACACACTTGTAGACTCGCAACAAAATTTAAAAAATGCCCTTTCCGAAGAATATAATCGTAAATAACATTTTCCAAACGGTCAAATGACTGCTCGTGGTAGACTAAACATGCTATGACATTTTTTTCGGAAAGTAAACAATAAAGAAAGTTGTGAATATTGAAAAATGTGTAATATGTATATTACAGTAAAAGTAAATCAATAAACTACATGGTGATACAGTAACGTTTTATATAAAAAATTCTATACGAAATTTCAAAAACGGTCATTTAACCACACATGGTAGGTGTTAAACAAAAAGAAAAAACAACGAAAAAAACCATATACCAAAGAAATAATACTTCAGATCAAGTAAATAGAAAAGACTACAAGAAAATGAAAGTACACACATATATATTTATTTATTACGTGATAGCTTAGATGGGGATCCAATGTTAGTCGAATTGAAAACAAAAGTGGAGATAAAAGCTGGCACACGGCACCTCTTGGTTCGAGTTCGTAATTGTTCCGTTGATTCGAACCACGAAGAGAAAGATCTCGAAGGAAAAGGGACAGGTGGAATAGGAGAGAAACATTGAAGTAAAAGGGAATATAGGTGGTAGTTGGAGTTTAGAAGAAGAAGAAGAAGAGGATGAGTGAGGGGTAGAGGGGGAAGGGGGAGAGGAGGATGCTGCTTGCTCCCGATGTCTCCTAATGTAATTTTGTTTGCGAATCCCAAAGGCACAAACGTGAATGAGGACAAATTAGATTAGGGATAGAGACACGCCCTTCCTTTCTACCACCCTTCCTCCCTCCCTTCCTCCCTCCCTTCCCTGCCTGTCGACCTTTTCGTCCTTCTTCTTTATCTGTCTTTATCTTTATCTTTATCTTGCTTTCTTTCCTTTTCTATTTCTTTTTTCTCTCCCACGTTCCTTTCTCACAACTTCCCCCCCCCTTCCCGCTCCTCCCTTTCACCAGCTCCTATTTTTTTTTGTATATTTTATCTCCTTCGAAATGCGAAGAAGAAAAGAATGGAAGAAGGATGGTGGGGTGGTAGGCAGAAGAGTAAAACGTACGAAGCGTGAATCCTTTGTACCTCCCCCCTCCCCCTTCACTCCTTCTCTTTCTTCTTCTTCTTCTTCTTCTCATCCTGGTTATCCTCCCTTATTTCCTTCTTCTATCTGCTATTCTTCTATCTTTCTTTTCTCCCTTACTTTTCTTCCAACTCTCAAAATCCTTTTTTTTCTTTTTCCTTTCCCCTGTTATTTCGCTTTCCTACTTTCTTTTATCTTTCGTTATATCCATCCCTTTATAGTCTTTGTTCTAAATCACGTACTAGACGACTAATGCTGTTTCGTGGCTTTTCATATATATTTTATTTTGTTGTTTTTGTTATTTTTTATTTCATTTCATTTCATTTCATTTCATCTTATTTTATTTTATTTTTGAATGCGTAGAAGAAGGTTCGTTTAATGTCGAACTTCGTTCTGAAATATTTGACGGTTCTTCTATTTGTTTGTTTGTTTTTTTTATTTTGGTGTTTTTTTGTTTCTTCTGAAAATGAAGACATTATCTTTAATTTTTGTTCAACGAGTTAATCGTGTGGACGAATATTTCAGAAATAAAATAAAATACGAAACTTTCTCTTTCTAATATTACGAGGTTGTTTTTCTCCCTCGTATCCTCCTTTTTCCTCGTTTTTTTTTTTCGAAGGATTAATAAAGAAAAACGGAGATGAAGACACAAGTGTGGGGCTTATAAAATATTAATATCTTCCCTCCCCTGTTCCAGATGTATCTTTTTTTTTGATAAACTCTCATCCGTTTACCTTTTTCATTTTCTTCCTTCCTCGTTTCAATGAATTACTAATCCTGTTACGATTTAAACAGAAAAAAAAAAATAAGAAAATAGTGTTTGAAAAATATTATACATGTTTAGATGCGTCTAATCTTCTTTGCACATCTTTCTTCAAAAACATTTCAGATTTGGGATAAAAAAAAGGAAAAAGGATAAAGGAAACTGGAAACTGGAAGAAAAGTCTTTAGATAAAAACAGAGAGACTAGAAAAAGGGATTTTACAATAAGAAACGTGAGAAACACAGAGAGGGAAACAGGAGAATAATAATAACGAGGAATAAAGAAAAATAGTATGCAAAGAATAGGGAAAAGAGGATGTAGGGAGTAAGAAGGAGGTAGGAGGGAGGAGAAAGGAGGAAGGAGGAAAAAAAGTATGTATAGAGTTAGGGATTTTTGCGACTTTAGCCGTTCCTTCTTCGGGCATTTTTCTTACTACTTGCAAATCGCTTACTCGGCTTTCAGTCTGGACTTACCAGTTACTCCAACCTTTTTCTATTTTCTTCCCTTCCCTCTCTTTTTTTTTCATAAAAGAAAAAAGTAAGAGGAAACTTAAAGGAAACCTTCGAGAACACGGTCCATTTTCATACAATAATATAATATAATAAAAAAAGAACAAGACAAAAATGAATCATAAAAATAGGTGGTAACACTTGTTTAGAAAAGTGGAACAAATTTATTTTCTTTATCTTTCTTCTTCTACGAATTACTTATTTGGTATATTTAATAATTTAACGATTATCATATTAACGTTGTTCATCCTTATTATTATCATCATCATTATCATCATCTCGTTATCTTTTCATGCAAGATTTTCATTCTATGTTACGACATTGTGGTTAATGAACTCATCAAAGTAAATCCGAGAAGACATCTTTAACAAGGATCTCGTGGTTGCATATTTGCGGCTTTAATAGAAGCTTTCAGTACGTTAACCGGCCTCTAATGTGCGTTGTCTCGTTATTTATCGTGGTTTCACAGCATGATCGTTTTATGGCCGTTAAACCTCGCCTCGTTTACGACTTCCTGTAGGAAAAGAGATAACCCTAGACCGATATAAACCACCTAGTCTATTTTTCTATGTTGCGTTAAAGTGCATCCTATTCTTCTATCGTCTTTACGTTCTTTTTCTTTTTCTTTTTTTAACATTTCGTTTTTATTTTCTACCTGCCCCTCATTATTATTTTTTTTTTCTTATATACTCATAGAGCATCGTTGGATACGCTTGAAATTTAATGAACTACTTAATTGGCTTTCTAATTTCGGTGGAAGGGTTCTTTAAAATGTTATACAAGTAGTTTAAATGAAAAATATTGGTGTCTCGTTAGAAATGGTTATTTAGTTGAGACGTGTAATAACAATTTTCATCCACGTAACTCGTCGAATGATTATTATTCTCCTTTTTTTCAAAATTTATCTATCGTTTTATTCGTGAATTAAATAACTGGTTGTTGTAGTAGTATTAGTAGTAGTAGTAGTGTAAGAACGTATCATTCATCTCATTTGTTTAGTTATTTTTATTAAAATTCGTATTATTATTATACTTTTTATTTTATTCTTCTTATGAAGATAATATCAATGTCCAACATAGTTAGGTTCATTCTTAATGTATTTTACTTTGATCTCGAAGCATCATGGTTTAATAATCTCAGTTCGTGTCGAAGCTTACGATCCCCTTTTATCTACAGTAGATCATCTACCTTAATTCATGTAATCCCATCTTCAATTTACAGAGGAAAGTAACTCATGCTATCCTTGAAATGCTATGATCTAATTAAGATCACTCGATTTTCTTTTACTTGTTTCCTCCCTTTCTTCTTTTTTTTTAATTAGAACACGCCGTGCACGTTCAACTTTCCATTGCTTTTTGTATTTCCTCTTTCTATTTCTTTCTTTTTTTATGTTTATTTCATTTGTATTTTGTTTTGATCATCGAAAGCAGTCTGCTTGTGTTTCTATCCTTCTCTCTCATCTCGGAATGCACGTTGTTATCAAATCGATAGATCGTGTTCCGCGTTGCGTTAAAAACATCGATGCACTCCATTAATTACTCCAATTAAATTATCTCGTTGGTAAAATCAAAACGAATTGTAACGCTCTCGCGAATTTTCGTTTCACGGTATTACCGTTGAAAAGTAAAAAAAAAAAGATTAAAAAAGAAATAGAACTATTTACTATCCAGGGTGATGATAACGAAAGAGAGAGAAAGAGAAAGAGAGAGAGAAAGAGAGAGGGAGGAAAAAAAGGGTACACGAATTTGTACTATAAACATTTGCATCAATCGAGATACGTAGGTGTATGTAGATTTGATTGTCCTGATCCCGGATCAAAATAGAACAAAAAAAAAGTACAATAAAGTAAAATAAAATAAAATAAAAGAGAGCAAAATAGAACATGGATATGGAAAGATGCAATTTTATTATTCTTTTTATTTTTGATATTTAAATAATAATAAAATTGTAATCATATTGATTATACGATGGGTATTTTATATTACACATTCGATATTATTACAAAATAATTTGATCTATTCTTTGACAATTGGTTCATGTTTCGAAACGAGTTACGGTACTTTTTTTTTCTACACGAAAGGATAAAAAAGAAAGAAAAAAAACATTACCAGCAGCACGTATCACAGTTCAAAGTTAAAATTATATATCCTTCTAATTATTTATTATATATCCTCACGAATACCAATGAAGATTAATCCTTTTGTTGAATACCGCCGTTGCGACGAAATAACCGCAACTTGATTAACCGAATTCTATGGCTTTTATTAACGAACTCTCTAGTATTTGAATTTCAATAGGAGAATTTCAATGGTGAAACGGTCTCGAAATTACTTGCTCATGTAATTCGCCATGCTAAAATTTGACGCAAAGCTCGTTAGATTATTATCAATGCCACCCACGGTTAAATGAATCAATGTCGATCTCTCATCGACGTTTATCCTTGGAAATATATTAATTGATTATGTTCCCCCCTCTCTTTCTCTCTTTCTCTTTCTCGTTCTCTTGTTCTCTCGTTCTCTTTGTATCTCTCATATTAAAATAAGCTTATATTCAAAAGTTATATTATAATAAAAAGTATTTTTTCTTTTTTAGAAAAATCCACTTGATAAGACTCAAATTTAAATAAATTACAATTAAATACACGGACTAAAAATGTTCTACCTCTTTGGATTTGTTACATTTAAATATTTCTTTTTTATTTATTTTTTTCATAATTTAAAAAGAAACAAATCTTTAGATTCCTTCAAAGAACATATTTGCATCTTTGCATTTCTTTTTCTTTTCATTCTATTCAACACTGGTGTTTCTCACACATTTTAGTTCATATTCATTTAATTTCATCTACTTCGTTGTCACTTTTTATTTTATCCTCATTTTTATCTCATGAACGTAGTAATATCTATTATATAACACTGATACTCTACCTCCACCTCCACCTCCACCTCCTCTTCTTCCTCTTCTCTACGATATTCGGCAACATACGTGCTTTTATTCATCGTACAATTGTACAACGTGTATGGCTGTACGATTTTATTCGAGCAAAAATATTCATTAACAGTCAACGTAATTGTATTCGCCGACTAGGCGAGTTCCCTTCTCTCTCTCTCTCTCTTTTTACTTTTTTTTTCCTCTATTTTTCTCTTCATATAAACGTTGATTTTTTTTCCAGGTTCAAAACGAATATCCGAATTTCTAATTTTTATTCTTTGGAAAACGTTTAATCTGTCATATCAACTACAATCGACATGTTCGAAACGATCTGTATATGCAATTAACATGTATATGGTAGACAAAAAATTCTATGCATATTTTCTCTCTCTCTCTCTCTCTCTCTCTCTCTCTCTCTCTCTTTCTCTTGTTCCTTCTTTTTTTTCCATTATTTCATATTCGAACGTTTATTACTTTTTTTTTAGATTTAAAAAAATTGCTCGAACGTTATAAAAGGAGAAATAAAATAAAAGGAAGCGTATTCTCATAATTATTAAACGTGTATATATAAGAAATATAATTAATAAAATATACGTATACGTAAATGAAAAGGATAACGTTCTATTCGAATATTACAATAAAATTAGAATCATTTTTGTAGAAATTACAATACCAGACACGAGATAAGACCACGAAGTTTCTAAAATTACAATCAAAACGAAGATATTGTTTTTAACACAAATCCATTTTAATGTATACTCTCTCAATGGGATTTACGTAAACTCCCTTTCCCCACTCATCTTCTCCATTAAATATGGTTCCCGGACTTTCAACTAGGATACATAGATGGATAGATTTCTGTATAATTTGTGCCATCGCCAGGGATTTATTGCTATTCACTTTGAATTTCATTTTAATGAAATATGTTAATCCAATATAGAGAGGACTAATTGTTCTTAATATTAATTTCAAATCAATCTATTTAATCGAGAACTCTAACAATTTGTATAAAAAAAAAAACAAAACAAAATAAACAAAACAACGAAATCAGAACGATCGTTTGCGTTCCTGTCAGTTATTTTGTTTTATTTTTTTGACTTTTTTTTTGTGTCTACCTTTTCATATGTATATGTGTGTATATATTCTTTATTTCACATTTTTGCTTTATTTTTTATTTTTTATTTGTTTTATTTTTATTATTTTTTTTTTCTCCTTATTTGAAGTATCTCTCGTATAGACCAATATATGGTAGTTTTAATCGTTCGAAAAGTACTATTACCTACACCCACCAAAACTTTTCCTCATGCTCATCCAACATTCCAACCATTCTCTCTATTTCTCGTTGGGGGATATCGAAGCTTTCGTTTTGTAACGCGACGTTAAAAGCTACCAACGAAAAATCCCTTTCTACCTCTCTTTCCCCTCTTTATTCCTAGAACATTATTTTCTTCTCTTTTTCTCTCCCATTTACTCTATCTCTCTCTTTCTCTTTCTTTCTTTCTATTTCTGTCTCTGTCTCTCCAATTCCTTTTTAAAACTATTTTCTCTGTTTTATATTTTATATTTCTCATTATTGTAATATCCTTTCTTCTCTCCTACACTCACCTTCAAATCTCGTTCTACATTCTACGTATTTTTTATTCCCTTATTATTGTATTTATAATTAAAATTAATTAACTTAAAAGTTAAAAAAGAACGATATTTGAAAATTATATGAAAATGAAGATCATCGTTCACGTTCGATGATAAAAATACGTGAAAGAAATATTTTAAGTGATTATATTTATTACTACCTTTTGCTTTATTGTTAATTCGTTCTATTTTTGTAAATAAAATAAAGAAGACAATAGAAAACGTGCGACTTTTTTTATAAATTTTAATTTTATAATTAAAGATAAAAAGATGGGAAACTTATTATAGAGTATATTCTAAAGATAAAGATTGGTAGATGGATAAAATGGGAGAGTGAAAAGAAACTATTTCGAAAGAATATATTTACGGGGAAGAATTCTAGGTGCGTTTTTATCGTCGATTAGTTTTTCAAGAGAATAATGAAGGTACTCTAAACGTTTCTAACGTTTGACGCTTTTGTTAAAAAGTGAGGTACTTATTTCTTTTCCTTAAGGACCGGAAGTGCCGGAAACCGACCTATGAGATTCATCGATCGTCGTATGGTAGACAAAACTGGTACGATTATCACCGTAGAACAACCAATGTGGATTGGGAGGGGAAAAGATACGAGGTTTTCCGTATCGCCACCGATTTCAATCGACTCTTTTTAACGATTAATCGTTCTTTTCCTACTACTACTACTACTACTACTATCGTGTATCCCATTCTTGCAATAGTATCCATTCGTTCTAAAACGAATAGCTATATATACTTCTCTCGAGAACGATGCACTCTCTCACTCTCTCTCTCTCTCTCTCTTTCTATACGAGAACGTTCAATTTCCTCCGACGTTCGAAATCGATTCTCGTGTAATTGATCAGGTATAGATGGATTTTATCGACTGTAAACGTAGACCGATGGGGGTAAACGGTTTATTTTATCTAGTTTACTTTACCACAAATTAGTGTATCAAACAACTATTTTCTTATGTAAAATTTCACTATCGTAATAATATCATTTACTAAAAAAAAATACACATCACGATATCGTGATATAAAAATCAATTAAAAATTAATCTTCTAAATAGCGTAAAAATAATAATAATAATAATAATAATAGATCGACGTAGACAATGAAATATTTTTTATTGAAAAATTCTTAAAAATAAAAGCGTTTGACTTTCGAACAAGGAAAAGAGAAATTAACTTCAATTCGGAGTTAGTTGGAATTTCATTAAAAAATTTCGGCTTAACAATGCCGGGAAAAGTGAGAACCGAAAAGCACCAATGCATCCAGCATCACCAGAACCAGAACCAGCGCCAGTTCTGACGTCTACGGCTCCGGCTTGGCGCGACCTGGTTAAAATTTAATGAAGGCGCCGTCAACATTCTCCCGGTGCTGATTATCTTTGTCGTTGAATAAAGCGGGCTCCTTTATATTCCACTCACTCTCTCTCTCTCTCTCTCTCAGCTGTTTCTCGCAAACCCCGTAGGGAGACAAAAGATCGGTTTTAAAGTAACGAACGATGGCTACGGATTGAGTTACCAGTGATAATACCGTGGATTTCGTCAGACTAAATAAATGCATCTCTATCTTTCTCTATTTCTCTCTCTCTTTTCTGTTTCTTTCTTTCTCTTTCTTCCCTTTTTATCCTGATGATTCTACATAAATGCCTTATTCTCGTAACATCATAATTCAGTTTATCATCCATTAACTCGATTCTCTTACAAAGTCATTCTAATATCTCAACAAAATACTATTATTTATTTGATCGGTGTATTCTTATATTTTTTGTTTTTTATGAATATTTAACCCTTTCAATAGTGATTGAAATAGTATCCAAATTAATTGAAAGACATGATTGCTAGGTTTCTTAGTTTGTAAAGTATTTTTCTGCATTCGAAACATTTATCGTCAATATTAAACCGTTTCATTTTAAATGCAATTACATATAAATCGTAAGTACGGTACGATATCAATCTAACACTGAAGCAGTAAGGAAGATATAATATCCTACAAAATGATATATATATATATATACTACATTTTGATTACTTGTTTTGATAGTAAATGATATATAAATTGGAAAATGTACACACAGTTGTTCGAATAATAGAACGTTCGAATATTAGATCTTCAGATACTGGGAATGGTTACACTCTATTCATACTTATTAATAATTTATTTGACAAAATATCGATTTATCGGATAGATAGAAACGACGAAAAATATAGTATTCAATTTGTCTATACTCTGAGCTGATATAAATTTCCTTTTAGTAGGATTATTTCAAAAATCGATACGATTCTAATATAAAAATTATTTTACCGTTGATTAAGAAATAAATCTTTTATAAATGTTTGTTCATAAAATCAAGTAAATAAATTTATACGTACCTAAATAAATAAATAAATAAATAAATAAATAAATAAATAAATACACATACATACATAAAATATATTTTATTTAATACTTAACGACACGATATCGAGTAGTTCCGCACTTAAACATCCTAAACACACACACACACATATATGAAAATGTAGAATCTTAGGTGTTTCGTCTCTTCCAGAGCAACATGTCGTCGTCGGAGGTACCTTTTGGAGGGTTTGCAGACTTTATTATCCTACGAGTACTGGCGGAAACTCATTAGCAAAGGCTCAACCATTTCCCTCTCAACTCCACCTCGCCTAAGCTCGTTTCCTCTTTCCATTCTCCTCTTCGTCCCTTTCGTTCGACTTAACCCAGGACGAACTCAACCCCGTTCCTTCTTCTCTTTCCACCAGCATACATCCCTCGGGCGTCCGTAGCAGACGCTTTCCCATGACGAGGGTAACTAATTGTAATTTCGCGATTATGATTATCCACGCGAATTGCCGCTACGGTGTTCGTAATTAAAGAAATCGAGGCTGTTCTTCAATTTTTTTTTTATCTTTCCTAAGTGTCGAATATCACGTTTACGTATTTCACTTTGAAATTATTTCGATTGTACAAATTATTAATATCTCAATTCATTTTCCATTAAAGTTAACAAAACTCAAAATGATATAAATCATAGTTCGAATTTACGATCAATTTGTTTGATTTTTGATAAAAATAATAAAAACTAAGCTGGAGGTTATAGTTCGATGATAATAAAGTGTACGAGCGAGCCTCTTCGCGTAATTCTTAATAACCGCAAATGTAATTCTGAATTCTTGAAACGACTATAGATTACAAACTCCGGTGGATGTAATTTCAAGCAGCACGTGTTCCCATTAAAGTCTCGTAGGATGCAGCCCAACACCATATACCATCTTTCTTTTCCTAGTCGTGCTCGCATAACGACTAACGTCATCCTTTACTCCATCCAACCAGGTTTTCCTGTCGAAATGAAAAATACATTATCAAATGTATTTTTCATTAAACGATTAAATAATAGACTCCTAACACCGTAAAACGCGAAAGATATTATTATTATTATTATAACAAACCTTCGTATAAATTAAAATATATTATCGATGTTACAATTTATATAAATCTCATCAATATTTTATACAAATATTTTCTCTTATTATATATATATATATATAAATAACGTCATTATTTTGTCAATATTTAAAATAAATGATCGGATACTAAATATCGATACGGAGAATAAACATCATAATATTTTATTACAAACACTGTTGACTTCTCCCCCTTCAATAAATAACGATCAAATTATGATAATCGTTTTGACGATAAATCGTAAAAAAGAAAAAAGGATTTACGAGCGAAAGTAAGGTAAAAAAAAGTTTAAAGATAAAAAGAAAAAAGAAAAAAAGAGAGGGGGTATCGAAGAAATAATATAAAATTCCCTAGAAAGTAATTTCTTGACTTAACAGAAGAAGATATCTTCATGATCCCGAGACGATCGTTAAACTGTCGAACTAATAACGATTTTTTTTCTTCCCTGGTGTAATATGTTTTATGAATTTTACGAGGAAGATCTATTATAATATTCAGCCGAGAAAATACAGAAAAGAAAAAGACGAAGTGGTAGATTCGTTGTGTTACGTCTCAACTGAGGAATGAATTAAAGTAGCAATGGCTAAAGATTGTTGTGGTCATTCTACATTCACAAGCAAACCCTTAACCCTCCAGAATGGAAATGACAAAGCTAGCATTACCATGAACAACCACAAAAAAAGTTACTAATATTGTTTAATAAATCTTTTAACCACTCTAACCACTAGAATTTTCTTATCATCGCCTTTTGCATAAACTACCAAATATTGTTTAATCGATCTTTTATATGAACTACTTGGAAATAGCATCACTCAATAAGGTTTAGTTGTATTACTGCAAAAAATAAATAAAGTAATAATGGAAATTCGTAGCTAGTCGTCACAATTGTGTGACAATCTAAAGTTTCATCACCTCTCGTTATTTCGTTTTCAGATTTTTTTTTTTTTCCATAAGAACGAGCAACATTAACCTACCGTTGAACTCATTCTCTCATATAAAAGTGTACGTACATGTACATGTATATTGTAATATCAGATTGGTTGGTTGCTAGATAGGAAGGTACTGTATGACGTAACGAGGACGAAGTGCTTTTCAATGGAAATAACGCGAATCTCGTATTGCAATTTCTGGTTGATGGTGGTAGTGATGGTGAGGGAGGTGGGGAGAGGAACTATGCCAATGCCGGAAATTCTCTGGCACTTCCCATGAAAAAAGAACCTTCTCTGAATGACGTAGCATTAAATTATCGTTTATTGTCTGCCATTTGTTCGATTTCGTACCTAGTACATTCCATATGTATAGCTTATCTATATAGCTTTTTATGTATTATATGTATATATGTATGTTATATGTTATGTTATGTATGTATGACTTGTATATATTTTTATACATATGTTTTATCGTACGCATAAAATGCATTATCGATGACTACTCTTTCCCAACTTTATCCAGAAACTTTTCTCTACTTTTCTCTACTTTTCCCTACTTTTCTCAAACCCTCTCTCTCTCTACTCTCTCCTCCCCCTCAACCATCCTCTCACCACTCTTTTTATTTCTTATTCTTTCTTTCTAACCGAATTTCTTGACTTATCTTATTGTAAATACATACAAATGTGAAGTATATTTCTGTTACATTTTCAAGTATACCAAACCCTTATTCGTTATTATTATTTTATTTACCCCACCTCCTTTACTTTCTCTCTGTGTGTTTCTTATGGTTACCAAATAATGGTACGTGATACTTGTATAATAACTACTTTGGGAATACTCGTAATGTATGTATTGTGTATTTATAATGGATCAAACAGGTAGCATTTGTTTTACTATTCCTTTATCTCGAAAATACTAGCGATTATAGTTGATTTATTTAACCAAATAACTGACACTTCAATGTTACTCGCATCCTACCACTCGTTCTTTTTTTATTCTTCCCCATTCTTATCTTTAGATTATTCATACGAGATCTATTATAGAAACTTTCGAAACGATAAATATTACAGGGATACGTAAGAACACCTTACATGCATATATGTAAATTGTACGCACATACATTTGCGCGACGTGTGTTATTTGTTCGAACGTATCATCCCTCGCAATGAAAAAAAAAAAATTGAAAAAAATTCAACCCTCCCCTTCTCCTTTCTTCCATATATTTTACATTATTCACGTAGGTACGAGAAACACGCATAAGCACTTTTGAAAAATGTCTAATGCGTTTCTTTGTTCATGGACAAGACGAATTTTCTTTCTTCCCTTTTATTATCTTTTTTTTTATCTTTCTTCCTTATCTTTCCTCTTGTTTTTTTTATTTTTATTTTCATATCAAAAACTACGTGTAACACTTTTTCGAGACACGTTCAAGCGTAACCCACCCCGGGCGAGAATGGATCCTTTTTTTATTCTGATTTTTTGTTTTGTTTTATCTTATTCCCTTTTTTTGTCTTCTCTTCCTCCTCTTCGAATCTCACCCTTCAACTTAGGTTACTCGTCTCCTACCCCTCTTACCTTTTCCCTTTTATATTTCTTTTTTGTTAACCTTAACTATGAAGGAAAGGGCGTGAACTCATCGTAAAGCCGCTTTCATGCAGGCCTTAACTCGGCCGAGGAGTTTGGAACTTTCCTAAACTAGAATGCTATTAATTATTCAAAGTTCTGTGTGCCTACGGTTTTCCATACCTGCAACGAAATATAATAATAATAATAATAAAATAAAAAACAAGAAGAAGAGAAAAAATATTGAAGAAAAGAAAAAAGGGGTAATAGGAAACCAAAAAAAAAATATATACACCGCCTAAAGTTTTTTCTTTAATGAATTATTATTCGATGGATAGTTAAGATAAAAAGAAATTCCAAACTTGGTTAAAGTTTAGGTTTTAACCAACGTATAATATTGCTATCCAACGTTACCTTAATTATTTCTAAACAAATAAATAAATAAACTAAATTCATTTTTGCTTTAGTACACATATTAAAAATAAATATTTTATTTTTTTTTAAATAAAGTTTTTTCACGAATACGAGATTAATTTTTCAATATATATTTTTCATTCTAGTATTTATTTTATTCTATTTTATCAATTTACGAATACATTTTCCAACGCAAACACTTATTCCAATTTTCAATTTGTATTTGTATTTTTAATTAAATTAAATTTAATTTAATTTAAAAGATTAATAATTTTGATTTATCGTTACACTTTTTGTAATCTTTATTTTTTACTTGTAAATGTATTCGTAATAATACGAGAAAGATATTATTATAGTTTGGTTCAGTGTCATTAAGAAATAACAACAATAACAACAACAATAATAACACTGTGTAATAACAAACATAAAAAGTACGGAGAGAAAGAGAAAGAAGGATGAAAACGTTCATTGCCTTGTTGTATCCCTTTTCTTTTTTTTTTTATTTCTAGGACATTAAAGAGAGTTTTTTTTTCTTTCTTTAGCTGTTACGAAAAAAGGTATAGAAGTACTTTAAAGACGATAGACGAGAAAAGTCGTACTTTTTACTCGGTTTATCTTCGAGCTCCGATCGTTCAGCTTTATATCGACTTTAGGATTACTTTTAACGAACAAACCGTGGAAATAAGGTAATGACCCATTTTCGTGAGATCTCTAATCTCCAGAGTGTCTTTCTTCTTCTTCTTCTATTTTGTTCTCTTTTCTCTATATTTCTATTTTTTTTCTCTTTCTTTCTTGACCTCGAGATAAGGAAATATTTTTTGTAATCTAAAAAGAAAAAGAGTATTCGCGTAAAGGGAATATATTTTGCATAGATATAATATATATGTAAAGGAATGAAAATTCGATAGCAATCTCAAAACTCTAACTCGAAATTTTCTTTGGGTAGATTTAAAAAAAAAATATATATAAGATCTAGGTAAGATACATTTTCTTACTTCCAACAGAGAGATTATTTTTCTTAAAGGAATATTTTCAATGCATTTGCGGTCATATGTGTGTGTGTGTGTGTGTGTGTGTGTGTGTGTGTGTATTTGCGTAAGTACATATATAAAAAACTTATCGAAAGAAAGCTCGTGAGAGAAAAGAATCGATGTCGTTACTTTTCTTCGACAATCGGATATTTTCGTGAAAGCTAAAAGGACTTGGGCGGAGCTAGGACATTTTTCGATCGTTCTATCGATTTACTTATACCACTATATACATTATATATATATATGTATATATATACACAACATATTTGTCTGTCTTTATATAACTTGTTTTCTATTTTTGGCACAGAAAGATAATATAAATATATTGAAATAGTCGTATCCTACGTTCGATACGTTCGATACAAATTTCGTTGAGCTCGTGACACGTATGCATATCAATTTCATGAACATTCTCTGAAAATTGCGTTGCCAATCGACGTTTAATTGCGGATTTTCGTGGACTATATATAACGTGTGTGAGGGGTCGTTTGAAACCGAGTGAAAAGTTATTAGCGATTGAAACCGTATATCTCTATGAAGGATTATATATATATATATACACATATACACATATACACATATACACATAGAAGTATTTATCGATTTGATATAGTTCGTGGTGAAATATATAGGAGAATGGGATAATTTAAGAGAGAAATTGAAAAGACATGTGTAATTACACTGAAATGATATCGAAAAAGTATCAAATAGTAGTAAGAAGCTAATCGTGAGTTTTTATTAAGTATCCTTAAAGGACTATTAAAATGAGAAAGAGAAAAAGCCAGATAGAAAGATAAAAAGATGTCCTTGTGTGCGTTCTCGGTTCTATAAATTTTTGTGTATTCGAGTGTCGAGTCGGACCATAAGCAAAGATGTTGCTTTAAAAGTTTCCTATATAGTTTGTTTGTGACGGAAGAGAAAAAGAAAGAAAAAGAAAAAAAAGGGAAGAAAAATAAGGGCACGGTATTTGCACGTTTTCCCTTATGTATAGAGAAAAAGAGAAAGAGAGAGACGACCCTTGCGAAAAATGTGAAAGAGGAACGTTGCTCTCGAGACCCAACGAGAGAATTCATCCCATTACTGGCTCGCGCGAGCACATCAACGATGTTGACGACAAAAATGCCGGATCGGCGTTGTTTTCTGCTAAATAAAGATTTTTCCTTTTTTTTTTCTTTTTTTCTTTCTCTTTCTTTTTCGAGCATTCGTTGGAATTCAAATTTTCCATGAAAAGATAATCTTTGAAGTTGACTCATCCGTTACCTTGTATAAATTTTTCTTCCAAGAGAAAATAAAAAAAAAATAATGAATGTCGTAATATTTGTTATTTGCTATATTAGATGAAAATTAATTATATTTTTTTTTTGTTTTAATGAAAAATAATTAATAATTTTTTAATCTTGAAGAAATGCAAATACAAGCTTTTATATTGGTAACCTGATTAGATGAAATATTTTTAAATATTTTATCTCGTTATTTGTATAAGAATGTTATAAACATCATCAGAGTTTATATAATCTTGATTAATCTATTTGAACGTTACCACGTTAGCAATAAATATCAACATAAATTTATAAATTCTCTAAAAGAAAACGTGAAAAACGAATGACGATCATTATCGTTTAATTACGTATTCGAATTGTTAAATGGAATTCAATTATTTATAAATATCGATGAGAGACATTTTAAAAATACCGATGGACAATTTAAAAGAGATTAATTTTCTCGTTGACGCGATAATAATTGTAAAATTTTTTTATTTAAACAAATTCCACATACACGACAACGGATAGTTATCGTTAACGAATTATTATCATATACGTTTATTAATGCAAGTAAAAAGTGAGTTAATACAAAAACTCTCAATATATATAATGTAATATAATATGAACATGTATCGTGCATCAATATGCAATCCCTTTCCCACATTTTCTCGATACCTGTTAAAAATTTCCACGATATCCGAACAAAATATATCTAACCGTTTGTGTTTTATAAAAATATTGACGTTAAAGAATTTTAACAAATATTTTATCCTCTCTCTCTCTTTCTTTCTTCGTAATATAAAAAATGAAAGTATTTTTTTTCGTATCCAACTCGACAAAGGTGAAAGAAACAAGAACGAAGGGGAGGAGGTGTTGAGATAAGAAGAATTTTCGAAATCCTTGAGGCACGTCGTAAATTATTTCTTTCAACGTCGAACATGTACCACCCAACCACCCACCCACCTTCCTTCTTTCCTTCCTGCCTCTCTCCTTCCCTCTATTTCTCTCAAACACACACACACACACATACGCACACTCGCACATATCATCATCAAACACACTTTTAGAGAAGGTAACGCAGAGGCAGACGTGGTGGTACATTTCTCTCGTTTCAGCTCATCTCGACATCTTTCTTTTCTTCTTTACCCCATCGTTTTCTAGCTCGCGCGTATCCTAATAGATTCTTTTATGCGCAATAACAAAGCACGTCTAGGCAATCTCCGAACGCGTCTCTTATTCTCACGATGAGAAGTGAACGCATTACAAAGGAGGTGATAGTACTAAAGGTATATAGGTATATACTATATATATATATAGGTAATACTTTCTAACGTGGATACGTATTATGAATGAATCAGGATGAAGTGAAGAAAATACCGTGTCTGGTCTTACGTGAATGAAGAAAGAACTGCCAAACGATAACGTAAGATTTATGTTTAACAACAACTATTCCCTTTTTTCTTTTTTTTTTCAGAGAAATTCCACACATTTTACTACTATCTATTCGAAACTTACAAGTATCAATACTAATCACCTCCATTATTAATTCAAAACAAAATACACATTTTTCTTACCGTCAAATAAACATATGCTCTTACGTGTCGAAAATTGTTGTCATAGAAACAGACAGAACTTTCCGGTAGACCTAATAAATTTGATTTCATTTATTTGTTAAAAGTTCAGATATATACACATCATACAAAAATACAAGAAAAAAAGATACATGTATATAAAAGAGAAAATTTGCGAAAAAAAAAGAAATAAATACACGAAGACCTAATCGATAGAAAAAAAAAAATAGAAGAATGGAACAAAAATTCGTTCGATTCCGTCACGTTGCGCTTGTAGAAATATCCGAGAGAGTTTAACCCGATCCGAAACTCTATTTTTCGTTGGAACATCCCTACTCCCCCTCCTACCCCCGTGGAACTGTACTGTATCATCTGCAAATGTGTAACCGTGTACATTTACAAGTCCATATTCATGGACTCCGCGGCGTTTTATGTCATATTCCTGTCGATATCGCGTCCACCACGTGAACTCGTGCATTCACACACGTATCTTTCGAATACGACGTGAATACCTCGTCGGAATCCGTTGCCAATGCATCGTATCCCGTTTTCTCCAAGTAACAAAGCAAACGAATCCTATATATATATATACATATACATATACATATATATATTTATTGTATCCTTCCAACTGCACAGGCATTTCTAGCGTAAACGTCATTCTCCGCTTTCATCGAAGAAAAAGAAAAAAATAATAATAATAATATCGCAATAATATTACAGTTATAAAAGAGAGAACTCTCCTCGTGTATGTTGTTACATAATCAACGAACATTGGTTAAATAAAAAGTAAACATTTTTAATCGAATTTATTTCGTTGATATTATCAACGATAACAATTCAGGATCTTTTCGATATTTCAATTGATTTTCTCTCTCCTTTTTATCCCTCTTTACTTTTTTTTTCACGTACATTTCAATCCCACTTTACAGACAACCAGAGATTAGTTTTAACTATTGCAAAACTAACCAGAAAACGACTATTAGAAGATTTAGCTACGAATTCACGTTGTTCAAATTAAAAGCCCTCCCACGACTATGAAAACGCGATTCTGATGGTTTTAAAGTTCGCGGTATGAAAAAAATAGGATAGGTTAACGTATATATATATGTTATGTATAGTAAGTGCCGTCTTTTGCCAATGGTTTTAACGTAAGCTGCTTAAATCGTGGATTTTCGTTTCGGAACGATTCGAGGAAAAGTTTTTCCAGAGTGTATCCACTAAAGCATATTGTCGTTTCGTAAAGTTTCGTTACGCGTTTCTACCGTTCTTCGGGGATTGGACACGTATGTGAATCGAGATAAAGAGAGAGAGAGAGAGAAAGAGAGAGAGGAAAAAATTGAGAGTGAGAGGGAAAAGGAATATTCCCTATGTACGAAATTGCGGCTAGACAACGAGAGCCCGAGGCATTATTGCAAATTCACCGAATGCCGGACTGTCTGCGGCACTCAGAAAAGCAGCAGAATCCTCTCCCAGTTCAAGCCACCCAAACGGGAAAGAGAAACCTAAAGAAAAATCTCTTTTACTTTTCTTTCCTTTCTTTGTGTGTACACCTTCTTCTTTCTATCTTTCTCTCACTCACTCACTCACTCTCTCTCTCTTTCTCTCTCTTTGTCTGTATTTTTTACTCACACACTTTTTCTCTAACACATTCCTTCTCATAGTTCACAAATATTTTCGAGGTATGAAACTTTTCAACCGGAAACTTTTCGTATTCATTCTCATACTTGCCTCGAGACCCAAGCTGCGATACGTTTTTTCGGAGTAGGAGTAAAGGTTGGAAGAGAGAGGGGTGGGAGAGAGAGAGGATTGAGGATTTTACAAGCGTGGTCAACAAAAAGAGAGATAAAAATCTAACATTTGCATTCTTTTCATACGGTACCCACCGGATACGTGTTTATCGTTCGAATAATATCCACGTTATTTTAACGATAGATTTGGAGGATTTTANGTATCGTAAACATGCGAGTAACATTCTCGGACGGTTCGTAATCAATATGATAAAAAAAGAAAAACAAAAAATTCGTTCCACGGCCGAATTTTTATATTCTCTTGCTATTATGAATTTCATGAAGCTTGCATTGTTGCCTATACGCATATTTATACCTAAAAACATATGCATAAGATACTTGGGTAAATATATAAACGCGTATAGGATACATCCCATGCTGAATATATCTACGAGTAAAATAATCTCGTTGTTAGAATCATCATTTAATGTTATAAATTCCTACCGAATATCGATACGAGGAGGAAGGGGGGGGCTGGGGGAAACAACCAACGAGTGTTCATTAAAATTGTACGAGTATGTTTTGATATAATTGTTTAAAACAGAAAGAATATAGACGGGTTTTTTTTCATATCCAACAAATGATTTCCCCTATCCTTTGTTTTTTTATTATTATTTAAATATTTTTTTATATTATCGAAATCAATTAAATGTTTATTTAAAAAGTAAGAATAATATGAAATACATTTTTCAGGTGACCTACATGTTTTTCTGTGTAACGCTATTAGATTTTCATATTTGTTTTATAATTCATTTGTTATTAATTGGATTGAAATTAAATTCATTGAATATGTAATTAAAGGTATAATTTAATGTATTTATTTTTTTCATTTCTTTTAATTCCAAACACACTAATTGTCAATAATTTTTAAATACAAATTTAATACCCCGTGTGTGTGTATTGCAAATGTTTTTTTTGTTTTTACAAATTTAACATTATTATTATTATTATGATTATACAGTCGGTTTTTCCTTCTTTTTTTTTACATTATTCTGTTAATTATTCAACAACAGCAACAACTCGTTGTTTGTCTCTCGTTTTTCCCTTTTATTTTTTTTTTATTCCTCAAAAAAGCTTATCTCTCATATATATTTTCTCTCATTTACTTTTTATCTCATTTTCTATTTTACTTTATTGAATTTAGTTGTTAATGTTGTTTGGAGAAGGTTAATAAAGTACGTTTACACGAAAATACGAAACTTAGATTTCTTCCAAAAACCGTTAAAACGTATTTCGAAAAGTATCCCGGAGTGTTTTACTTGGGTTTTAAGTAGGAGAAAAAGAAATGAGATAAATTGAAAAGCCGAAAAGTTAAACGAGACCACGAGTGGAGGTAGTGGTGGTAGTGGTGGTAGTAAAGCCACCGATGAAACGTTAAACTCATCAGAATGTAAATTTGTGCCACAAATTAACCAACGTTCGCGTCTCTATTCGAAATTTATTTATCTTTCGTTTGTATCAACTGTGTGTTTTACATTTTTTTTACACGGAAAATAATAAAAAGGAAAAAATACTGAAGAGATAAAGAGAGGAAAAGAAAAAAAAAAAGATACTGGCAGGAAATTCGTTGAGCCCATCTTGTAAGAAAACTAATTAAACTAGATTTTGCATAATTAAAATGAGATCACACAGAGTTGATGAAGTGACGGGAAACTTTTTTATAAAACGTTCTTTTCGTTCAAGACAGCTGATATATTATTCACTTATCGTTTCTAAACGCGTTCTTTCAAGTAAGATCTTATAAAACCTCGTTGAACAAAAAAGAGAGAGAGAAAGAAAGAGAGAAAGTTGGGTGAAAGGGCAAAGAAAAAAAGGAAAATGTGGAATGACAATGTACCTTAGAAAAAAAAAAATAATAAGAAGAAGAAGAAGAAGAAGAAGAAAAGGAAGGTAACGTTTTAATCCTAACGTTTCAACGTTACGAATAATTTTTGCATAAATGTTTCGAACATAAGTAAGTTCGTTAAGCCAAAACCTCATCGTCCTGGTTGCCTACTTATCTTCTTCTCCTACTTTACCAAAAGCTTACCTCTCTCGTCCAATTAACTTTCCAGGAACTTTAATGTTCTCGTGCGAGCCAGTCACTGTAAGATAAACTTACCCCCTTGTTCTCTACTGCCACCAACCACCTCCCTCCTCCTCCACCTCCTTCTCCTCCTTCTTCTTCTACTACTACTACTACCCGTATATCTATGTTGAATCACAAATCACGATGTTTTCGAAGCAAGTAACGAAAATTCGACTATTTTTCTCTTTTCTATTATTTTTTAATCCTTCCTTTCTTTCTTCTTTTACTCCTCGAA
The DNA here is from genome assembly GCA_023678845.1 of Mischocyttarus mexicanus. Classification (NCBI taxonomy): domain Eukaryota; kingdom Metazoa; phylum Arthropoda; class Insecta; order Hymenoptera; family Vespidae; genus Mischocyttarus; species Mischocyttarus mexicanus. The sequence goes on along the minus strand of JACGTP010000063.1, from coordinate 359,150 downwards.
AGAAATTTTCAATTAAAGAAAGTAACTCTCAATAGGATATTTAACAAAATATTTGTTGGATTAATTATACTCATTGATCGATACTAGGAATCATATTGAATTTTAAGACAATTTTTGTTTTAGGTCGTCCCATAAGTTTCTTCCTTGTTTTCTTAATTAACTTTTTACAGTTAATATTATATTTTTACTAATATTAAATACCATAGTATTATAAACGAAGTATAATAGGAATAAAATTGTATATTGTTAAGTAAAATAATATAAAATACAACAAAAGATAAATATTTTCTACCGAAAAATAATGAAGAAACTTACGTGGACGATCTAATGTTTGAATTTAGTGAGTTATTTATTGTCAAACTTGTATTTTATATTATTGATCAATATTATTTGAAAAAGGTATCGATACGTTATAGCAACTACATTTCTAAATATATATATTGATGAATAATAATTAATCATTATATTTTATAATAACGCGAAATGATTATTAATTGTTATTATATTCGTTGATCATTTAATTAATAAAATATTTACATACATTAAATAAATAAAAATGATTATTAAATTTATATTAAAGTAGCTCATAATATCCGTTTCTAAAGAATTTGATAATAACTTTCAATAACCTTTAATCATATTTTCTTGAACTTTTCTTTTAACATTTTCAAAGATCTTCTTCTTACTTTGTAGACCGGAACCTTGGAGAAAAATTTTAATTAATCCACAGTAACGTTCGATCATAACCGATACACCAACGTCGTGTTAGGAAGTGGTACTTTTTCTGGTGTAATTCTTAGCTTAGGAACATCCATCTTGTTAAATATATACATATATATATATAAAAATAGAGTGAAAAGTTATGTGAACGCACTTTGTCGATATCTCTCGTTGAGTTTTTAATGGATTAGACGCATCAGTTAAAGCCCTGCCACCTCTTTTCGTTCGATTCCACTCATCGATGCTTGTCGAGTTGAGTTAATTCGCCGTAAAATTCGTGATCAATGTGGCTTTAATGCATTGGTATATATATATATATATATATATAATATAAATACATAGGAAACATCAGATGGCGAAGAGCGTCAGATTGTACAAACGTTTATCATTTTTTTCTTTTTTTCTATTTCTACCTTTTATTTTCTTTTTTTGTTCTGTAATAAAAAAATAATTAAACGAAAGAGCACACGTTTTGTACAAAAAAGATAAATGATAAAACGAAAAATATATATGTACATATATCACATGACATATATTTTTCATGCTTTCGTTTCATTTTACTTTCATATCGAAAAGAAATTAATTGAACGTAAAATACGCGAGTAACGTTCGCTCGTTTAATTTGTTATAGAAAAAAAAAATTTATGATAAATCACACGCACACGTATGCACATGTACAAACTACGTTAAATCGATAGAAATAATGAAAATTAAATAAGAGAGAAACGAAGAGAGAGAGAGAGAGAGAGAGAGAGATAATTTTAGTGATTAATCATTTAATAAAATATATGTAATAATACGACATAAATATGATTGATATTTGATGAAATCACGATGAGTTTATTTATGAAGATAAGATTACTATCGTCATTATTATATTATAAATCCATATAATATTATTTCTATAATTTGTATTTCATATATTTAAAATAATACTTTAAATTAACTTCTTCTATATATTGGAATATCTTTGTACAATTTCAACGAGAATCGTAAAAAAAATAATAATCAATTAGGAAAAAACAAACTCGATAAAATGAATTGTCAAAATTGTTTAAACCATGTCAAAATAAATTTGAAAGAGAACAAGAAATGATACTTATTATACCTTAAACAAAAAATAATACAAAATGATAAGTTTTTTTATTGACAATAAGGTTAGTCTTTAATTTTTAATATTTTTCTTATAAATATTCTCAATTTCTTGAAATCTACGTAAGAGGAGATGAATATTCAAAACTTTTGATAGATAGTGTATCAATATCTTCTACCTTATCGTTTATTTTCTTTTTTTCTCTCTCTTATTAGCTCTCAAAGTTGTCTGGGAAATGAGTGTATAAGGAAAGTGGCTTCCTTGGTGGAATATTTAAGCCACGTAATGGATCCGAAACCGATAACGAGAATAAACGGAAACACTCGAGAGTGGGAGAAAGGTAACAAGAGAGAAAGAGAGAGAGATAAAACTTTAGTAAAACCTTTGAAGAGTAAAAGTATCCTTGCTTTATTTCCACTTTTAAAACCGGACATTGGATTTTTCATCGAGATGACAATTGTCAGTCAGTTATTTCTATTATACCTAACACAAGGTTAACATTTTTATCATATTTCCTTTTCCTTTCTCACCTTTATTTTTTCCATCACTGCATTATCATCTCCATCCACCCACCCACTACTTCCTTTCACCTTGAAAGATTTCACTTGTTTAACTCTGACAAACTACAACCATCCTACGATGGGTTTTTTCTCACCTTGTGTTCATGGGATTTAAAGATTTTATGGGTTTTTATAGAGGATTGAACGAACGAACAATGTTTCTAGAATTAATTGAGCTTATCGATTACCGAGTATATCGAATTTACTTCCCTTATGTTTCATCGTTACGCACATTTATTCTCTTTGAAATTTTACCAACGAGTTTTTAGCTCTCAATGATATTTTTTTGTTTATTATTATATTTGTTCGCGCACTTGTGTGAGTTAAAAAGAATACATTGATATGTCGAGATTCACAGAGCAAAAGGGATACAAGTAAATTCGTAAATTTCTTCTTGTTTAAACGATACACTAGACGTTCTCTCTTTTTCTCTTTCTCTCTCTCACTGTCGTCCTTTATTTGCTTTGGTCGTCCAAGTTGCTCTTGAAACGTTACGAAACGTTTGATTTCCGTTTAACTAAGTAAGCTAACGCTAACGTTACCGAGGAAGGTTTTCAAATCACCTTAAGCAAACACAGATTTTCTGTCTTTCTCTTCAATAGTCTTCATCTGTTTCAATTTATTTCTCTCTTTCTATCTATTTTTATTTTAATTTAAATTTGTGTATAAAACAAATCAGATACCTTTGCTAAAAATGTCACACATTATAATAATTTAAATACCTAATAATATATCACGTAAAAAGTGTATCATCTTTTAGAGTCGAAGTTGCATCAAATATATTTTCAATGTTTTTCGATTCGTGCTTAGTAACTCTTTGTAACATCCGGTACAATAACTAAATATAAATGATTATTCGTTGGAAAGGAGGGAAGAGGAGGGGGGAAGAAGAAAAAGGAAGAATATTATCAAATTCTTCTCGATATTGTCCAATTGCAATAACTTTTTTGTGGAATATCCTGTGGAATGTTAGGAGTAAAAATGCAACTATTACAATGGGGTACTGCGTGGTACGTATTACGTACTACCATAAAAACGAATGGGGGTAGAAGGAAGAGGGGAATTGCAGTTATTACGATGTAAGCGATTATTGAATTCCTCGAAATGAAACTTTATACGAGATGATACTGGACTACACAACTATGCTACTTTCTCTCCTACCATCCTACGCATTTTCTTTTATTCCATGTGTGTACGTGCATAATCGTGGGTACACGTTTTTTCTGTGTACATGTATGTGTGTGTGTGTGTATCTATCTATCGATATGTTTTTCTCTGTATTACGATTGGTAGTTGCTTGTTACCAACGATAAATTTTTATTCGTTACCCTAGTTTTTATTTCGAAAGAAACAACATCATAATCAACAACATTTATTTATTCTTTTTATTTAGTTTCGTCGTTTCAATTCGTTCTTCTAGTTTCGTTACCTTTGATTTACTTTGATAATAATAATAATAATAATACAAGAATAACGTTGATAAAATCTATCTCTTACACGAAGAAGATCTTTGATAAAGTACAAGATTTACTAATTAATTTAATCGTACCATTCATTAAACCCTTTTCGCGTTTCGTCTCTGTTAGTCAGAACGTACCCGACTCACTTGGCATAATTCTAATGAGACGGCTTGTATGTATCCTACAATTCATGTACATTCTGTTGACATACTTCAAAGGACTCACAATCAGTAACGATCGTACTCAACGCTTGACAAACGCATCGAGAGAGATTACTCATCGTTTTAGGGAGTTTCTGATTTACAACCAGTGATTCTCAACTGTGTGTGTCACCTACATTAGAGTTACATTTTTTAGATTACTTGTCTCGATTACACCCTAAATATGTAGGAAATAATCAATTATTGTATTGGAATGTTATCTGAAGAAATTTCGTTGATTATTCTTGCAAGTTTTTCAACGAATACAATAATTCGCTATTAAAACATATATATTTGATTATTTTATTATTAATTTACAAAACTCCCTATTCAAAATTCAAATTACAAATTTTCTATTCAAATAATTAAAATAAATATTTAATATAAATCCCTAATAGAGGATATAAAAATCAAATACGTTATAAAATCGTATGATAAAATAAACGATATTGAGAAACACTGATGAAAGAACAATTACATTTGTTTTAAGAGATACGCGAAAGAGAAATATAACACTTTGAGAATTGATGCTGGGCAAACTCACAGACAATGACGTAGATTTAGTTTTTAGTGGCTGGGCGGAGGAGGGGGGAGGGAGGGTGACTTTACCAAAGTTTATCACGCCAAGAGAGGGAGAGAAAGAGAGAGTCGCGTCTACTCGTACGTTTATTTCGAGTTTCAATGCGTTTCGTTGATTGAAAAAGAAGAAAGAGAAAGAAAATGGGAATAAGAGCTACGGGAGAAGGAAAAGGAACGAACGACGTTGGGGTTGGGTTTCGTGGGTGTTGTAGGACGCGAGACGGTGAAAGGGGGAAGTTGGGGGGAATGGGTGATGGCGGCGGGTTGCGTTGCGAATCGTCTGATGGAAAGTTTCACGAAAGACGGTAAAGGATAGGAAAGGAAAGGAGAACAGAGTTGTCGTCGAGTTTAAACCACAAAATATCGAGTAACTTCAGCAGTACGTCAGTACGCGCCGCTGAGTCTCCGCGGTTTTCTCTCCAAGCGGAAAAGCCGCTCTCTTACTCCGTGGGAACCACTCGAGGAGAATCTTCGACGTTCTGAGAATCTTCACTACCATTCCTCATCCTCATTCTCATCTTTATCCTCCTTCTTCTCCTCCTTTACTGGTCCTCTCCCCCTCACGCGAGCTTTCCACGCTCGACTTAAGCATGAACAACTGCAAAACTTGCCATTTTCTTCACAACCCACCAATCCCTTCTAACTCTTACCCCCTCCTCTACCTCTTTTCTTTTCCCCCACTCCACTTTTTTTTTGTAAATCTATTTTTGGAAGATGTGAAATGAGGGTACCGACAAGATTTTGCATTCCCAATAACTTCCCCGTTAACTTTCAATGTTCTTTCCAATATCTTTTTCTTTTATCTGTCTTTTTTCTGTTTTGAATAATACAACGAACTACATTGTTGATTATTCGTTTCCGCTAATACGACTGGATTGTTTGAATATTATTATTCGTTTGCAATTATTTTATCTGGAATGTTTTTTTATTTATTTTTTGTTATTATCATCGTTATTTGTAAAATGAATTTCTTTGAGAATTTGATTAATTATTCGAGAATTTTGTATAGGTGTGTCGGAATGTTTTTACCGTGGGTCTGTAAATGAATGATCGATGAGACTTTTAAGAGAGGAGAATATATTTTATAATAGGTCATATCTATCGGGTGTTTTTGAAGAAACAAAAAGTAGAGAATTTAGGATATAGCAAAATTGTTTTTAAGGATTAAAGAAATGATATTTTATTGAAAATGAATTTTAATTCAAGAATATTTATGATTAAAGTCTTATTATTGGTAATAATAATATGCATTTATATTATTTTGAATAATTTAATTAAGGTATCATAATAATAATTATTATTATTATATGTAGATGGAAAATTTGATTAAATTGATAGAAATATTTTCATCCTAATGAGAGTACCTATACGAAATATTGCAATATACGTGACTACCACGATACCAGCTCAAATACCAACTTCCCTATTAGATCGATGTCACTAAACAGTGGGAATACTGAACGAACGCGTTCCAGCACCTTCGATGACCCAAATTCCATTGGACCAATCTCATCTCAACATTTGGAATTACCAGATATTCGATCTCTCTCTCTCTCTATCTCTCTCTCTTCATTCGTCTACCGGTTTAACTTCGACCATTGTAAAACACTATTTCTTCTTATTATTCTTTCTCAATTTAACAAACAAATTATTAACGACAACATAATTCAAGTTTAGTTTATATCAATCTTCTAATCGTAGGAACAATATCAATCATACTTCGTTTTTTCTTCTTTATTTATATCGATCGTTAGAGACGTAGAAAATACGTAGAAATAAAATTTGCGTAAAAAAAAAAAAGAAAAAAGGAAATTCCCCACGGACGATAATGTTGGAATAGTAATCGAATTTTCAATCGCTTGACTGGAAAATTTGGTTGCGTTTACAACGACCGAATTCGATATCGTTTTTGCCGATACCGAATATAACGATAATTTAAAATTGACTATATCGGTGGGTACCTTTTGCAATGTGCGAAACCAAAGACAGAAAAATAGAAGAGGGAAAGAGAAATATATTATAAAGTATGGAATGTAAAATAATGTTTGATCAAATTATTCGAACAATTTATCTATACGATCGTTTCGTTAAAGTTTCGGTCTAATCGATTAGTCGTCGGTAATCCGATTATACGTTCATTTTCCTAATTATCGTTCATCCGTACGTATCGGATCGAGTGGAACACTAATGTTCCACGATTAACAAGAAACATGCTCGACGAAAGTAAACCACGATTTGGTTCGTGGTATGTCCGAAATGAGCATGCTCCACCACGGGTGTTCTCCAATGTGAATTACTACGAATTCGTTATGAACGTTATTGAAAAACGAGATGTAATTTGCCAACATTATCGTATACGCAAATATTAATCTTTCGTCTTTCTCCGTTTCGCTTACTCGAAAGGATTTTAATCGATTAACAAAATTCAAAAAAAAAAGAAATAAATAATGACCTCGTATTTTAATGAAAATAAACAATAAATGATGGAACAAAAATAATTTTCTTATTTATAAACAAGTCCATAATTACGAAAGTGGTCTATTATTTTATCTCAACAATTATCTCGTTCGATAAATGAATATATTCCTTTACATGGAAGAAGAAGCTTATTTAGTAGGAACTGAACTTTCAAACGCAAACAAGGTTACTCCCAATGGGAGTAAAGGAGATGGATACGATATTACATATCACTTTGTCTTATATGCGATTTATTCTCATTTGCATGAAAGCCAGTCACCGTTATCTTTTAGTCCGTTCAAACTCTATATCAAACCAAAAATATGGATTATGAATTCTGTTGAAAAATTAACTGAATACCAATATATTCATCGTTAGAAAAACAAAAAGTTAAAGTTACTCGAGAAAAGGAAGAAAATAAAAATAAAAAAACGAAATGGTGGATGATCTGAAAATGAGAATAAACAAAATACCAACAAGGAGGTAATCGAACGGTATTGTTATTACACTCCTCATTTTCTTTATCATATTTGTACAAAACGTTAGAAATATCGACACGACATATCTCGTTCTGGATTTCATTCGTTTGAGATCTGGAAAAATATGCCACAAGCAACGTTCTCGAGATTTAAACATTTTCCTCCCTTTTTTTTTTCTTTTACCATTAAATACAATATAAACAAAGAATATAACAGGACTTCAATAATTTTATATAAATCAAATCGATTTATTGTACGTGTGTGAATATATGTGTTAGTGAGTGAGTGAGTGAATGAGTGGTAATCTATTGAAAAAAAAAAAAGAAAAAATAACTTCTTGTCAATTTTGCCTCTATTGGAAAAGAAGTTTTAATCGGAAAATTGAAGAAGTTTGTAAACTGTCACACGGTCGATTACACTGGCTCTCTCTCTACTTTTCTATTTTTTTTTCTCTTTTCTTTTCCTTTCTATTTCTCTTTCTCTCTCATTTTTTTTTGTTCTCGAGAAAGAACAGTGCCTTGGTAAAAGGAAGAATAGGGTAGTACGGTTGAGTGGTATAGGATGACGTGCCAAAGTTGCGGCGAGCAGCAGGAAAACTTGGACGCCTCATTGACATTGAGTCAGTTCCCAGAGGGCTTTTCGTCCTTAAAATCCTCCCCCTTGTCTCTTCCCTTTTCCCTTCTACCCTTTTTCTCCTTCCTTTTCTATCTTTTGTCTCTTTCTTCTTCTCGCAGCCTTCCAGATTGTCGCTTGGAAAAACTCGTTTCGGTGAACCCTTCAAGTCTTATCACCTTTCTCGATAACATCCCATGGGTATCTATCCTACTTTTTTTTCTTTCTTCTTCTTCTTCTCTTCTTTCTATTCTTTTTTTCTCTTATTTTTTTAACCGCTATTTATTGGATCAGTTTTCTATTTTTTTCCAAACTATATAGATATTCTTTTTAACGTTAAATTACTTCTCCTTTAAATACCAACCACATCTATATTTGAAGATATATCAACAAGAATTATTATTTATACTCAATACAAAATGTTGATTTAACAAATAAAAATTAACCATAACTGATGGATGTGAAAAATGAAAAGAAATAAGTAAGATAAACTAAACAGATTAGCCATTAAGTGTGATTGAATATAATTGTTTTGATTCAAAAAAGAAATATAATAATTATGTATTAAAATGAAAAATATGATGTTTATAAAGATGATCAAAACGTGTTTAAGATTCGAATATGGATATCTATATCAATAGGACGAAATGCGACATCCAATGGGAAAGCGCGAAATACAATTTCCGTTCGCGATATGTTCGTTCTAATTCGATATAGGAAGGCAACCATGCTTAAACAAAGGGATACCTGGAACAATCGTACGCGCGAGCGAACGGATATTGTATAAGCGAACCGATGGAATTTGAACTCGACTTGCCCTGCTATCAGTTAGGAGAAACGCTATACTTCCTCCTCCTACTCCTCCTCCTACTCCTCCTCGTTTTCCTCGTCTTCCTTCCTCCTCCTCCTCCTCATACCCCTTCTCGTTCCTTCTTCCTTTCATCTACCCAACAGTATGGTATGGTATGCTCGTATGCAAACGCGATGTAATTAAATCTAGTCATTCTGTCTCTTATGCATACATATACGTGTATTGTATATTTCATATAAATAAATCTAATTACGCGTAGAGTCAAATTGTTCAAATCTTTGACCATAAGAAAATAAATTTCTAAAATATTTATGACATCAATTATTTCAACATTGGTTTATTCATTTTACTCGAAAGTATGTTTAATTGTTTTATTGAATTTAGCATAAACTGTACACAAATTTAGTTGATCTGACTTTTATGTAAACTACTAACAAGGAGACCGTTAGGTCAGCCCCCCTTGTTTTTCTTTGAAACTTTGCACACTTGTAATACTACTTGCCTGGTCATACCCTGATTTTATACTACTTGTCTGACCATATATATGACCATACTTACAAGTAAACGGCCCAGTATTACTATACATTGCTTTATTAATCTTTTATATAATTCATTGGGAACCGAATAGCTCATAGTTTAGTTGAATGATTGCAAATTACATTATTTTATTTTTATTTTTATTTTTATTTTTATTGTTAGAACAAAATATGTAATTTATTTAATTAAAATTATTAGAAAATAACTGGTTCTTTCTATTCTTGGTAAGGTTTTCATAATATTTGAATTATTTTATTCTCTCTCGTAATCGATAAATACTATATAAAATACATATATCAATTTTCTATATATAAATTTATCGTTTAATATATATATATATCAAAGGTAGTAAACATCGTTTCAAAAAACCGCTAAACATTCATCGGTTTTCGGTAGATCGAACATAAAGCTAACACGAATACTCGATATAATATAAACGAAACATTCTTTGATAGTTATCGTTCACGTTTAATTCGTTGAAAACGGTTTAAGGGGGAGACGAGTAACTTCGTTTACATGGCAAATTAATTAATCCGTGGGTTTGAATTGTTCGTGCAGGCTGAAAAGCTCCAGGAAACTCTTATACAAAATTTTACCCCTTTTTTTTCTCTCTCTCTCTCTTTCTATCTATCTCTATCTATCTCTTTCGTTCTCACTTTGAGAACATTTTCATAAATTTTGTTACAAAACAGTTTCGAAACTACAGATGAAATTTATTCGTCGAGTAATACTATTAAAAGCTTTCATCCGACAATGCAACTTTCTTCTCATTATACATATATATAATATATATTATAACACATATATATATATATATAAGTATATATAACCGATGTCCCTTGAAACTTTTCGTCGTTTACCAGCCGGATGAAATTTTGATGATATTAACGAAATTGTCGGACGCACGAGTAAAGATGTATAATAAAGCATCGTTGGTATATAATTCACTATAAAAATAGGGGAAAATATAGGGGGAAGGGTCGGATGGATACGTAGAAGAAGAAACTTCGTTTAGAGGTACAAAGTCATAGTAATAGAAGTAACAAACTTAATGAGCCAAGACGTGGTAGTGGTGGTGGTGGAACCGCATGCCGTTGGGATCTTGTAAATTTCATTATCCAACCGTCCGTACATACGAACGAGCTTTTGGATTTCTCTCGTCTGTAAACTTTCTCCAAGCACGTATCTTAAGGATAAAAGTAACAAAGCTTCTCTATGTCTTACTACCTTCTCCATTCGTATGGTTTTCATGCTGGTTACACATCCGAGAAAAATAGAAAGAAATCTAATTTCATTATATTTCAATGTTCATATTGTAGTCTTTTTTTTATTTATATTTTTGTTAGTATTTTCAATTAATAATTAAATATTTATTAGTTTGTATAATAAAATAGTTGTATTTTATATTTTATAAATATAGTATTTATTATATTGTATTTATTATCAGTGTTATATAAAATAATGTACGATAAATATGTGTGATTTTATTTTATATTTAATATTTAATAATAATTTTATATTTTTTATTTATCTTTTTAAACGAATTAGTTTCCATTATGAATATTAAGATTATTGCTTATGCTATGTGTTACCATGGCTGATGCTGTATCATTAACATACTCATTCGCGAATTTAAAGATTTATCTTACAACATGTAATGAAGCAGAATAATATCATGTGGAATGAGATCTCTTTTAAACTTCAAAATTTTCTTTCATTTTCTCCTTCTTCTCTGTTTTTTTTTTTAGACCAGTCCTCTAATAAAATTTTTTCTTTATTAAATCGTAAAATGTTTTAAAGCTGATAGTAAATAAAATCCTTTAGAAAAAATCCCCATAACTGCGAGATTCAACCGAAAAGTTAGGAAATGGAAACCAAAAAAAAGAAAAAAAATGTTTCAGAATTTCCCCTAATTCCGTTTTATTCCTCATTTCATTCACTCTCTTTTAGGCATTTTTTTTCTCGATATGGTCAAAGAAAGAGCTAATAACTCTGGCAAATTAGCCTTATCAATATTCATGATGATTCTTTTCGTAATATTCGTAAAAAAGGGAATTTTAGTTATTTCGATAAGAAAGGAGAAAGAAAGTTTCCTTTTTTTTTGAAATTTTCTAATACGTTTTTCGAAAGTCGTGAATAACATAATGTTTAATAAATTAATCGTTATTTAAACTAATCAGAAAAAAAGAGAAAGAAGGAAAGAAAACGGTGATGAACGAAATAAATTATTTACGATGCTACTGTGGTATCTTCTTTATGACTGACCATAAAGTTGGTTCGTACTACTTAAAAATATTTTCTCGTATAAAGAGACCTTTGGATTCGTAGTATTTAAAAACTTCCCTTCATGAAATTTTAATAAAACCGTCAAAGGATAAATTTTTAATATATCCTCTATTAATTAACATTACTATTTATAAAAACAAAATATAAATATATATACATATATATTCTAATATAAACAATTTAATGACTGTTGGATTATAAAAAAAAAATTCCCAAAAAAAACAGAATAGTAATAAAGAAGAAACTAAACGAAGGAATGATTATTATTAACCGCGAATATTTCTAATGAAACGATAATCTCATCTACATTTGTATATCCTGCGTTTTGTGAATATTAACTAATTCACATTTTTATCTCCAATAGAAAATATAATATTTAAATATTATTTATTAACTCTGTCCGATTATATACAAGGTAGTAATCAAAAAACAAATGGAAAGAAAATTAACAAATATAACATATATATAGAAAACTAAACACAGAATGATTACTAACCGTGAATTATTTGAATTAAAACGTAACGTTGGGTATTGTCGGTGCATTAATTCGAGGATTCTGCTACAAAAAAAAAATAAAAAAAAAAAAAAACAGATAAAGCAAAAAAAAAGAGAAGAAGAAAAATAGTCAGGTAAAAAATGGGCTAGGAAACTGGGTAGATTGTATGTGTGAGTGGGAGGATGGGGAGCCAGAAAAATAAACAAAAATCGTAAACGTCGAGAGTCGCGTTATTAGTGGTTCGTACATGGGGTGTGGTGATGGGGTGTGGTGATGGGGTGTGGTGACGAGGTGGTGTGTAGCAGCGAGTAGAATCAGACGGATAGACAGATAGATGGTGGGAAGTGGAGGAGGTTGAGGTAGAGAAGGATGAGGAGGAAGAGGGAGGATGGTTAGGGGTGAATCTGCTCTGGGAAATTTCGACAGGTGCAATTTATTCCTCGCTCGATACTACTGACCCATACATAGTGTTGCAATACTCTGCTGCTGCTTCTGCTGCTGCTGCTGCTTCTGCTGCTGCTGTTGCTGCTTTGAATTCGACGTCATCGCTAAAGCTATGCCAATGAAAGCCGAAAAGCTTCTGCTAGTGAGCACGTACCCCCATTTGCATTGTCTTCTCTAATGAGGAGAGCTTTGTTTACCCCTCACTCTTCGTTTTCATCCTCTTTTGGAAACAATTAGAAAATATAATATAATATATGTGAGAAATTGTTATTATAATAATTATTCTTTTTACAATTCAAAAGTGTTTGTTTAAGATAATACTCTTAACGAATGATATTAATTAACATTGAGTCAACGTTCGAGACTTGGTTTTTACTTGGAAATATTAGTAAGTTACTTTATCGTATACGAATGATTATAAATTTGTATTTAACGAAGATATTTTTGAATTTGATAATATGCATCGTGTGATTAGGGTCATAAGTTTTTAATAAAATTTTATCCAAATATTCATATTTTAAAATAATAAACTGATGATTTGAATAATATCCAAATGATATGATATTCGTATTAACAATTATCATCTATGGGGAAAGATTTTAAATAGAAACCATTCGTTTTGTGATGAAAAATCGATCGATTTGAAAATAACGAGGAGTTTGATGATATGCACTTATGTGCAGTTTGAAAATTGTTTCAAACAGGAAATAGATTATCCTTCTTAAAGTTAGGTAAAACTTATTTTTGGTTCTCTTATTTATTTGATACACTTTTCTAAACTTTCCAACGAAAGATTTTAGATGCGACAAACGATGTAATAATGTGTTCTCCATTCGATAGATTTACGATTAAAATTTGAAGTCGTCGACGTGTCTAAGAAATCATTTCCACATGAAACCCCCGTATATTCGAATCACGAACGTTCCAAAAGTTCACCGCCGCTCGTACTACAGAATAGTACTTCCCTTATATGGAGAAAGTTTCTCGAGTTTCTCTAAGCTTCTTCCTGGATAAGTTTCATTCGGTAAAGATGCTCAACGAATCGATTACAATTTATAAACGTTTATTTGATAGTTCAAACGTGAGAACATTAGCGGTTATATATCTTATCAAACTTCTTGTTTTATTCAGTATAATATGATTCTAACTAACTAAGTTTCAATCAAATATTAATATTCTAATTATTCGTTATAACTAACATTTATAATCCTAATTATTTTTTATATGAGAAGAAGAGAGCAAGTGATGTGTTTAAGATATCACACTGATTACTACTTAAATCGTTTTTAAATTATTTCTGACATTCTCACATAAATTGTATCCAGAATAATCGTTAGTTTCAAATATCTATATTTGTATGGAATACAAATATTTACCACATCTGGATGATTATTAATTTTGGAACAAAATTATTGACTCTAATAATGTTTGAAAATAATAATCTCGATAAAACGTTACCACGTATATCACATTTACAATTATAATCCCAAGAATATTCTTTAAAATATATACATCTATGCAATATCTATATAAGTTTTATTTTTTATCTCATGATATATACATTCTTGCATTTAATTATCCGGTAATACAATAATACTAGGAACATTATCAAATTTATTTTAAGTTATTTTCTTGGTCAACGAATTAGATCGAAAATTGTTATTACGATATATGATATACCACATTAAAACACGGTTGTTGTGTTTTATATCATTAAAAAAAAAAGACAAGAGAATGAGAATGAGAAAGAAAGAGTGAGAGAGAGAGAGAGAGAGGAATACAAACGAGTTAAAACATGTAACACACGATATGAGTTTCCTTTTGAAATAGTTCCAAGGTAGAACACGAGGACGATGCAAAGTTAATCACAGAGTTCTCTCCCCCTCTCTTCCTCCCCTCTTCTATTTCTCTCTCTCTCTCTAAGTCGTCTTTCCGTCTCTCGAGCGTAGAAGCTTTCTGTGTAGGACTAGCATAATCTAGTACGATTAGGGTACATACCGCGGGGATTGACAACAAACGCGAAACAATGCTCTTTGTCGGTCATCGTACTGTGAATAATTTCACTAGCAAAGGTTCTTCTCTACCGAACAAATCCGTGTCGCGTAGAAAATCCGACGATTCTATTTTTGTCGCGATAAGGGCACTAGCCTACTGACCCGAAAACATGACGACGGTTCGTTAACGCTACCTCTGAGACTAACAAGTCATTTTATTCATACAGGAGTCCGCGTAGTTACTTTGTAATTACTTGAAAAAAAAAAACAGAAAAATTACATTCAAACCTTATCCCTTCTTATGGGTGTGTGTATATATATACATGTTACATATAAAAATGAATATGTGTATTCTCTTTTACTATTCTATATAATAAATATCCTTTTTGGTCATTTTTAATCTTACTTTTTTACGAGTTCGAATCATTTCTCCAATTAACATATTCTTATAAATTATTATCCAAAAAGTCACATCTATTTTTTTCGAATGGGTTAACCTATTGGGTAAATTTTTATTTGATTTGTAGGTGTGTGTGAGAAATTTAGAATAGTATAATATTATCCCGTATGTTTGATTAAAAATCAATATTTTCAATTTTCAATTTGTAAACAAACTTGTTAATATACTCCCCATCGAAGCAAATACAAAATTACATGAGACTATCCTAATAAATAAATATAGAAAATAAACGAGAGATATATTAAATGACTTCAATTAATATAAATGATATTACACTGAAATAAGTGAAAACCTTTAAAGACAGATATTCTAACAGACAATCAGTTGATTAACACACACTTTCACAGAAGTGCTTAAATAAGCGATATATAATTTAAGCAAAATGTACGATTGAAGGGATCGAGTTGGCAAGAATCGAATGCTTCCTCCTCTATCCATCAACCAAAATGGTATTTCGACGATCGTTCACTCGCATACAACCCGTTCTAAGGATCAGCATAGTCGGTTTCGCATTGCAACGTGCCCTCAAAAGCGCTCGTAAATATCGGAGAATTCCTACACCGATCCTCGTTCACGTGGTATGCGTTCTAGCAGAGCTTCCAGACGTGGTAAGAAGAGAGAGATAGAGAGTGAGTGAGAGATGGGTTAAATGGGGGAGGGTTAGAGGAGCTAGAAAGGTAGTGGGAGGAAGTTGTAAATGTTGAAGATGGGAGGAGGGTGATACAATCGAGGAAAAGGAACTCTGATGGAGAACTGGGGTGGAGGGTTACTAAAAGAGAGTAAAGAAGGAGAATAAGAATAAGAATAGGAAGAAGAAGAAGAAGAAGGGCGGAAATAAGGTTGGGAAAAGATGAAGAGAAGACGTTGCTTCCATTTAATTATCTTGGATCGCTTGCTACTACTACTACTACTATCCAATGCCAGAGAAAATTCATAATTGCTTCCTTTCCTAATGCTACTTTGAATTATATTCATTGAATGCATTTCTTTGTACCACCCCCGTCTCTTTTTCATCACTATTGGCCCCTTTCCTCCCATTCTTGACGATAGTAAACGCGGTAACAGGTTCCATTTCAAGGATTGCATCCCGACAATAACATTTTAAATTTTGTCGGAGGATGATTTTTCTATTTTGGGAGTATGTACAAGGGTCAATTTACTTTTATACATTTCTAATCCTTTTATTGTATTTTTCTCCGTAGAGTATTTTTTTTTGAGTTATTGATAATATCGATGTTACTTTTTAAGATTACTTTCTTTGTAAGTTATGTTTTATTTGTTCAAAGTATTTTATAAATTTTGACTTAGTACCTAAACGAATTATTACTTTTTATTTGAATTCGTAACCTCTTTATTTCTTCTTCGTTATTTGCACCATGTTTTTCATGCGTGCGGCGTAACGAGAAACGCCTCTTAAATGAAGGGTTCTTTCCTTTCGATCATTAATTGGATCACATATCGTGTCGTCAGACACCTAACAGGGTTTTTTATTATTTGGGGTCTTTTCAATCGGGTACACTACCCTATGGATTTGAACCTACTGGGACTCGAACCTGTACGGCATGGTAGCCTTTGCAGGCGTTTACTCTAATTACTGAATATCATCCAAGATCTAAAATTAATTGAGGTAATCAATTCTTAAGAAATTGTATTGTGATTATTAAAAATAATAATCGTATCTTTATAATATAAAGAAAAGAAAAGAATGAACTTTCGAATAAATTTAGGATACGAGATCAATGTGGTAAAAGAAGAAGAAGAAAATAGTTTCTCGTTTGATAGTCATTGCAAAAATTCTTGATAAAAGTTTATCGAACTGGGATTGGTACGAGAAACGTAAATAGATTTTGCTTTGGCGTGTCAATGGATAAAATAGACTTCAAAAGGGGGGGATAGGATTAAATGAAAAGTGTTAGTGTATGTGTTTACAAGAAAGGAGAGAGAGGAAAAGATAATGATAGCTTGGGAATAGACGTAGAGAGTTAGTAGGATATGAAATAGGATTTAGTCGAGTTTTAATTGCTGCTTGTACGTGCGAGACACGAAGCTTTCGCGTTCGAGTAGACGAGTGCCAGCGATACTCGAAACACACATACACAGAGACATAAACACTAACACCATCAATACAACACACGTATACACATATCAAGCTTTACCACCTTTCGTGTTGCAATTTACCCTTGTTCAATCTTCTTCTCTTTCGTCTCTTTCCATTCCTTTCAAAGGCAAAGTCAACCTCTGAACTTTCCCAAGCAAACGTCCCCAACTCTTATCAACCAACAAAAACGATTTACATTCACGATCATTGTCGTCGTCTTATTCGATTCGAATTAACAATTTTTCTAACGAAATACTACGAGGAGAAAAAAGAAAAGAAGAAGAAAAGATAAAAAGAAAGAAAGATCTCATTTAGTTTGAGTTATAAATTATCTGAGGTAATACGAAAATGATTTGTGTGATATTTGTATTATTTATCTTGTTTCCAACGATGTAAATCATTTTACATTTTCTTTAAACGTTTCGTTAAAATCAAACAAAAGTATAATAGATATCATGCTCTTTCTTTTTTTCCCCTGGAGCATTCGATTCGACGTATACGTACAACGTATCTCGTTATACTTTACTTTCAACGATAAAGTCTTTGAAAACAATGAGAGAAAGTTCTTCTCGGAGTCATAGCTGGTCGTCGTCTTCTTCTACTTTCAAGACGACGACGACGATTCGTTTATATTTGCAAAAGAGAGATGAGGGAAATGTAAAAGAAAGAAAAAATGAAACAAAGATAAAACGAAAGAAAAGGAAGAAAAATTCTCCCAAAGGAAACTCGAAAAGATAAACACACCAAAAGAAAGAGAGAAAGAAATAGAGATATAGTTTCTTGCTCGAGTGTAATCTTTTGCTACTGTAACGCTGCCGGGCTATGCTCAAAAATGACAGAAAATTCGTGACGAAGAAGAAGAAGAAGAGAAGGAGAATAAGAGAAGTAGTAGGCTGTAGAAGTAATACGAATAGTAGTACGATCAGTTAAATGTCATACAAACATTAGTACGAAGAATAGCTTGATACTACTTTTTATTCTTTTTCTTCATCTTCATCTTCTTCTTCTTCTTCTTCTTCATTTTCTACTCTCTTTCTACGGAATACTTTTACAGGAGGATTTAAGGAAGAAAGAGAAGATTGGAAAACGAAGAGAAAGAACGAGAAAGAAGGGTTTGACTTTTATTCACTCGTTGGGAAATCCTTGAATCATCGATGCGGAATCAAGAAAAATAAAACGAAGAAGAACAAGAATAGAAATAAGAAGAAGAAGAAGAAAAAGAAGAAGAAAAAGAAAGTTGAGGTTATCACGAATTCACTATACTTTGGATACTTTTGTTCGGAACCAGAAGGAAGAAGGTAATAGTGGGATGCTGTTGATGGTTCTTCTGGAGTATAGTGGTCACAGTGTTGGTGACTGACCCATATCCCCACTACTCATGCGTACAGACCAAAGAATTCTGAAGTATCTTTTTCAATAGAAACGTTCCCATTGTCGTGCTGTTCCATAAAATGACGACAGTGTCCGAACCGATGAATCGTAGCGAGTTACCCAAGAGGAAAAGAACACGCGGAAAGTCGAAAGAAAACCATGGGAAGACTGAAAATTCTTCGTGATCAATGTTCTTTAAATAAATTCAACAAAAACGACGAATGACACTTCGTCAGTTTGGTTCCTATAAAACGCGAGGGATGATAAAAGAATTTTCGATTATCGATCGATTACACTAATTGAATTTTTCCACGTTCTTTCTGTTTCCTTTTTTTCTCTTCTATCTTATAAAAATTTAACTCAACAGAGAAAGAGAAATAAAAATCGTATACTTCTTTGGGTCCAATCCAAGTTGAAAGAAGAAACCTTGGTGCCTTCGATTCGCTCAAATCGACGAAGTTTCTAACGAAAGATCTATTCGCCGCCGTTAAACCAATCCCGACGGTTTGTTTCCATCGTACATCCTGCTGTTTAACAAAGTTCCTGCTTACGTAGAGAATTCTCATTTCCTCGGTCAAACACCGACAAGTCATACTTTGATATGGAAAGTATAAGAAGAGGGGTTGTTACAGGAAACCCTTAGAATTTAGTGAAATTTTACTAAAGTTTAAGCAAGAAAACCTTGTTCACATCGTTGTAAATAAATACAAAATAGGACTTCCTTCTCGTTAAATTCGATAACTTGAACACTGCCCGTAATATACATGGCCAATCATTAAGCGCAATTATAAAATAAATGTTATAGGATTGCTACTACGCGTAAATACTTTATAAAAATATTAATAATAATTATAATAATAAAAGGGGTAAAGGTATATATAATATAAATGATTAAAGGGGTAGGACGGAAAAATATCGTATCGCGTTTTTTATATTAAAAAAAAAAAAAAAAAAAAAAAAAAAAAATAGAAAGAGAAATAAAAGCGAGAATATTCCTCGCAAATCGGTGAGTGATCGGTCGGGAGATCGGTGATATGTGTCGCGTTGGCTCGTTGAGCCTCGATGTGCTTGATTCAGCGAGCATGAAGCACCCATCGAGGTCACCGGGACTCGAGGTTGCTATGGCACTCTTCGGCATGGTCTGGCTGCTGCGAGTTCGTTCGGAGATGCGTCGTTGCTCGAAGTGCCGACACGAGGAGATGCTTGCTAATCAGCAGCAACAGCAACAACAACAACAACAACAGCAACAGCAGCATCAACTTCAGCAACATTCGCTGCACCAACATCAACAACAACAACAACAACAGCAGCAACAGCAGCAACAACAACAACAACAACAACAGCAGCAGCTGCAACAACAACAGCAACAACGTCATCAGCAACGTACGTTGTCACAGGCAACCGGTCTTATTCATACATCCGATGATGTTCTCACATCTTCAGCAAACACTCTTTACACCCTGGACACTCCAGGTGCTGCTGGACCAGCTGGAAGCTATTGCGAGGTTCACGGATACGTCCAGGCTAAAGAAGGTAGATTTTAATCGTAAATCATAACTTATATCTATCATCGTTTATCTCGTTAAACTTCTAATATTATATTATATATTTTCAATGAATTGTAAATATATTTAATACTTGGCAACGCGCGTATCAAAATTCAATCATACCAGATTGATTTAATCTTTTTAACAACGTACACGAAACGGAATAATATATATCGAATAAAATGTTGAAAAACTTCTCTTTCACCAGACGTAAGGTTTTGCGAATCGTAATAGGGGGAACGGGGATTTTTGTGGGCGAGTTCAATTTTTATCGCATGAAAGATTCTCGAAAGTCCCATTGATATTTTATATACGATAGAAGGAAACGAGCAGTTTACCATTCGTTGCAGTAGAAATATTTCTGAGTGATATACCAGTTGACCCTTCTAACTCTTCTCGAATAGTAGATATTCTTAAGAAAAGTTCGATTCGTTTCAACTTGAAGGTTTCATCATTGTCCTCATTTTTCTTCTTCCTTTTTCCTCCCTTCCTTTTTCTTCTTCTTCTTCTTCCTTTCACTTTTTCCTCTTTGCTACTCATTCTCCTATTAGTTTCAAAATGAGCGACATATTATTCCGATCTCGTAGCTTTTCTACAAACTCAACTACGATTATGATACTCCGAAATCCATAGTATTCGGGGTAAAGTTTCATGTTAGAGAGTTCCAGCAATATGCTGGAATCATCATATCGTGGGAAATCGAATAGATAAAGTAACTTGGAGAAGTTTTCGAATTTATGAGAAAGTCTCTGAACTGAGATAGATAGATAGATAGATAGATAGATAGATAGATAATATCCGTTAAAACGTTGGACAGAATGCTGAAAATACTTAAGTCATTTGGATGTAAAAAATAATGAAAAAAAAATTCTTATATCAATAATTTATGTAATAATTTCCATTAACATTTTTTTATATTGCTTATCGAAGAAAAATTTTCAAGAAATAAAATACATAACGCGAAAGAGGATGATGCAAATAATTTTTCTTCATCTTCTTTCATAATAGAGATAAAATAAGAAAGAAAATCGAGATTGCTCTTACAAAGGCCATGACAAAAAAGGTGAACTAAAATTTCCTCCTGACGCATGCATTATACACGCTACTACTTTGAATATGCTAGTATATAACCTTAGTGATAAGGAAAAAACATGTGTGTGTGTGTGTGTGTATGTGTTTCGTCGTTCGTGGTGGTTAGCCATGATTTTCTTGGTTGTTCCTTTCACGTGTCAATCTCTTCCTTGACTCGTTTAAGATCCGCGAAAAAATGAGATTCCTTCGCTAAAGAAAAAACTAAGCCAATATAATTTGCATTTTTCTAAAGAAAAGTTCTTATTAGAATTTAAAAATTTTTTTTTTCTTTCCTATAATGCATAAATCTCTCCATCTTTTACTTTTTCATTCTTCAATTATTTTTTTTTCTTAACTTCGACTAATACCCTAAGGTGGTTTTATAAATTTCTACAAAAGAAATATTTAAAACAAATACATCAAATCATTCGTAATAATTGAATCTTTCATTTGAATAAATAATAATACAGATATTTGTCAAATATATTAAAGTATACTAAAATAAATGGTACGTAATTATGATAAAAGCACCATACGAGGATTTAAAACGTGCTCAGTTAGTTGCCCCGAATAAATTGTTCATATTAATCATTTAAAAATATATATACTGATCGAATAAATGTTTATAAAATAATTTACGTAAAATACATACGGTATAATTAACATGTAAATAA
This sequence comes from Mischocyttarus mexicanus, assembly GCA_023678845.1. Lineage (NCBI taxonomy): Eukaryota > Metazoa > Arthropoda > Insecta > Hymenoptera > Vespidae > Mischocyttarus > Mischocyttarus mexicanus. The sequence continues at coordinate 337,201 of JACGTP010000063.1, read as the reverse complement.
GTTAATCTATTAAAATATCGAATATATAAGATCGAGATGCAGAAGAAGAAAATATTAAAATCCTTGATTTAAAATATATGGAAGAAAAAAAAGGAAGTGGGGAATGGGGAAAGAAAAAAGTTTTTTCTATATGGAAAAACTCTTTCACCGACGTTTTTTTCTCTTTTTCCATTTCTTTTCCACCAACTCCTTGTATTTCCTCTTCCTCCTACCCCCCTCCCATATCAACTAACTCTCACGAATGAGCCACAGCACACGACTTGACCCAGTTATGAAATAGTTTTCTTGCTGGTATACTAAGTCTACTCACATCAGCGTTATCAGAGCAACGCTTTAAAGCTTTAAGCTAAAAGCTGAAAGCATGATCGTGTCTTGTGCACGGTCAAACGTCGACCTTCGTATTGTTTTCAGTTTATCATCCAACGTTGAAGCTCGATTCTCTGCCTCGGGCTTTCTATCTTTCTACGATCCACTAGGGAACTGAATTTACTTGATGAACTTTGATGAAAAAAAAAAAGTAAAACAAAAAATATAAAAAAAGTATTTAGTCATTCGAAATTGATTTGATATATTTTGTTATTTTACGATATACTCTGATTAATATGACTCGTGTGATTAATTTATTATTATTATTTTTTAAATTTAAATGACATATATCAAATGGATAATAATAACTTATGGATCAGAAGAAAAAAGGGGTAATAATGTTAAGTGGAAAATACCATTGGTTTGAGCAAAAGATTAAAGGAAAGAAAAAAATATAGAAAATGAAGATAAACGATAATACATTAAACGAGAATAGAATTAAAATGTTCACGTATAAAGCATTGTAATAATATATATGTATAGGAGTACTACCTAACAATGACTCGTAATTTACAATCTACCATCGTAATTACTATACATTTTGAGAAATTATTGTAGCTTGTTTGATCGGTCAAAAAGCCGCTTGGTTGCGTGTACCCTGCGTCATTTTGCTAGCACAAATGTGAGAGAGTACTAATTAATGGACGAGTAAATTCCTGAAAAGGTCGAATTATTTTATCGACTACTAACTTTAACGTTAAATAGCACTCTATAATTATATATAATGCCACTATTTTCCTACAACTAACGTCAATTTTTATCCCGCTTTTTTTCTCTCTCTCTCTCTCTCTGCTGTTTTACTTTAGCAGTCGTGCCGAAATGAGTTTCAAGGATTTAACCTCTTAACCCAACTCCCCCCCTACCATTTCTCCCACACATACACACACGAAAACAAGAAAAAAGAAATAAAAAGAAGTGGGAGGGAGAAGAGAAGTCAACAAATGCAACGGAAGCACCTGTCGCATCGGCATTACGTGTGCTGATAATGAGGGTAATTAGAAGAAACGATCTGCAAATGAGCAGCCACCTGTGTTTCGCCTACGTCACCGCGTTAAAGCACCCAACGAATTTCTACACCTTTTGTATTTTTATACTGTTTCTCTTTCTCTCTCTCTCACACATACACACACACACACACTCTTTATCTTTATCTCTTTGCATATTACAAACATTATCGGTAAAAGATTCGTTTTAATAACATTTAATTAGCCAATTTAATTAATTAACGAATATATCATTGGAAACGTTTGTTCTTATTAACTTCTATTTACTTCATCGATATTTTACAACATTACTGATACGTTCAATGATTTATATTTTTGTGGTTTAGAATTACCTTTTTGTTGTTTTGTTTTATGGACAAACTTTTCGAGAATAAAATAATCAAGAAGGAAATTAATGAAAAGGAAGATAACAAAAAATAAGTAAAATAAACGTATCTCAATGCACTTCATACAATTTTTTAATTTAGATCCTAACTATGGATTAAACTTTTCCAACAACTCGGATATCTACGGTAAAATGGGTGAAACCCGTAAATATATCTGTGCACCAACATATACAGAGTATACATTCTCTGGTTTTCTTTTTTTCTTCCCTATCTGAGATTCCTCTCTTATGTATGGAATATAAATACATACACGTGTGGGTACATACGTAGGATATGTGTAAATGCTTACGTATTCAACGTTGGGATCTTGTTGAAACACTTTCTTTCTTTCTTTCTTTCTCTCTTTTTTTTTTTTTCTCTTCTCTCGCCAACACATTTCTAGCAATGAAAGAAAATAATTAGTTGATTACATTTTTTAACAGTTACGTAATTTATACGAGAGTATATTAATATTTCAAAATATTTAAGAGAAATAGGAGAATATAATTTTTTTTTTTAATTTTTTTTGCAGTGAGTTAATTATGATGAGATTTACGTATAATCGTACAACAATTTATGTTTGAAATATAATTTTGTTTAAAATGAGATTAGATTAGGAATAGCAAGAATGTTAATTTCACATTCGTCAATTTTTAAACGTCTCGATAATATTAGGTTTGGTGGAAAAAACAATGTCAAATTTTTGGTCACAATTCAATAGGAAAATTGGACATTTTATTTTCATCAACCCGATATTTTTTTCGTGAACAAAACGATCGGTACTCTGAGAGCTCGCGTAAAAAATCTTACGGCTATACTATTTTTGTTTTTCTTCTATTTTCTAGTTTTTGCTCCTCTGTTATTCAACGGTACAATTTAACCCGTTTTTGTTAACACGATCTCTCTCTCTCTCTCTCTCTCTCGCGGGAAAGCGAGAATGAGGTTTTTCGTTTTGAACGTCTTACGCACGAGCGATCACCCCACGTCGAGTCAAAACTTTCTGCCCCGATTCCATGATTGGCTGAAGGGTACTTCGGAAATGCGAACTTTCCGAGTACATTAAGCACGCAATGACCGTTACTTCGGTTCCGTTATGAATAAAAAAAAAATAAAATAAAAGAAAATAAAAGAAAAGAAAAGAAAAAAATTCGTTTTGGAACCGCTTTTTCCAAAGGTTTAATTTCTTACTCCTCTTAACGGTAGACTTATACATAGGTATTCCCTAATATTATTTTATACTACGAAAGTTCATTCAATATATGGACCGTTTATTTTGAAAAGGGTGTAAGTCCTTTAAAAAAAAAGAGATTTGACGTAATTTATGCTTAATTCAATGTAAACTTTTTGTTTATAACTAGTTAGTATTTAATATCTCAAACATTTAATTTTCTTATGATTTAATTTTCTCAAAACGAAATAAAATGGACTTGCACCACTTTTAAAATAATATTTAATCTGTCTATAACATACCATGAATTCGATATAGAATATAATATTAATATAAATGTCAAATTTTTGACCACAATTCAATGGGAAAGCCCGACATTATTTTTTCCACCAACTCAATATTTAAAACATTGTACTTTTGCAATTAAAGACGATTAAACAATGTTTCAAATAATAATTAAAGTTTGAAAAAAAGGAAACTTTTTGATTCAACTGTAGCATTTAATGAATTCATAAAATTATATAAAAATTAGTTAAACATTTACGTATTCATACGTGTAATACACATACTTATATTCGTTAATAATACTTATGTTTTGAAATCAACTCACGTTTCGTGTTATCGCATTAATTTCCTAGCTAGAGACGAACAAATTCATTCTCTTTCCTTCCCATATTGTTTTTTTCTCTTCGTAATGCGACACGTACCGCTCGGTAATTAACTCTAATGAAGATTCAGGACTCTTAAACACTGTAGAAANTTTTTGAAATCCGAGTACAGAATTCAAATATCGCCCATATCTACGTTCCATCCAATAACTTTTTCCAACTTTTCTCTAATTGTATATACACACGATATTATTTTTTTCTTCCCTTTTTATTTTTCTTTTCTTTTCAATTTATTTGGTCGGTATTTTTTTATGTTGAAAAAAGAAACAATATTTTCCTGGTGTATTATATTAGATAAATCATTTGTTACGTTATAAATATAATTGGAAAATATTTGTAATTAAAAGAAAATTGTATTAGAGAGAGAGGAAGGAAAGGAATAGAATATTGTCAGTCGTGTTAAAGATATGAACGATATTTTTAAAACTTCGTCGAATTATTAAAATATCGTTCAATTAATTTAATCCAAACGAATATATCAGCTTCTGTTTTTTTTTTCTTTTCTTATTTTTCTTTTTTTCAACAATGTTGAATTTTGACTATTTTTTCCCTCCATGGAAAAAATTGTTAAAACGTAGAACAGAAAAGTTTGCTAACTCTATACGATTTTTCTTTCTTTTACTCTTACCACTTCGAACTGTTTTACAAAGAATGAAGAAGATAGAGTGACGTTTGAGGATCCTTGAAGATTTAGACCTTTTATGGATTTCCTTAGAAATCTATGAGAAGCATTTTTTCTTTTCTTTTCTCTCTTTTTTTTTCTTTTTATTTCTCCGTCCCACGTATCGACTATCCTACTCGAACGAACTTACCCGAGAGAGATCAAAAAGTTTCGCGAATTTCAGACGGCCTTATTTCTTTGTTCGACTTCTTTTCCAGAAGAAACCGAAAGAAATCTTTTTCAGATAGAAGAAAGGAAATCTCGAGAAAGGAGGAAGACACCGGTGGTAGTAAAAGTTTTAAAGGATCCAATGAAATTGCCGAACAGAAATGTACTTTTAGTTAATTAGTTTTACTTTTTTTTTTTCTTTTCTGTTATATTTGTATATGTTTTTTTTTTTTCTTTAAAGAGTTTTTGTAACATATTACTATTGTAAATTATAGAACGTGTGATACGAATGTGAAAAGTTGAAATATTTCGTTAAATAATTACCCCATACGATATACATTCATCGTAACTCATGCTTTTTCCGTGATGGAACGAATGGTATTCGAGCAATACAATAAAGAAAATGGGACACCATTTAACAAAAGTGTAGTGGTCGTTTATAAAAATATTTATGTTATCACGTAACTATAGGAAAAAGTAATAGAATGATTCTTATTTTTATCAAATACTCAAATATTTATTTATTTATTTATTTGTTAGAACATGTTTCATAAAATTACAAATAACGAATAGATATTTATTTCAATTGTGTACAAGCTAACGTATAATAAAATAAAAACGAAAAGTAAAATTAGAACCAATATTAAACTCAATTTAGTTCGAATATATTTTTGGCTTTAGTGAAAAAATAAAAAGAACGAATGGTTAGAAGCAAACAGAACAAAGGTTCAGAAAAAGTTCGTTCACCGTATCCGATGGTTTATCGCATTTTAAGCGAATGCCCAGCATCTCTTATCCAAAATAGATACCAGAGGACGAGAAAAGAGTACAGAGGGAAACATTAGTGAGATTACTCCGACTTGCTTTTATATTCTCGATTTCTTTTCTTCAAATTCGACGGCTGTATTATATGAAAAAATATGATTTGTCTCTTGTTTCTAGTTTCTCGTTTGATTTAAACAGAGTTGTTGTTCTTTCTTAAAATAATTTTTTCAAAATTAATATCACAAAATGGTTTCTCTCAAAATGATATTTCATTAGATCTCAAAATAACCAACTTGTATTTGGATGAGTTAAAATTATCCAAAAAACAATTCTTTTTATTCGTAGTAAAATAAAATAAAATAAAATATTAAACACATATATAATGCAATAAGAAATATACTTTTTGAAAAAGCAAAAGAAATAAAAAAGAATAAAAAGGAAACGGTTTGTATTAATTCAAGTAAATACATTAAAAAGTGTGGATAAACCACGCGAACGGTTCTTCGAAGATACCGCGTACAAACTTTCTCGTAGTTTTAATGCACCAAGCTGAAACATCAAAAGATCCAGTACGATACTACTAACGTAAAATGGTGTTTGGTATTACTTGAAAAATTAAAAGGGACCCAGTGAACATCGGCGAGATTACTCGAAGCTTCGAGCTTGTCCACGTTCTTTCTTTCTCTCTCCATTTCTCTCTCTCTCTCTCTATTCCTATACTATTACCATTTCAGTATTACTAGTACTACCAGTAATTGTAGTAGTAGTAGTAGTAGTAGTAGTAGTAATAGTAGTAGTAATAGTAGCAGCAACCAACCATCTACAGTCTACACAATCAGCATCACCGTCGCTACTCTAACGAATTTCTGTACACGATGAAGCCAAGCTCTATACCTTTTGCCGTTGATTGCAATTCGCGATGCAGTGCGCGTTGCTCGTTCAATTACATCATCTTGCATTCGATTGGGTATTGAACACGATGGGTAATGCACCTACCGTTATTATTATCCATCAGAACCCCCTTGATACTACTCATAGTCCTACCACTCGTTTACATCGTTATATTCTACTCTTATTTCCACGTACGTACCTTCATTCGATCATTCATTCATACATTCATACATTCATTCTACCTTTATCAATAGCTGCTACTACAACCCAGCTTTTTCATATTTAATCTATTACATCAAACAATCGATCTATTTTTATCCTCTTAATAAATAAAGTATCATTTTTTATATTTTTTTTTATTCTTCTCTCTCTCTCTCTCTCAAAAGAAAATGATTACAAGAAATAGATTTATCTAAGACGAAGAATAGAAAGAAAAAAAAAAACAATAAGTAAGAAACTATAGTCTAACAACGATATAAATGAATACTGAAATATCGTAGAAAGGAAAATAAACGACGAATTTTCTCCCCCATATTTCTCATAATTCTCTTTTCCCTTTTGATTCCTCTTGACTACGATCTCGTGAAGAATACCCAAGAGAATGATAAAACCACCCTTCGAAGCTTGTACCGTTCGAATCGGTTGTGTCACGAGTGACCCGAGACAATGATTTACCGTCTTTGTTATCGCTAAATGTGCTGCACGTGATATTAGCAGTTTGATCCTCTTATTGTGTGTCAGCTCGAAAAAACACATCGTTCATAAGACCCTTCTCATAAACTTCTCGCACCGTACAACCCACCTACACCACCCACCTCTCTTTTCTTTCTCTTTCGTGATACATACAGATCGTTATAGTCATGCGATAGAAACTTCGTTATGTTCTCGGAAAAAAAATATGGGCAGGGGTAGAGTTGAGGAGTGGGGAGGTGGGAAGAAAAAAAAACACAAAATCGTTTCCTGCGGTCATCGAGCAGCTTCACTGGCGGAATTATTACGTCGTTAAAGTTCATCCTTGTGGTATCCCGGTGGTAGTCCTGTTTTTCCTTCTATGGTTTCTCTTTTACTGCTCGTAAAATCTATCGCATCGTCGAGCGAATCAATATATATATATATCCCCCTTTTACCATTTATGAAACCGTTACGATCTTCCTGTTATTTCCAACCAATCGCTCGTTGTATTATTGTTGTTCACATACACACATACACACACACACACGTGTTGTGTTGTGTGTTGTACATATCTACTTTATATGTATGTATTACCATCATATATATTTTAGTTGATAATTAAAAATCAACTTCAGGGGGTAGGAATTTTCGATGAAACTAAATAAAAATAACGAGAGATAAGTTTAATGAAAAATAAATAAGAAAAAGGTATAACGATTATGTATCCCATATTCCATTTTCCCTCTTACCCATATGATAACTCTAATTCAGATATATTTTAATACTTCGAAAAAAGATTCATCTTGGCATTGGTTATTTATATCGACTTTGAAATTTAAACGCGAGAAATCGAGTTGGCGGAGATACCATGAACGGGGTTTGGTGTGTGAAAGGTCATCCGATAATAAATATACGAAAGGTTTGATAAATAGTTCCTTCAACGGGTTCGAGATATACACCGAACCGACTGGACGGTTACCATTTATCTTGTCCCGTATGCTACGTCGAGACTATGAAAGACTTGATCAGTTTCCTCCGCTAAAACTTCTTTTTTCCTTTTTTTTTTATATCCTCGACAAAAGGATCTCTCACGATTTTAAGGAGATACATCGAGTAATGATCCTATCATTTAAACGTCATTACGGTTGTCTGGATGATAACGAAAACGTCGTAATCGTTCGGGTCTGTAAACGAATGTTTATTTTTTGTTGCTGTCGGTGATGTATTTTATATAAGAAAAAAAAAGGATAATGTGTACTACTGTCATAATTAAAACGATAATATTTGAAAGTATGATAATTCTCGTAGGTATTTTTAATTAAATTATATCTGTATTAATATAATAAATAATTATTTGTGTTTGAGAAAAAGAAAAATAAACTGTCAGTTATAAACGAGACAATTGTACGAAGCATGATAAAATATTATTATTTCATAACGATATTTCATTATTTATATATTTAATGGCTACAGATTATTATAATATTTTTATATATATCATTTATTTAAACAAAAATACGAATTTAATAAATAATAGATCGTGCACATATACATGTTTAATTAATATTTGATATATATTTATTTATTTATTTTTATTCGTGTGTTGTGTCTTTCTATTTGATATTGATTTAATTAATGAATTATTTAAATATGTCTATCATTCGCAATATCTTTCATTCTTTCGTTCGTACGTTCGTTCGTTCGTTCATTCGTTCGCTCGTTTATTTTTTAATTACATGAATTTCATTTTATGAGAATGGTTTAACGCATATCGACACGTCGATAAAACGAATTATGGTCGTCTCTTTCCTTGAAAGTACCACTCTTGATAAAAATAGCAATCCTCTTAAAATGCTGGTCACGTTTATCGGATTATGCGACTAGTTTGGTGAACGCAAAATGGAAAAAAAAATAAAATACTGTTATAGCCAAACGAGACAAAGAATATATAAGAGGAAAGAAACCGATAAGACTATTTTCCAAGAATATCCTCTTCTTTTTTTTTTTTTTTATTAAAGAGCTACGTTCATTTGATTATTACACATATTTAATTAAAACAATTTTATCCCTTACCTTCCCTTTTTTTTTTAATCAAAATTCATAAGATTCTTTTTATTTTCTTTCCTTCGAAGTTAAACGAATTAAATGCATATAAAAAGAAACAAAATACGTTCCAACACAATTACAATGGTTTTTGAAAATTTAATTTAAAATTGTTCGTTAGTGTAAAATTAAAAAATTAAATCTAATAACATTTAATCATCGCAATATTAACGAATAAAATTGTTTTCTCTTTCTCTCACAATAATGTCAATCCTCGTTTAGGAAGCTGTATTTTATTTCCATTTCTTATATTATTTTATATTATTTTATTATATTTTTCCTCTTATTCATTTTCATTATTTTCTTTCAACAGAAAGAAAAAGAGAAAGAAAAAAAGAAGAGAATTAAAAAATCGATTGAGTTATTTCCATAATAACATCGAAGCAATTCGTGAAATAAACGCGTAAATAAACGCTGACGAAAGTTGTCGAATGGAATTTTCAAAAATCCTCTTTTAGAGATTTTAATTCTACCCGATTGACACGTAAATAGGATACCCGATTATTATTTTATGAGATTTCGTAGCCAAATTCGTTTGGTTTCACGTTGGTAGACGATTTAATGATCTACCATCCGACAAAAACATTGATTTGATCGGTCCTTAAAATCGATGGATTCGTTAACAAAACCTCCTACATGGTTTCATTCGAATGAAACACAAATTTTATTGGCATACTACGATGCTTGATTATTATCCCTGGTTCTCTCTTAACGTTAGAGAAAAATATATTTAATATATCATACACTAAAATTCAAAATATACTAACCATATATTAATTCTTCTTTGAATTTCTCTGTGTATGAAAGTATTACATATTATTACTATGCTTTCAAATTCGAAAAATAATTCAAAGGATAAAGAGAGAAAGAGAGAGAATGAGTATATACATGTATGTATCTATATACATACATATACATATATATACATAAACACATTTCGTATTTTAATTTATAATCTCACTAGTGGCACTCCTCCTCGTGTCTCATCGTTTTTCGGATTCAGAATGCTCATCATATTTGCCGTTGTCATAATAATACTAAAATTTCTTTTTTTTTTTTTCGAGGATGGGAGGCCTGGGCAAACTCGACTTATCATGCAACTGCAGAACGTAATTAAAATTATTTCGACGGGTTTTCGCGCTCGTTGTGCATGAAACATACGTTTTATGAGAAAGTTAATTAAAATAACGTAGAAATGAACTATCTCTGTCTCTCTTTTTCTCTAACTATCCATCTATCTATCTATCTATTTGTCTATTTCGTTCCTTCTCTTTTTGTATATTTCTATTTTTGTATAACCAAAGAAAAAACAAATAACAGAGTAAATACAAGTATTCTAGTAACATGTCAAACATGTTTACACCTATTATTTTATGATGCGATAGCAAAGAGATTTCTAACCACGACAACAAGAGAAGGTAAAGAAGAAGAAGTTAGGATAATAGAAATAGAAATACCCCTTCTCTTACCCCATATAATACTTTGATAGAAAGTACTTTATGTACTTGAACTAACGGCATAGTTCGAGCGAGAGAACTGTTTGCCGATGCTTCTAATACGAAGCTAACTAAGCTGTTACAAGTTTCATGCTAACTTCGAGATAGGGGCATATTGATTAGTACCCACTTGGTTGCTGGAAGTTTTAATGAAATTTACACCATATCTTATTTATACTATCATATCTATAAAGGGTAAACGCGTATAAGCTTTTTTTTAAATAGCATTTGGATTATTCTTTCGATTCATTTTTAGTTTTTTTTTTTCTACAAATCATTTGAATTATTCGAAAATGTTTCATTTGATTATTTCAAGAAAGAAAAAGAAAAAACAAGAACAATATGTCAAAAGGATCAAAAGAAAGTGAATATAATAATAAAAGTATTATATTAATTAATTTTAAATATATAAAATTTTAAAATGTTAGGCAATTTTTTGACGTTCGTTAAATAACAACTAGCAAGAAAATACAAAAATTATTATTTCCTATACAACTTTAAGTTAGTATCGAATTGGTTGAAATAAGATCTAAATCAATAGTTAAATTCATCGAATAATAATAAGAAGAAGAAGAAGAAGTAAAACTTGAAAATGAAAATAAAAAGAAGACAAAAAAGAAAGAAAAGTTTTTCTTAAAAAGAGCATAAGAAGTGAAAGTAAAGAAATTTAGTTTCATTGTTCCACCATCGGTTACGTTCTTACGTACAAGTTACATGGAATATATTAAAGCTCGCTTTTACCCCCCTACCCTTACCTTTCCCTAACCAACCCAACCCAACCCCATTCTAACTCAAAAGTTTTAGCGCCAACCGGGTTGGTTCTCTCGTCTTTCTGGCTTTCGTTCAAAAAATACCTCCTGTGTTCTTTCGCGTCAACGAACTTGGAATACGCTCGACGTAATATAACGTCGTAACGCGTACTACCTATTCTTTATTTTTTATTTTTATTTTTTTCTATTTTTTTACTCTCTCTCTCTCTCTCTTTTTCCCTTTCCCGTTCACCGATAAACTTTTACAACGTTAAAAATTCCTTTTTCGTTCGCCCAGAAACCGCAAATTTTTTTTCTCTTCTCCATTCCCTTTTTCTTCCTCGTTTCTTTTCATTTCTTTCAGGAATGGAAAAAGAGGGTGAGAAAGAAGAGAGAAGGAGGGATGATAGTAACATTCCTCGTTTGAATTTTCCCAAAGTACCAAAGACGAGAGAGAAGGTTAACACCGATCGATGTCGATTATTGGTACACGTAATTTCGTTATTACTTGTTTGTTATAGTTGGTGTTGTTTTAACCGTCTGTTGCTACAATACTATTTCGTATGCTCTTTTTCCTCCACTCTTCCTTCTTCTCTCTCTCTCTCTCTCTCTCTCTCTTTCATTATTTCTATATGTATATATGTATAGTATGTCGCGTGGCAGGCAAGCAAGCAAGCAATTCTCGCAACTAATTACAAATCTAATTAAAGCCTTACTCGTTACGGTACGTTGTTACACGACAAAGAGTTTACTGTTTAAATCGTTGTAAATATTTCCAAGATAAAAGCTACGAATATATATATGATATAGTAAATACCTGGTAATACCGTAACAATAAAATATACTGCCTATTTATTATTACCAAAATTATGTATATATAGGTGAAAACAAGTAGTAAAAAATAAACGTATAATACATTAATCAAAGTACGTGTAACAGGAAGAAAAAAAGAATAATTTTTTAAAGCGCGTAAGTATTACTACATTTTACATACCATCTTTTATTTATTTTCATAACTGTAGACACACAGTTATTTTATTTTTAATTTTATCTTTTTTTTTAAATGTCCAAGTTATGTTACATTAAAATATGTATCACATAAGATATTCATAAGGTAATTTAAAGAAATGTTTATCTCGAAAATACGATGATTTGATTTCTCTTTCTTTTTTTCTTTTTGAAGAAAAATTCTTTCAAGTCAAAAGGTAGAAAATATAATTTCAAGATTTTTTTATCTTTTGCGTTTTATAAATAGAATTCTACGTTATAATGACATGAAAAAATACGAGTAATATTTGCCTTAGAAATTGTTTTCGATTACCAAACCGAAGAAAGAAAAACAAATTCACTTTCAAAGGAATCCAGTATGTTTAAGAAATCTATTCAAAGAGTATACACCCTATACGGGTAGCCAAAACTCAATACAAGGGTTTAGAAAGTGTTGGGATTGAAGTTTTAAATTAGAAAGAGAAAAAGAAGTAGGTGCTCGTTAAGAAAATATCGTTTAACGCGATCGAGAATCTTTGAGATAGAGAGAAAGGATAAATGTCTCGTAGGTAAGGATGGAAATCCATTTGGAATAATTAGGCTCATCCGAAGGAAGGAAGGAAGGAAGGAAGGAAGGAAGGAAGGAAGGAAGCAAGCAAGCAAGCAAGAGCACATTAAGTCTTTTGGCATGATTTCAAGCGAGTAGATACGACGACGACGTCGTACCGTTGACTTCGTCGATTTGCCGAGATGGCTAATTGCCGTAGTAGAAGAGTGAGTGAATGAGAGAAAGAGAAAGAGAGAAAGAGAGAGAAAGGGAGAGATGAGACGAGTGGAAGTTGTGAAAGATGGCGAGTGCGGAAACGAGAAGAGTAAAGAGAGAGGAAGGGAGAGAGTGAGAGAGAGAATGGACCGAAGTCGTCTCTTCCTCTTGAAAGCTTCTCTTTGCGCTTCGTAAGCGATTGCGGTCTCGACGTGCTGCAAATACCAGTAAAATTGAACGTTTTAGAGTAGGTAACTTACGAGTTTCTAGCGGGGTATCGATGTGCGTACGTGCACCGGAGTTCAATCCTTCCTTCAAATGACGAAATAGTTTATCGTTAAAGTCAGCACTTGTTCTTTCCTCTCTTTTTTCTTTCTATTTTTTTTTTATCCAAGAAGAGTGGCCTCATCTCTTCTCAGATGATATACTTGACTCGGTGAAAAGTTAAATTTGTTTGGAAAAAAAACTATTAAGTATCGGTATCTTTGAATGTGATACTACTTGAAAAGATATAATTATACAAATTATATAAGAAATTAGTAAACTTTAGTATGTTTAAAAGATATATATATATAAATTGATATATTTAATTTTAAATAGGATTACTTTTAAATAAGAAACTTCAATAGGTACGAAAAGATCGGATTTTTCTTTTTCTCCAGAAAAAGAAAACAAGAAATGTATGTACAGAAATGGGATGCAATCGGGGATTTTCCTTCGGTAGAAAAGCGAAGTTAAGCTGAAGTAAAGTCTGCTGGTGATGAGGATGAGGAGAAGGGAGGGTGGAAGGGTTTAGAGCGGGGTATATTCGGTTTCTTTCAGAATAATTTCTAATTCCTCGAATCGTAAGTTTCTTTCAACGAAATCGTAAACGTTGCTCTTGACGACCGCCAATCGAGCGCCTTGCTCGTTCAGTTTTAGTGGTAGTTTCATACAAGGTATAACCACTGCTAGAGAAATAAGGAAACGAAAATCTTTTTAAAGAGGTTCTACACCATTATTCTACGGGATTTGAAGAGGGGAGGGAGTTGTTTAAATGGGGGATGTCGAGACAAAGTTATTTACAGAAATAGCGTATCTCTCGCGAACAGCTCGACGACGAGGGGCCAGCGTTAACGAGCTTTGGTTTATCGCCAACGGGTTTTCTCCCCCGCACCCTCCCCTTTCCTACCATCGTCTCTACCTCATCGTCATCTTCACTATCCCTACTTTAATTTCATCTTTTGCGAGCTGTTGCACACGCGACTCTATACAAAGGAAAGGGGTCATTCCTCTTTTTTCCACTAACTCACTTTTATTTTCTTACTTCATGCATGTGAAAGGAAACCTCGTCAAATGATCCACAAAATTATTCTAATCTCCTATTCACGAGAATATATTATGTGGATAGTATTTATATAATATAATATTACTATGTATATAAATAATTTGACGAAACACGACTACGTGAGTCTGTTTTATAGTAATTATTAAAAATTAATAAACAAATAATATATGAGAGAATTTTGTTGTTTCTTAAAATTTTTAATATTTTCATAGATTAGAGAAGAAGAAATTAATGATAAAAATAACCGGTTTTAATATTTTGGCAAGTGTTACAAAATGTACAAATAATCAACAAAGTGGTTACCACCATAGTGGTTCCAGTCATGTAAACCCGAAACGCGAATATAATCCTCTTCTTGAATTAACATTTACTCACCTTTTATTGATTCGACCAATTAATACGGATTACGAACGAATCCGTTATTAACGTGACGTGTCTTGTTTACCCTGCAACTGTTTGTTCGTAGATTTCAAATATAATTATTCGCACGATTAGTATTCCCAGCATGTTACACGCGTTCACATTTCGTCGCGTGTCTTCTCTTCCCTGTAATTTCCATCAATTATGCCTCGATGTCTGGCCCAGAGGTATGGATTTACAAGGAAGAATATACCTAACTAATAATTACCGGTCGATTTTCATTGACATTAGTAGCAGCTACCTATTGTACATAGAAACAATGTTAATACCTATATACAACTAAATATTTATATGTTATCATGTTAAAGTGTACAATTCAATTAACTTTTAAAATAATTTACACATTTTAGATAGAAAAAAAAAATCATATGAAAAGTATTTTATTGTAACGCTCTATAATATTAGTTGTTTTATAAAATAACTATTATACGAAGTAACTGTGTCTAACTATTGTATCAAAATTAAAAGAACAGCAAAAGATTTAACAGAATATTCGATTTCAAAGTACTCTGATAGAGATAAAAACGGATAATTAAAATACATACATTGTTGCTACTGACTTTGAAAACATCAAATATCAATTGAATGCATTAATTGTTCTCACTTGCATAGTTGTTTTATTTAATACCTATTTATTTCGTGAATTAAAAGGTATCACGTTTTAACGATAACATATATATATATATAGGTATCTCTAGAAAATAGTTAGGAGACAGAAAGCAACGTTAATTGCAATTAGCGCAAGGGTAACAAAGTATGTGAATGGATGTAACTTTAAAACATAATAAAGTGACCAGCCATTAGTTATGTCTAAAACATATTATATGTTCCTACAGATAACGTCAAAAGCACATTTACTCGTTTGTTATCATCGTAATTTCTGTCATGACGAATTAGTTTGTTATAATGATTTTATAACCAGTAAAATC
This sequence comes from Mischocyttarus mexicanus, assembly GCA_023678845.1. NCBI lineage: Eukaryota > Metazoa > Arthropoda > Insecta > Hymenoptera > Vespidae > Mischocyttarus > Mischocyttarus mexicanus. The sequence goes on along the minus strand of JACGTP010000063.1, from coordinate 321,699 downwards.
TGTGTCACATCTTTCGTAATCGTTCATAATAAACTCTCTTTCAACGCGTATATATTTCCCAAAGAGGTCATGAAAAATATACCTTACAATTATACCTTTTGTATCACGACTCAGCAACATATCTTACTTTGCATTCAAGCAACCCCCGTTACTACGACGACGTCAAAAAAAAAGAAAAAGAAAGAGAGAGAGAGAGAGGAAGGGAGAGGGGGGATCTTAAAAAAAGAAAGAGGGGGAAAAATGAGATAGAAGAGGAAGAAAAGGGTGAGGGAGCAAAAAAAATGAGAAGGGGAAAAAAAGAAAGTGGAGGATTTTCTCTGCGCGTGAATACGCTCACGAGCGTATAAAAGTTCTCCTATTTCGAGGAGGCTCGAATGAACCGTGGAAAAAAGAGGGATATTAGCGAAATAGTACGTTGAAAAATACGGGTTCTTTTTCTGTCTCTCTCTCTCTCTCCCTCTCTTTCGTCCTGTTTCCATGCATAATTTTATGAGGTCGGGGTCTAACGAAAACGCACCGAATGCATGAAGCTTATATAATTTGGCCGACGACTCGACAAAAAAAAAAAAAAAGAAAGAAAAGGTTGGTAGTAAGAGAGAAAAGATAGTATAAAGTCAGTGAGATAGAATTTATCTGTTCGCGCTACCAAACGTTCTTTTCCTGTATTCACGCATTTTTAAAACTACTATCTACCATTCCTATATATGTATATAGATAAATACGTATGTGTATTTGTGTTATGTAACAAAATTTAACGAAAGATTCTTAATGATTTCACGTTACGATTAAAATAAGTGCATTCGATGGATAAAGAAATTAATGACAAATATATATGAAATATTTATCAATTAAAATAGTATGAATAAATAATAATCGAAAGTATATATATTATATTTTTTGAATTATACATATTATATTTTATTTATTTATTTATTTTTTTTTTTTGATAAATAATTACATATAAAATAACAAATATAATTTGTTACCTTAACAAACCGACGCGAGAAATCTAAGAACAAAACACCTATAAGTCCTTGGTATTATTATGTTTTGAAATTCTACTTTGAACTATAGTTCCCAAGTGCATCGCTTATTAGCCACTCTCGCGTGAGCAATTTCCGAAGCTAATATCCAAGCTACGTCGTTCACTTGCAACACACGTTTTCGGTCTGGTAACGAGCCACCTGCAATTAGATCGCGTTAATTACACTCCGGCATCACGGCAACATAGACTATAGGGATGAAGAGTGGAGAGGGGAAGGAAGGGAGGGGGAGGGGAATGGCAAAAAAAGATACTAAATATATGTACACGTAGTTCTAATCGACAGATTTTAAAGTATTATAATCGTTATGTTAATTAACAGATCTAATTTAACATAATTAACGTATTAATTTAATATGTTTAAATAAATGGGATGTATTATCAATTAACCCCCCATGGATAGAATTTTAATCTTACGTATTATTTTATATAATCTCAACAAGAATTTTCTTTTCCTTTTTCTTTTTTATCCAACTCCGTCAAATATACTAAAACGATGCGAATATTCTTAACGTGAGAGTTTGTTTACGCTTGTTTTTTATTTTTTTTTTTTTTATTAAAACGAGTCTAACAATGTTTTTGTTACACACACTCGAGTGTTTACACAACGAGCATTCCTGCCAGTAATTATGTCGCGAAAAAGTGACGTGAATTTATATTACGCGTTACACACGATTCGATCTTTCGTATTAATTATTCATACAAAATTTATTTAATAATAAATTATTATCAAAGAATTAAAAATGAACCTAAGAGATTTTCATACAATATTTAATTAATTGTATGTAATATATATTTTTTGCACTAAAAAAATAAATAAATGATATTATTTAGGTGTGTAGAGTGTGCATTAAAATGCCACGTCGTTTGTATTGTTCTCTCTCTTTCTCTCGCTCTCCTTTCTCTTACGTAAATTGTGTATCAGACAAGACCAAAGATTTACTCTGACGAAGATCGACGTTAGATGCAAGCGTCTTGTTAACCCCCTTCTCTTCCCTTCCCCCTATCCCCCATACGAGCCTCATTGGAACAACGTAGGCACACTGGAGCATGAGCCAAGGAATTACTACCTCCGCCAACCTGGATGACCTACCTCGGACACGTTACCGGTAATAAATTTCCGTTGTGTGCCGGCACATTGAATCGTGCTAGGCTAGTTGCTAGATTACCACCACCAGTGCACGATTCACGATGTTAGAAACCTCGTAGTAGAAAATGTTAGGCGACCGATGAAAATTACGCTACTACCTTCTTGTCGCGTTAACGACTACCATTATTTCTTCTTGGATTAGCCATTAAATGAAATTGCTTTATTGACCTGAGTTCAAAATGTTCTTTTTCTACCCACCCCCCTCCCTCCGCCCCACGCCGCTTTCTTTTTTGCAGTAAAAAGTTTCGTATAGCAATTATAAATAATTGATCGTTTTTAATGATCGTAATATTATATCGTAATATCATTTTTATATTTTAATTTTTATTCTTTTGCAATTATGTAAATACGTTTTATCAATTTATTTACTTTATAATAATGTAATGTAGAAGTATCTTGATATAAAATATTTCAAGATACAAATTCTACAATTCTAAAATTCTATTTCTATTTAAAGATAAAATTCTATTTTATTTTATCATTACAATGTTATTTGATCTTTAAATGAATTTAATTTCAAGATAGAAATTATATAACGATGTTTTATAATTATTTTATTCGATCAGTGATTTCTAAGGTAAATATTTTTGGTATAGAAGATATATTGGGTTGGTGGAAAAAAAATGTCAAATTTTCCCATTGAATTGTGACCAACAATTCAACTTTTTTTTTTTCCACCAACCTCCAATATATTAATATATTTTATTTAGAGAAAAAAAAAGCAAAAGAGACGCTTGTAATTTTTGTTCACGTAAAAAAAGAAAAACGTTTTACATTTGAATCAAAAATAAATCGAGTTTTTACAGGTTGGCAATAAATATTATTTTATCCATTTTCCAATAAATCATCATATTATATTTATAGATCGAATAAAATATCTCACTGTATATCCCGATTTGTGATATAATATATCGAAGAAGCAATTCTTTAAATTTTGACTTGTACAGAAACGGTAATATGTCTTCCTTGCTTACTGTTGCAGATATTCAAGAGTTTTATGAGCTGACGTTACTCGACGAATCGAAATCGGTGCAGCAGAAAACGGCGGAGACGAACCGCATCGCTGCCAAATGGGAAGCAAGCGACGGGCCAATCACGCCGACCTTCGGTCAAAATGACGTGAGTATTGTTACATATATATGTATATTTCAATATTTCATATTTTTCACATACTCGTTTTTTATTTATTTCTTTCTATCTCTCTCACTGTTTCTCTTTCTCTTTACTTTTTTCCCAAGACGACTATGAATTATTAAAACTCTCTCTTCTAACCTAATAAATATTAAAAACTTTTTCTACGTGCGTTCTGTAATCATATTCTAAAAACCATATAAAAAAAAGAAATAAAATAAAGAGAGAGAGAGAGAGAGAGAGAAGAGAGAAAAAAAAGTTGAATTTTTAATTCGATTTTAATACGTTTGACTAAAACAAATTATAAATCGCAATATTTGAATCGTTTATTTTGATAGTGGTGTAAGTCTATTTACAGACCCTATTACATACAAAAAATATAAAAATATGCAATAATTAATATCTTATATACTT